>WEKX01003533.1:54437-71670 GCA_013390025.1 Pitta sordida | reverse complement strand
CACAGAGAGAGTGATCTCTCATTGGAATGGTCTGCCCAGGGAGGTGGTGGAGTCACCATCCCTGGAGGTGTTTAAGAAAAGATTGGATGAGGAACTCATAGTCATGGTCTAGATAATGGGATGATGGGATAGGGAGTTAGGTTATTATATTGAAAAAAATTATGATGACATGACCCTGAGAATAGAACCAGGCTTGTGGGTTCAATCCCTGTATGGGCATTCACTTGGGAGTTGGACTCGATGATCCTTGTGTATCGCTTCCAACTCAGAGTATTCTGTGAATAGATCTGTAAAACAAACAGGTATCAAGAATGGATCATTAACACTGTCTGTGTGCTGTTCTTTACCCTTCTGACTAGGCCTGATGAGATTGTGTGCACTGGACCACTGCAGTCAGTTGTGGTCTTGCCTCTCTTTGAGAGTTTCTTCACCCTGAACAGTTTCATTGCACAGCTACCACAGCATACATCAAGGTGTGGTAAATGTCTGTGAGCTTTGCTCCAAAAGTGCATTTCTGCTCCAGAATTCTAGTGTAGATGTATGCATTAGCTTGTCAGTTAAAATACATCTGACAAAAATGCCTTAGTACTTGAGATTTAGTGACTGAATAAGCAAAACATGAATTTTTGCTGTGCTCACAGTGGTTATGTAATTTCATCAGTTCATGGGCAACCAGCTGACAGTGCACCAAGCATTACACATGTGCCATTTAGCCCATGGAATCCCTTAGGTTGGAAAAGATCTTTAAGATCATCAAGTCCAGCTATGAACCCAGAACTACCAAGTCCACAATTAAACTGTCCATAAGTGCCATATCCATATATCTTTTAAAAACCTCCTGGGATAGTGACTCCTCCACTTCCCTGAACAGCCTATTCCGGTGCTTGGTAAACATTTTGCTGAAATTTTTTTTCTAATGACCTATCTAAACCTCCCCTGGCACAGCCTCACGCCATATCCTCTCCTCCTATTACATTTTACCTGTGAGAAGAGACAGAAACTCATCTTTCTACAATTTCCTTTCAGGTAGTTGTAGAGAGCAATAGGGTCCCTTCCAGCTAGTTCCATCAGCTGCTCCTCATCAGATGTGCTCCAGACCTTTCATCAGCTTCCTTGCCCTTCTCTGGGCACGCTCCAGCACCCCAGTGTCTTTCCTGTAATGAGGAGTCTAAAACTGGACATAGTATTCAAAGTATTTTGCCTTGGACCTGTGTAACTGAAAAAACTGTGATTCCCCAAGTGTCCTTAAAGAGTACAACTATTTTTCCTCTTCCTTTGCATCTTCAAGGTAACACTGCAGTTATATGATTTTGAGAATCCTGAAGTTGGACTTGCTTTACAAAAATCTAATGGGGTCCCTAATGGATTTTTCCTTTCACACAAACACTGATGTTTGCTCTGAGGTTTTCTGTATAGTTATGCACTCTTTGTTTCCATCCTGCTGTAGATTTGTTTCTGAGTATCCTTTTCTGAGTTAATCTAGGGAAAGCTTAATTCAGTAGAAAGTTTGTGACACTTTCAATAAGGCAAGTATTCTCATTCCTTCAGGAACATTGAGGTTCATGGTCAGACTTGATAATGAAAGCAATAATGAAAGTTCAATGTTTTCAGTGTAATGTGTGTTCTCTCCTAGTTGAAAAACCAAGATATAAATAGTTCAACAGAAAAATGATCAATTTTTTTGTATATTCACTCTACTGACTCTCTCAAAAGGTCTTCAGGAAAGAGTCCAAGTAATTTTTTAAGCTTTCAACAAAACCCTCAAAAAGTATTTTTGATGCACGTTAATAATTACATAAGAATTCGGATGATAAATCCTTCCTGTGTGAACTGGTTGCTGTCACTAAAATACAGCTTGAGTGAACCAGTAGGTAGACAGTATAAATAAGCAAGAAACAAAAAAGTATACTTTCATAAAAGTGTTCTGGTTTCAGCTAAGGAGAGACTTAATTTTTCGCAGTAGCCATGAGGGAGAGGAGCAGGGAGCTGTATGGGTGGGTACATTATGCTGGTGTTATTCGATACTGTTTTACATCATTGATGGAGGCAGGGAAAGGGACTCTTGCTTCCCGGAAGAAAAAGCGTGCCTTTCTGGTCATGGAAAAGCGTGGTGGGCAGAGGGTCTGCCTGACATTCTTTTCATTGTCCCTCTCTTTGCACATTTTTCTTATTAGTATTGTTGCTCTAACTGTTCATGAGTAATGTCTCATTACTTTTTTGAGTAAGTTTTTTCTTCTCTCACCCCATGATCTTTGCCTTCTGTGCTTTCAGTTACGAAGGAGAAGGGAAGCAAGTGCTGGAGTGGTTTCAGTGGAAGCACTAAATTGGTGAATACCATTCCTACACCACTACAGCGGTAACAGGTAACAGGTGATAGGTTGGACTCAATGATCTCTATGGTCTTTTCCAATCTTACTAGTTCTGTGATTCTGTGATGCTATGAAAACTACAAGTTTTGCCTGAACAGGTAGGAATATTCTGTATTGCAGAGCTTAGAAAAGTACCATCTTAATTCTGGCAAGTTTGTATGAGTGCAGTCAAGGATCTGGGAAGACAAACACCTGGCTTAGAGCTAGTCTAGCTTTCCTCTGTCTGTCTGTCTGTCTGTTACAGTGTCAGAATTGTGGTGAAAGGCACATCTCAAACTAACTCTCACTCTTGGTTTTTTATGTGCTGTTCCATTTCAAATCAGGTACATTCCTATGCAATTGTTTTGCTATTTATATGATTTACAGTAAAGCACTAGTTCTTCAAAGTTACACATGCTCCCTAAATTCATGTAATTTGGAACAAAAAAATACCAGTCATTCTTCCAGCATCAGCTAATTAATTATCTTTCTATTATCTCATTAGAGAGAGCAAAATGCAAATGAACTCATCTTAATTCAGAAGTACTGACTAGCTGCTGTTTTGATGACACTGTCACAGGCTTCAATGTAGACTCACTTCTTCAAGAGGCCTAACAAGAAGCATCTCTGTGCTAACAGAGCAGTTTACTCTGCTTTCTCTCGACTGTGGCCTGCCTGATCATGTGTCTCCTGGACAGATGTTCTAAGGAAAGCAGGTCTTGATGAAATCTGCCATATGAAATGTGCACTGTTCACAGGAGATTGATCGGTTGAGATGATTATATGCATTTCTTTCTGCAGTCTTTCTTCTGGTTCTGAAAATGGCATGTCTTTTACAATTACATATCACAGGCATATATCACAGGATATTCCAAGTTGGAAGGATCCACATGGCTCATCTAGTCCAACTCTCAAGTGAAGGTCGACATAGGGGATGAACACACAACCCTGGTGCCATGGGCACCATGCTCCATCCATCTGAACCTCCCATTGTCTAGACCATGTCACTGAGTTCCTCATCCAGTCTTTTCTTAAACACCTCCAGGGATGGTGACTCCACCACCTCCCTGGGCAGACCATTCCACTGACAGATCACTCTCTCTGTGGAAAAGCTCTTCTTAACATCCAGTCTAAACCTCACCTGGTGTAGCTTAAGGCCATGTCCTCTTGTTCTGGTGCTGGTAGCCTGAGAAGAGATTTACACCCCCCCGACTGCAACCTCCCTTCAGGTAGTTGTAAACAACAATAACGTCAACTCTGAGCCTCCTCTTCTTCAGGCTGAACAATCCCAGCTCCTGCAGTCGCTCCCCATGGGTCTTGTTCTCCAGTCCTTTCACCATCCTTGTCACCCTTCTTTGGACCCTCTCAAGCAGTTCAACATCTTTCTTAAACTACCTACATTTTCTCCCTCCTGCCACTTTCAGAAAATCTCAATTTTTTCTGTTCTTTAGTTTTGAAAATCCTTTAAGTCAAAGTACAATAGTTAAGAGGAAATTCTATCATGGAAGAGTGTTATTAAAAGTGAAGTGAGTATTATTACTAGAGACTGATAGTAGTAGTGTGTGAAGCTGTATTCCTTGTCTTGGACATGCTCCTAGAATGATCACTGGTGAGTAAGACAACTCAAGTCTTTCATCCAGATGAAGTTTTTAACGGCATTGTATTTTCTGCATTGATAGAATCAGTTTAAGCTCTTCTGTGATATGAACTGCTTTTTCAAGTACATATTTGTACTATATTTTACCTCTGCCCCATCATGCCCAAGAACCATTTCCATTTTTGAACTCATTACAATTCTGTAAGAGTGCAGAAGCCCCTTGTAGTAAAATAATTAGCAGTATTGTCCAACAAGTCTCATAAATTTAAAGGGGCAAAGTTATAAAAATGTAAAAATCCAGCATTATTTCAAAAAAGCAGGTTTTTTCCCCAGTGTATTTTTTTCATTTCTCAACTAAGCTTCAATGTCTGCAAAATTAAATTTCTTCCTACGTCTCTTCCTAAAATCTCCATAATCATGTATATACACATGGATGATTCTGTGATTTTTATATGTCTTATAGGCTTCTACAAATCTTTTTATGTCACTAGGCACTCACTAATGTGTGCATAGGTTGTACAAATGGACTATAAGAAAGATCCTGGTTTCAGCTTCATAGATAACTTACTGGTTTTCTGCCTGATGGGAGGAAATCAAAATCAATTTTAATTGTTGACTACCAGTGGTAACTTTCAGGTTTTCTCTTCTTTTATAAAAAATCTGTTATTATAGTTGAGTGTCAAGAGAGTCTTGAAGAAAGAGCTGCAAAAGGAAAAAGGCAGCCACTAATGTGAATATTCAGAGTTAAAAATAATTGCTCTGTCTGTGGGACATGGGAACTGAGACAAAAACCTGGTATTTCTGGGCCTGAAATGTGTTATGTGGACTTTTTCATGTTGTTGTGACGTCTAAATGGAAATAATAACCCAAGGTTTATTTTACCTGGGAGCTTTGAAGCTGAATGCTCTTAAGGTGCTTGAAAATCTGAAATGAAATAAAAAAACATAAACCTGAGTATCAACTGAAGCAAGCTGCAACATGTATAATACACTTTTTTTATATACCTGCCTTATTTTTTTTTAAAAAAAACCCTTTTTGCTGTCTAGTTTTCACCATAGTTTGGAAATATATTCATGTTATGTAGTCTCAATGGTGAGCTACATAACTTATAAACTAGACATAATCAAAATGTATTTTTAAAATCAGATTTTATAGTAATACAAGAAAATTAGTGGTTAAGGTGATTTTTTGTCGGTTTTGATTTTATCTTGACTTCTGCTATTTTTTTTCTGACTTGTGGGTTTTTCCATTATATATCATTATATATTACATATTAATGGTTAAACAATATAATTTTCTTGCACTGGATGAAAACACTCTGCCATTTGGCCCAATTCATCTGCCCTTCACATTGAAGACTTCTCGAAGCACAGAATTGTTAGGATTGTAACAGACCTCTGGAGATCATCTAGTCTGATCCCTTGCCAAGGCAGGGTCACCTAGACAAGGTGATACAGGAACATATCCAGGTGGGTTATGAATGTCTCCGGAGAGGGAAAGTCCACAGCCTATGTTTTCCAACTCTCTGCCTCGATGTAAAGTAATTTTTCTTCATGTTCACAGAATCACAGAATCTGCTGTGCAGGAAGGGACCCACAAGGATCATTGAGTCCAACTCTTAGCTCTGCATAAGACCATCCCCAAGAGTCACACCATGTGCCTGAGAGTGTCATCCAAATGCTTCTTGAACTCTGTTCCAGTGTCCAAGAAAGGTGAAGAACCTTTTTCCAATATCTAACAAAACCCGCCCTGTTACAACACTCCCTCAGGTCCTGTCACTGGTCATCACAGAGAAGAGATTGGTGTCTACCCCTCGTCTTCCCCTCAAGAGGAAGTTGTAAACTGCAATGAGGTTTCCCCTCAGTGTCCTCCTATCCAGGCTGAGCAGACCAAGTGACCTCAGGCACTCCTCATAAGGGTTCCCCTCAAGGAACTTCAACATCTTCACTGCCCTTTTTTAGAAGCTCTCTAATAACTTAATATCTATCTTATATTGCAGTGACCAGAACTGCACACAATATTCAAGGTGAGGCCTCACCAGTGCAGAGCAGAGTGGGACAATCCCTTCCTTTGACAAACTGGCGATGTTTTCCCTGACGCCTCCAGGACACGACTATCCCTCTTGGCTACCTGGGCACACTGGTGTTCTCTTTGAACTTCTTGTGTCTAAGTTTATGGCCATTATTTGCCATCCTGTTGCTGAGAACCACTGAAAAGAATCTAACACCATCCTCTTGATACCCACCATTGAGATATTTATATGTATTGATGAGAATCCTTCTCAGTGTTCCCTTCTCTGGACTAAACAGGACCAGCTCCTTCATAAGAGAGATGTCCCAGACCCCTAATCATCTTTGTAGCCCTCTGATGGACCCTCTCTCATAGCTTCTTGCCTTTCTTATACTGCTGAACCCAGGACACAGTACTCCATATGTGGCCTAACTAGGGCTGAGTAGAGGGGGGAGATCTCCTCCCTTGACCTGCTGGGCACACTCTATCTGATGCATCCTAGGATACCAGTGGCCCTCCTGGCAGCAAGGACACACTGTTGACTCATGGTCAACTTGTCATCCACCAAGACTCCCCAGTTATCTGCAGAACTGATCTGTAGTAGGTCAGCCTTCAACCTGTACGGGTAATTGGGATTATTCCTTTCCGGGCGCAGGACCTTACACTTGCCATTATTGAACATCATTAGATTTCTCTCTGCCCAGGTCTTCAGCCTATCAAGATCCTACTGAGGCAGTAGAACCTTCAGGTGTATCGGTCACCCCTCCAGTTTGTGTCATCAGCAAACTTGGTGAAGGTATTGTATTTCTTCATCAAGGTCATTGATAAACAAGTCGAATAAGGCTGGAGGCAGTATTAATCCATGGGGAACACCAGTGACTACAGGCCTCCAAGTGTATTCTACTGCACTGATCATGACTCTTTGAGCTCTGCCATTCAGTCATCTTTTAATCTACATCACGGTCCAGTCACCTCACTTATATTTCCTGATCTGACATACAAAGATGTAGGAGACAGTGTTGAAAGCCTTGCTGAAGTCAAGGTAGACAACATCCACTGTTCTATCCTCATCAACCCATCCTGCCATGTCATCAGAGAAGGTTCTCAGATTATGAAAGCACAATTTTATCTTGATGAATCCATCCTGACTCTCACAATGACCTTCTTTTCTTGTATGTACGTGGTGATGACCTCCAGAATGATCTGTTCTACCACCTTTCCAGGTGAGCCTGATTGGCTGGTAGTTTCCCAGGTCCTCCTTACTCTTTTTTGAAGAAAAACATCTGCCTTTCTCCAGGCACCGGTCACCTCTCCCATTCGTGTTTTTCTTGTTCTGTGCTTATGTCATGGAAGTCTGCTTGGGAATACCTAAGAACTATAATTTTTATCCTAAGTCATTATGGTTTAGTCCAGCTTATATGTGTGTGTATATGATTACCACCTCCTTGACAGACTTTGATGTTTGTGATTCAGTATGCCCATCAAATTTCGGAAGACATCTAGATCGAGAAACTCAGAATCACAGAATCACAGAATACTCTGAGTTGGAAGGGACCCACAAGGATCATCGAGTCCAACTCTTAACACTGTCTCCCTAGCAGGAATCGAACCCGGGTCTCCCACACTCCAGGTGGGGCACTTACCACTGTACTAAAGTGGATTAACTCTCAACAAAACGGAAAAAAGGTGAGGGTTTTTTAGTGCTGTGGATTTGAAAAACAACATGGTAATATCGCTTTCACATCTGCAATCTTACAGTTGTGTTATTGGTACTAGAAGTCTATACAGTCTACTCTTCTATCAGGAATGGCTTTCTAATTGCACATTAGGAGGAAAGGATGGTCACAAATTAGAATATGATAAACTTTGGGGATATTTTATGAGCATAAGTGCTTTTGTGAACTTTTAGGTGAAGGTAAAAAAAATGGCTAATGCGTTGTGATTATTTTCCTGAAAGAAACACTCTTTTAGGCTACTGGTAGCTTGAAAAGCCTGAAGAACATGGTTAAAATATTTCCAAATCTAGGAAACTGATGAGTTTTTAATTGCCATTGAATACAAAGAAGATGGTTCAGAGGACAAGCTTACATATCTACTGAACATACATGGAAACAGGAAAGAGATGCTAAATATCACCAATTTACATATTTAACAAATATTATCTTAGTATTTGAAAATGTGAAGATAAAACCTTGTAGCCTGATGGATTCAGAAAATGATGACTAAGTGCAGCCTGATTAAATTTTGGGTGATAACCATCACAGAATAACAAAATCAATAGCTAATTGTGTCGGAAGTAATCAAATGTGTAAAACAAAAATAAATCTCTCTGAGTTACCAAAAAGCTGGACTTTGTGGGCACTGTGACAATTGCTGGAAAAAATTGCATGCCAGCCTCACTGTTGTTACATATGGTGAGAAGCTTAACTGTAGAGCACAGGTAGTGGCTGTTTGGAGAACAAGGCCTGTGGGAAACATCTATACTGGTTTTGCTTGTGATTCAGAGTTGTTTACAGGTTGAGGAAGCTTGCCTGTTTAGAACAGGTAGTAATTTGAACACAACTATACAACAAGGAACAGGAAAAACACAAATATGCTGGTTGAAAACTATGATATCGTCTTTCCTTATACTTTAATAAAATAATAATAATAGTAGGCCTTGAATATGCAAAAAAGAAAGGCCAAAATGTAAGTAGAAAATCTTTACTCTAGTTTCTCTTTGCTACCCCTCTATGCAAGATGCTGCTAGAGTGTGGTCAAGAACAGATTGGTAATGCATTTGGCTTATCCAGCTCCAGCTGCATGTCAAAGAATTTGAAGTAGGATATGAGGTAGCTAAACGTGATCTTAGCCCCTGATTTCTTGCATCTGAAACTAGATTCCCTTTCATGGGGAAATGAAGAGACACATAACTTATTGTTAGCATTATCAAGTACACTGTGCTGTTTTTATGGGTTCTCAACAGTGGTACACTGTTTTTCTACTTGTAGATAAAAACCAATATAATGCTTCTTATTTGCTGTCTCATGTGAAATGTATATGAAACCAGACATCCTGATGTGGTTGTTTATTTTGGGACATTCTCAGGGAAATATTACAAGGCTTTTCACCAGTTTCTTGGAAGCCAGAACATAGAAAATATCAGTTATGGATTATCTGCAAAACTGGAGTAAAATTCAGATTGGTGTTTGGTTTTTCTACTTCAGTATAAATGTAGATAAAGCTTTAAGTTCAAGGGTGAAAAACATGAATGTTTGGGGATCGTAAGTCTAAGGATCCAGAAGTTGGAGACCTGCCAAAATATGTATTACATATCTATATTCTGTGTGGTTGCAAGTGATTGTCACTTTTATTAGACTAAATACACAAACTTTTTTTTGAGATTCTCCAGATTTGCTTTGGTTTAGTGCTCATCCCCCTGTACAGATAGACAAAAATACCTAGTATGAGTTAGAGCCATTTATAAAAATATTTTTCTAGTCCATATTCTCCTAATACATATTTCTTTAAAAGTAAGTGTTTTCACAGGAGGAAAGTGTCTAAAGGTTATGTTGTATATATTTTTTTATATATTTTTTTACATTAATCTACCAATTAATTGGGTAAATTTTGATATAATTTTGAGTTACTTTCATTTTCTGATCTGTGTTTCAGTTGGCAATTAGAGAGGAGCAGGTAAAGAGCCTCTTCCCATTATGAGTGTTATTCAAACATCTGTCTAAATGCGGTATTCAAACTAGGAGTACAGTTGGCCTTTGAATACCACGGTACCGTGGGTCTTGTTGCCCCTACGCTAAGCCCTCCATCTGCATGGAATGGCAGCTCATTAATATGCAAATTTGCCATGCACACTCACACCGCCCCCCTGCGCTCTGATGCTGTTTCAGCGCTGCCTTGCTCTGTATTGGTGTTTGTGTCGGTGCTTCCCGGAGCCCACGGCCACTCCACACCAGAAAAAAACCCTTGTCTGCTTGTCTGGGGACACTGGTGCGGGGAGCCACCCACGCCGCTGTCTTGTTGTCTCTCTGGGTGGGTAGACCTGGTCTTTCCAGACTCGGGGTATATGTCTACCCTGAAAAAGTCTCGAACACCACATCTAATCTGAGAGTGTGTAAATCTTTCATAACTGCATGAAGCCTCCTTGCCTCCTTGCTCGGAGCTGAGCGGGGCAGGTGCGGTGCTGGGGTGATGTGGCACAGCTAGCTCTCTCCTAGTGGAGCAGGGCAGGCTCGGCACTAGGGGGACTTGGAGTGGTCGGCTCCCTCTGAGTAGAGCAGAGCAGAGCAGGGTGGGTGCTGCTCGAGCGAACCTGCCGTGGCTGCCTCCCTCCAAGTGAAGCGAGGCAGGTGCAGCACAGGTAGAGCAGTGGGCCCATGGTCTGTGCATCATAGTGTGGGGGTTGATTTGAATATTCATGACTGTCTAGTTAGAATATTCATGACTACCAGTTCGCGCCGGCAGTCACGAAACAGGCCTCCTTAATCGCTGAGAAATCACGCCCTGCAGAGGTGAAGCCACTATCTGGGAGGGGCGAAGTGGGGAGGGCTTACTGTATATATCTTTCTAGTAAAGTTTCACTGTAGTTTTTAAATATGCCGAAGATCAGGAAGAAGGGTTTAAATTATTCAATATGCGTATAATCAAAATGGTAGAAAACATTGGCAGTTATCAGTACAGCTTTCAAATTGCCTTCTCATGAATCAGATCTTTTTAATCCAATATTTTTACATGTTGTGTTTTCAAAGATGAGTTAGAAACTTCACACTTAAGCACCAAAATTGGCTCTTAAGAATTACTTCAAGAGATGAAAAAAAAAATACTTTCAGTATTTGTCATGTCACTGTGCTGGTTTCATTACTCTAATCTTTATGGTCCATTTTTACATCAGTATAAGTTCATTGAGATTTCTGTTCTAAAACTAGAGCAGTAAGTGAGAACAATAAGTCAGATTTCTTGTAGGAAAATAATAAATGTCCAGTCAGAAATCTCTGGTAAGTATAAGTTGAATGATCTTTAAATACTTCTTCCCTAGTAGGTTATGTAGAACACAATTATAGTCAAGGACTGCAGGGGGTTCCTTTCTCCTTACTTGACCTAATTTTTTCAGTTAAAATGTGTTACTGTGATCGGCTCACTTAACAACTAAATGCTGGGGTGAAATTTGTGACCTTTTTCATAGAGCCTACATGTTGTGCTCACCAAAGTGAATTTTTCTGGCGATGGTAATGTGTCAGCTTTCCTTGACATATTTCCAGACTAAAAATCATATGTGAAGCTCGGTCTTTTTTACAAGATGGCATTACTGCTAGTTAGTTGGGTGTATGTAGCACTCCTCTAAACTTGGAGTTTTGTAGTGAAAAAGAAAAAAAAAGGGTATTATCTCACAAAAATGTTTTCTCTGCTTTGCTTTGTCTTAAGCTATATTCATTTTCTCAAATGTCTAAGCCTCCCAGAAAACCTGAACAGCAATGAGGAAATGTTTTTGCAGCTATGCACTAAGTTTGAGAAACAGAACCACCAGAGATCAGATGAGGGAGCAGACGAATGTAATGAGGAGGCCAATGACCTTCTATATAGCTGTCATTGACCTTGGCATTTTGCTGCTATGCCTGGGGTAATAAGAGTGGGACCTACTCAGATTATGTTGACCCATTCCAATCTGCACTCTTATCATGTCTTAATGTGAAAATTGCACCCACCCTTGACTTTACATCTTTACAATACAAAGTTGTTTTGTTTTGTTTTAATCTGAAAGACAATATTTTGATTTGCCAAGTGGCAAATCAGTATTTCTGAAGCTAAAAGTGTAAGTTTGAATGTGAAGCAAAATTATAGAATCAGAATCATAGAATAATTTGGGATAGAAGTGACCTTCAAACTAGTTTTAACTCCCTTACTGCGGGCAAGGACACTTCCTGCGAGACTAGGTTGCTCAATCCCCCATCAAACTGATCTTGAACACTGAAAGGGACGAGGCACCCACATCTTGTCTGGGCAACATGTTCCTGTGCTTCACCACCGTCACAGTAAATAATTTTTACTGTATAGCTAACCTAATTTTCTCCTCTTTCAGTATGAACCTGTTACTCCTTGTCTTATCATTACAGTTCTTCGTTAAGAGTCCCTCTCTCCTGCCTTGTAGACCCCCTTCAAATACTGCAAAGTTGCTGTGAAGTGTCCAAACAACCTTGTCTTCTCCAGGCTGAACAGCCCCTCACTTTCTCAGCCTGTCAATTGCTTAGTATTATTATGGTAGCTATACATGAAAGGACAAATAGGCTCAAGAGATCAGCACAAAAGATCATCTCAGCAAGACTTAATCAAAGGTTATAGATGGATAAAACAGATGCACTTCATGATTTAAGTGCAGATGGCAAACAATTCAAATTAATCTAGGATAGAGAAACATATCCAATACATGCAATGGATACATAGAGTTAGCTGCAGATGGAGGATTCTATGTGTGATAATTGCATGAAAATACTTCAAATCCCCAGACATGTACATTTCTCTTAACTATACCTAATTAGTAAATAAGAGTGGAGAAGTATTTCACAAGAGATTTTGACTCTAAAAAGAGTGTAATAAATAACAATCACATGCCTAGATGGTCCATTCTGGACCAGTAACTTTAAAGGTCACATTTTTCATTTACTCTTTCAGAAAATGTTAAATAAATAGCTGAGCTACCTTGACTATACTTAGTATTAATTTATTTTATATTCAGAATGTCATTTATCCTGTTGGACTGTGAACTCTTTAGAGAAAAGATTCCATTAGTTCTTTGGTATATATTTATTCATTACATGTTCTGCAGCTAACCAAATATAAATAACTCTAAAATTCACTGTTTTAAGGTGATTATTTTAATGTTTCAGGATGCTTATGTTTGTTGATTCTGGCATCTAGAAAAATGAACAGCACCATCTTTCATCAGACTGGTCAAATGGAAGGTTAAATAAGGAAAGTCTTCCTTACTTTAATCTTTACATTTTTTTAATATGTGTAAAGCAAATCAGAGGCTGTAGATTAGGAACCATGAAAACTGGAATCCTTTAAGTATACAGTCATACCTTGCAAAGTTGTACTTCCGCTTTTGCTGCCTCGAATCCTTGTGGCAGTATTTTCTGAGAAAACTCCTCAATTCCTTGTGGCATTTCCCAGTCTACGCATGCACAGTCCCTCTGCAGCACGAAGGGGCGGCACTGGCACTCCCCTGCAGGGCAGGATGGCCATGCCCTGTGGGGTGGGGACGTGGTGCCTCTTGATGTTTGGGGACTGCTCACAGCCTTGTAAATTTTGGAGAGGTTACATGGCAGGGAAGGTTTCTAACACTGTATCAATGGCTTATCACATCTGCGAGCCCCAGGGCCATACTTGGACCCTGTCAGCTGGTGGTAACGCCATGCTGCATGGTGAGGGTTCTGTGTTGCATAGTCTGAGCCACAGGAGTCCTGTGGCATGCTGGCTGAGCCAGCACGGGTCCTGTGCCATGTGGTCCAAGCTGCGGAAGTCCCATGCCATGTGGTCTGAGCCAACATGGGGTCTGTGCTGTGCAGTCTGAGCCATGGGAGTCCTGTGCCTACTTCCTCCTGTTGAACAATATCTTCATCTATGAATTGAAAATATAAGATTCAAGGGTACTTCTTTTGGCTTCCTAAATTCAATCCTTGGACATGGACAAGCTGGTAGTGTGGAGGGTTGAATTGCCAAACAATAGACAAGAAGCCATGAAGTGATATTAACATCTTTATTGAATATATATACATGTACATGTATATAAGAAAATGTATATACGCATTATTTAGAAAATGTTAAATATGTATACGTGTATGTACGTGTAGAAATATAGAAAGGTATATAAGATACATATATATATATGTATGAATCAAACAGACACACAAACCACGAGGTAAAACAAAATAAAATGGATGCTGAACACACACTCACACACACACTAGAAAACCCCTTCACCAAAATATAAGGAAACCCCCTCTTCTCCCACCAAAACCCATGGGGGTCACCCCACTCCCCACCAAGCCCCAAAACAACAACAAACGGAAGAAAATATAAAGACACTGGAGACAGGAATTCCAAGCAGTCACGTCTGGCGGGAGGGAGAGACAAGCATGAGAATGCCGATGAAAACCATGGCTGAGAGCATGTCACGGTCCAGTCAGCTATGCTGGATGCGTGATGGTTCGTTTGCAGATCTCAGAGTGCAAAACAAAATTCCAAGAGAGGGTTTAGCTTTGATCAAACAGTGAAACTTTATTAAGTGCCCATAAAGTGGCAACGAAATAGATGAAAGGGTGAAAGAAAAAAGAAAGAGAGAGAAAAGAGATTTTCGATAGCTACCACCATGACAAATCCTCAAAGGTGTCCCTCACAGATAATGTCGTCAATCAGGGTGGGAGAAGCTTCCGAAGTTTCATTGCTAGGGGGCTATCTTTTATACACCTTGCCCCCTCATCTGTCCCATGGTCTTTTTGCCAAGCTCTGCCTTTCCCTGCCATGCAAGCAGTGTCCAAGGCGTGGTTAAGGCCAGAAGCGAGTGGCCCATTGCCCAAAGAGGAGTGACCAGGGCATGGTCAGGGTTAGAAGCAAGTTGCCTTCTGCCAGGGGTGTGTGTTTCATAACAAATCCATCTTTTCTGGACAACAGTTTGTACGGTTCCTTGGTTCTTGGAGAATAGGTACAGAATGTGACAGTCCATTCCCCCATATCAGAGAAGGGTGCAGCACCTGGGCACCAAACCACTCATTGTTCTGGGGTATTTGCACCTTAATTTTCCATAGGAACCGCACTCCAGTCACAATCCAGGGAGCAGCACTTTGGTAGGTAGGCTGATCAAGATTTTATATTAATTTTTCAGTGTACCTTGCATTGTCCAAGTCCCTGATAACAATGTTGACACAATACTGCTGTAGTCAGCAGGCAAGCCAGGGACCCGGAGATGACGAAGCAGGGAACTGCAGTGATGGCCACCAGTGAGGGGCAGCAGGAGGTTGACAGATGATCATGGAAGCACAGAGAAAGCAAGGTGATGGGTGAAGGTGGTCCAGTAGTCACAGCAGCAGCCCACAGCACCTTCTCAGAGTGATGTCCTGAAGGAAAGAGAGACCAGACCTGCCAGTGCAGCAACTTTTAAAACTCTCTCTTCCTCCTCCCGCTTCCACTCTGTGTCTATCCAGTGGGAACTGGCTCCAAACTGTCCATCTTGCTCATCTTCCACTTACTAGTCACTTAGGGAAACAAACCCCAAGACTCCAAGGAGTTTTGGAGCAGGTATGTTTTATTAGCAACATTGTGAGGACGGGGGGATTTTACTCCTTGCCCACCTAACAACTGGCATTACAGCCACCCATTATATGCTACATAATCATACATATGTATTAAGAAAAACATACATATACATTAAGTATCTGAGGATAGGAGTGGTTTATGTAGATTAGTGTCCGGCATCTCTTTAACACAAATTTCTTCCCAGTCTCCACCCTGGTTCTGCCTCTCTAGTGTTAATTTGGGGGCTTTCGGGGGTCTTTGGCAGTCTTTGAGGCCAAAGTAAAGGGTCTTCCTCGGTTGGACTTTTGACCTCTGCTAGGTTTTTTCAATAGTTGGCACTCTTCTCAAGTCTTAAATTCGGGGAGAATGTAACTTACAACCTAGTTTGTTTACTAGGACCAGGAATTTGATAGATTTACCAGAGCAGTCACCTCCTGTTTGTTTACTAGAACCAGGAACTTGATAGATTTATCACAGCAGTCTTTCCCTTGTTTGTTTCTTCACATTCCTTCTCAAGGTGAGAAAACAAACATCCTTATGTTTTCATTAGTCACTTAAACTGCTATTTTACTAACAAAGAATTGTATACCTAATACAGAAGTTACAGGCTAAAACAATGATTTACAAAATATAAAAGTGATATGACTGGTGGAAGAGATGAAGGGCCCACGGCATTCAAATTTCAGCACAAGATGGCCACCTGCTATGTGGCCAGGGCCTAGCATTGCCACCTCGGGACAGCGAGCCCTGGACATGGTCTGGAGCTGCCTGCACCATGGTGGGCATCCAAAACAGTCTGCGTGCCCGCTTCAGGGTGTGGCCATCCCCTCCATCCACGGCGGTACCGCTGCCAGCCTCCGCCACCGTCCACTGCTGCCCGCCACCTCAGAGTGGTGATCTTGGCCTGTGGCCATGAACATGGTCCGGCTCCAGTGAGAGGAAGCTGAACTCAGGAACACCTGAGCTGTGCCTGTAGTGATTGAGGCCTCTTGGCGACATCAGCTCCATGCGGCTCAGCTTCACCCACTGGGGAACCAGGCTCTGCATGCCCACAGAGCATGGTTCGCTGCCTTCAGCCCTCTGCCCTCCTTGAACTTATTCCTGAAAAAAATGAAAGAATTCATCAATACAGGTACATATCAAAGATATCTTGAGCACTAAGCCATGACAGGTAGTCATCCTTTTGTCCAAAGTGAAGGATTTTCCATTGTTTTCTTAGAAACATAGGAAAATAAAGAGATTAATTTCCTTGGTTTATACACTACAGTGATAATTAAAGATGTATAAACACCCAAATTTGTCTTTTTCTATGGAAGAAATTCAGTGAGCAATTTTCTTATCTGTTATTGTGTTTGAACATATGCTCTTTCCTTCTGACATTTTCGAAAGGCTTTTGAAGGCTGTGAAAACCTTTCTGCAAATCCTACCTCCCTCCACCTTTCTTATCTTCTTTGTCTTATTTGACTGTGCATCTTTAATCCAAACAAAACTTTGATTTTTAAACTACATTTCATTTTCTCTCTAGGCATTTTGGTGGTTTTTGTCTTTGAGTAACACTAAAAAGCCCAGACCTAAAAATTAGAACGAGATTGATGGAACAGGAAGCATAGTATTTTTCCAGTTGAGATCTCCTGGGTTAAAGCACTGTAACATTTGGTGTTAAGAAGGCATCTCTAATTTCTGCTCTTGCTACTTACCCTCTGATTACAAGACATTTGAGAAAAAAAGGTAAAAACAATGCAAATTTTTTTTTTCTGTGACAGTGTTATGCTTCATATAAGGAAAAAGTCACTGGAGTAATGATTTCTCTCTCTTCCAGAAATAATTGTTAATTTTATGGATAGAGGCAGCTTCAGTTAGAAACATAACCAAAATCTTATGCATAGCATGTCCTTAGCTGGTCTTATGTTAGGATTCACACACAGATTCACACACAGAATATTATGAGTTGGAAGGGACCCACAAGGATCATCTAGTCCAACTCACCATCTAA
>WEKX01003533.1:40970-54128 GCA_013390025.1 Pitta sordida | reverse complement strand
TCCATGTCATCGATAAAGATGTTGAACAGTACTGGGCCCAACACTGACCCCTGTGGGACTCCGCTGGTGACTGGCCGCCAGTCCGATGTTGCACCATTCACCACCACCCTCTGAGCTCGCCCTTCCAACCAGTTTGTAACTCAGCATAAAATGTTCCTTTCCAGCCCGTGCTTTACAAGTTTCTCCTGAAGCTTATTGTGGGAAACCGTGTCAAAGGCTTTGCTAAGGTGCAAGTACACAACATCCACAGCCTTTTTGCCGTCAACCAGTCGAGTCACTGGATGCTCACCTGAAGATGACAACTCAAATCTCAAATCCAAACTCAGTTTGAGGAGCAGAGAAACATATAAAACTCATACTAAGAGGCTTCACAACTAGATTCCAGTTCATGTTCAACACTTGTCTCACTTGTCTACAGCCTACTGCCATGGGCAGTGTGTTGGCCACAAATATCTGTGTCAGTGCGTGTGGCCCCAGAAGCTTAAAAATTAAGAGGAAGAAATTTTGTAACAGGATCTTACTTCTTTGGCATTCTTGCTTCCAGGCTGGATGATGATGGGGAGCTAAGTCATCTGCAGTGAAGGAAAAGAAAAAGACATTTTTAAAGCATCATTACTCTGTGTCATGCTGGCAAGTGGAAGCTTGTATTCAGATTCTTGATAGGCCATGCAGTCACTGAGTTTGGACAGGCAGCAGATCTCTCTTAGACAAGAGTATGTGAAAGAAAGAACATTTGTTTTTCTGTATTTCTATCTAGCAAATATGATTCTATTTCTGTCCCACATCCTCAAAGTTGCCTCAGCTCATACCATGCTACATTATTGCAGATTGCTTGTAGATAAACGTTGCCCATGTGTAACCACTACTCTCTTATCTTGTCTTTCTAGATGTATATATGATCTCAGTTTTCTTGTAACACAGATAATACTAGAAAAAGAGGATCCTGTTTCTAAACCTTTAGATTGATGTCTGAGTTCATGTTCAATCTGTTGCACATGAACTATGCAAACATAAGTATATGGCAGTTTGATTAATCTTGTAGAGAAAGACCTGAGAACATACAAATGAATAATCATACAGAACAAAACTAATCATGAAACCAATTCATTACAGTCAGTTGAGGAGACCTTTCTGTCCTTGTGTATATGAAAACTAAATATGTCTGTGCAAAGATAGTAGAGTGAGACAGCAAAATTATAGGTGTGAGTCCTGAATTTATTGGTATCTTGAAGTCAGTTTTACTGACTCTGTAACCTCCACAGTCAGGAGATGAACAGGAGGAACATGTCTCTAATGTGTCTGTAAACCCTACTTTGAATAGTTGATCTTGCTTTTGTATTGTTTTGGATTGTTTTAATTTAAATTGTCATTATTAAAATACACCAGAGCACCAGAACACTGGGATTAGCTGTTTGAAGCCCGTTAGTGAGGCAAGATAGTTACAACTTTCTTTGGAACAAAAGCCAGGAGAAATTTTCATAACAAAGAATAATGTAAATGGAAGAATGTAATTAAGTAAGATGTTACTGCAGTAACTTAATTAACAAGTAATATAAAAAGACGGTGCTCTTCAATTATTTTACTTGTTCATTTTCTAGGAGTGTAATAGTGTGGTAAAATAGAAAGAAAGATCTGAAACTGAAATGAAATTCTTGTTGGATCATGTGCATCTTGTCACAAGTAGGATAATTTATCCTCCCGCACCTATTGTATAAGGACAATACATTCTGTGTAAGAATTGAGACACTCCACACAAGGGCAAAGGAGAGTATAGATAATAGATTGTAAAGTTCCTGACTCATCTGTGATTCCAAGATTATAAACAAATATGCCATTAGCTTGTGAGCAGAAGCATTACACAGATGTCAACCGTACGGCCATGGGCAGGGGCACCTTCCACTAGACCAGGCTTTTCAGAGCTCCATCAACCTGGCCTTGAACACTTCTACATCCTTCTTATGTTGACAACAATTTCTGAATCAGTGATTATACATTTACAGGGAAGTAAAATCTTGAGATAGAGTGATGCCTCAAGACCTGACTAATGCAAGATAATTTCTCATTGCAGGAATTTTAAACCTTTGTCCTTAGGTAGTGTAAGTTGATTTGCTAATTTCAAATAAACTCACTATGCCCTGGACATATATTGTGAGTATATTTTTAAAAATATCAATCTGAGCCTGATGTTACACAGAAAGTAAAACAAAATTTAATCTGTTGCTGCTTCAATAGTTCTCACTGGGTTGCACTGGGCATAATGGATGAGAACTTTTAATCAAATCATTGATGTTTTGCACCATAGTCCCAAAAGTTGCCAGGGGCTGTGTTGGACGGGAGCATTTGTTCACGCAAGATAGAATGAGAAACTGCCTTTTGAAGTGCTGAAAGGAGGGGCTCTTACTCCTCAAAATGATGCTTGATGAAACGCAAGTACTTTAAATTTTGGGCCTGAATGTGGTCATGATGTCAACAGCAAGCATATTTCATAAGTAACATGATCTCAGTATGACCTACAACTACTTTCCCCTCTAATAAAAGCTAAATAATGATGTTTTAAAAGCAGACAATGATCCTTTCAAAGCTGAAACGAAATATTTTCTGAGGAGGGTAGGGGTGATTATTCAGTTAGTTTTAAGGATTTTTTAATAGCAGTTACAGTGTCTTAGAAACATACTGGGAGTTTTGTTCATTGTTAAATATATTTGCTCATCTTTCTAAATTTAGGAGTTTACCCTTAACAGGTGAAGTGAATACTGTAATTTTGTTTTCTAACTTCTGATTTGGTCTTAGTGCATCCTTGCGTAACACAGATTCAGTACAGAAACCAAAATCAGGTGCTCAGGCCAGTAGATGTGGAAATATGGTGTACAGTACCTCCTCATGTATTTCTGTTCTTTGATTTACTATTATTTTTGGATATCTAACTTTAACTTAGCATTAAGGTAACAAAGAAAAAAAACAACAACAAAAATCCTCTTCTATCAAAAGTGTTTCATAAATTTTCAATGGTCCCTTGCATAACTCTTTTGGAGTACATTCTAATACCTGCAATGCGTATTTGTTTGGTTTTTTCTGTAGTGAATGGATTATCTTCAATTATTGCTGAAATAGACAGGTGTCATACTAGTTTTCTTTTTCATGTGCATGCTATAGTCAGTGAGTTGCAGCCCATCTTACTCTAGCCAAATGAATATTATATTATTCCATGAAAATTGAAGGTACTTCAGCATGGAAAATGAAAGTCTGAAGTTAAAATATTTTGTATCTGTTGCTAGACCTGGTTTAAGTTGCTCTCATATAAACAAATGTCTTGAAAGTCCTCAACTTCCTACAGGCCAGGTGCTTGTTTTTACATCAAATTTGACAACCTTTCAGCTGATCTTTCAGCTGAACTAGTTTTAGTTCCATCACATCCCCTCAGTTACAACCCTTAACATGAGATAAGAAGGAAAGTAGTTATTTCATGGATGTCATTGAAGATTAGCCAGAAGATAAAAATAATTGTGATTCATTCAAGCCATAGTACAAGAAAAACTGCTAGCACACAAATAACAGAAACATATATTTCATGCTTAGATGTCTGAAAGAAAATGTGGAATTGCTAAAAAGTTTACTTAAGTAAATCTTATTAAGTGAATGTAATAAGGAAATAAAATAGATTGATAGGAAGCTAGTAAGAATGTACAACATTTGCTACATATCTCAGGTGAGATGAATATGGTGTATTAGATAATATTTAAAGATATTTTTATAACAAAAAAAAAAATCCAGAGCTTGAGATCCATATCTTTCATCAATATGACATCTTTAAGTTCTTTGTATTGTTATGTTTTTATTCTATGAAAGAATATTTAATTATTTTGAAGAATTTTTGTGGGAAGTATTTTTGCTGTTAATTGGTTGCTCAGCACACTAAATCTCAAAATTCATTTCTCTATTTGACATAGTCAACTTTTTAAACATGCAAAATAGCCAATAACCTCCACTTAAAAAACGGTTTGTAATGAAAAAAAAATAAGATTGAATTTGTTTGCAAAATCAGTTTATTCCAGGATTCAAGACTTTTTTATGTTTTAAGAGAAATGATTCTGTTTTAAAAGCTATTTGCCATTAATTCCATTTTTGTCTTAAAACTTATCTGAACAATAAGATTTGAGGCTCTTGTGATCTCTGAACTCAAGCAGGCAAACAACATAAATTGACGTTAAGTAAAAATCCTTATGTAGTACTGCCAATTAATTGAGAGGGATTCCAAAACTCTGGCAACATAGAAAGAACAGACTTTGAATGGAAGAATACTTAGCACTTTTTTCCGTCTTGATTTTCTGTATCACCAAAGGTCCTTTAACAAAGCTGAAACTTTAAACTAGATGGTTTAAACCAGAAAGTCTTCTTTGTTCAGTCGTATACTTTAAAATCAAGGTAGATTTAGAACTGAAATTGTCTTAAAACGTGGGACTCAGGTTCTGGCTTTCTCTATATGAAAGATCAGGCTGCAGGCTATCATGTAACTTTTCTGCCTTTTCCTATTATTCTGGTAGCTCAAGGGTAGCTGGCAGACTGTGCTAGAAAATACCTTGTCTAAGCATAATGCTTAGAATCATTTATTTCACACTACTTGGAGGGAAAATGAACAACTACTGCTATTTCAGTACCCTTATAGCAAAATATTTATTAAATGGTATATTTCCTTATTCATTAGCCCAGCTGCAGGCTGCACTGACTTACTAATATATGTATATAAAGATACAGGTATTTGGTAATCTCTTAATGAGGAAACATGGGGAACTCATGCCAGGAAAAATCAAAACAGAAATTTCAAATGGGGCCACTGAAGTCAAAAGGGGAGTTCCTGAATATCATAGCAGTCTTGTACCTGCGTGTGACAACATCAACACACCATATAAACATGAGGAAAGTAAAGTATAAACATAACCAAAAGTAAGAACTTAATGGACACATAGTTCATTTGTCTACTTTGCACTGTCTGCCTCAAGAGTGAACATTATGACATGGATCATCTGGTCATGATTCCTGCAGACGTCTTTCTTGTCCTTGCAGAGCATTTGAGCAAGCTCTATTAAGCACAGCATGAATAGTACATCATCTCGGATTACAGTTGTTAACAAGAGAAAAGTCAGAAATGAAGATGAAAAGAATGGAAGAATAAATCAAAACCAACCTGTTCATGGCACTTACACATCATGCTTGTTTCTCATTGCTGCAAATTTTAACATCTATGGGAATGGAGAGGATTATCTGAAGNGAGTGAACATTATGACATGGATCATCTGGTCATGATTCCTGCAGACGTCTTTCTTGTCCTTGCAGAGCATTTGAGCAAGCTCTATTAAGCACAGCATGAATAGTACATCATCTCGGATTACAGTTGTTAACAAGAGAAAAGTCAGAAATGAAGATGAAAAGAATGGAAGAATAAATCAAAACCAACCTGTTCATGGCACTTACACATCATGCTTGTTTCTCATTGCTGCAAATTTTAACATCTATGGGAATGGAGAGGATTATCTGAAGTACAAGCATTCCTTATTGATGTTACCAGAGGGACATAGATTGTAGAGCATTTGAACTCTCTTTATCAGTCAAGTCATTTAATTCAGTCCATGTTGCAGCTGACAGTGCAATGTTTAGAGAATCAATAGAAAACTGTACTGTTCACCATGTGGATGCATTTATAAAGCTATACATATTAGGCAAACAGAATGCTTATGACTAACAGTTTTAATGCAAAGAAATTCTCATTCATTCAGTTTTTCCATTTGACTGCTTACAGGAAGGCAAACTGTTGGCCTATAGATGCACTTAAATTGTTAAATGCCTTGAACGTTCACTTGGACATGGACTTAGGGGGGCTGTTTAAGTGAGTTTCTTTAGTAACTTTAGAGTCATCAGCAACAAAACTATTGACAAGCTTTGATAGAGTGGTCTGTAAAATTATTTAGAGTGTGATGAGTAGGATAAATTTTCCACATAACTTTCTCTGACATTGTTTTCGCTGTTCATTCTGTCATAGGGTAACTTGTAAGCTTTTTTCAGCTGATTGTGATAAACAGAGATCCCTAATCATTCCCACTTTTGACTACCCAGAAGAGCCTGGAGTAGCAATAGATGTGTCCACATACAAACTGGTTGTCCAGCCTTATGGAACTGTAGATGAAGGGCTGATCCATAGTAGATACTCTTCAAACTAATGCTTATGATGTCCATAATACAGTAATATAATTATCTGCATTGGAAGAGGCCTCTAGAAATTATCTGGTGGAAACTCTTTCTCCAAAAAAATTTAGTTAGAAAAGGTTAGTCATGGCCTTGTACAATCAAAACTTCAGTATACTCAGGAATAGGGATTTTTGACTCCTCTGAGCATCCTGTTCCTGTGTTTAGACCTACTTTATGGTATTTTTTTTTCTTTTTTCTTATATCTACTCTCCTCTCTTGACTTCTCCTTATGCTCTTCTCCTCTGAGGACAGCCTGCCTTCATCTCCTCTCCATCTTCCTATTAGATCACTACCTAGGCAGACATGATTTGCCCCAGAAACCCAGTTCTCTTAGCCTCTCCTTGTAGATTGAACACACTGCTGATTTGTGCTTATATTAGGAAAAAAAAACCCAAACTCATTGCTATGAACATTGACTTCTGCCACAAACACAGATTGCTGTATGGATTCTCCATTTGTCTGAGTTATTTAAAATTGAGAGGTTTGTTCTATTAGCCAGCTTTAGTCAGGAAATCTCCCCAGGCACCAGGAAAATCTATGCACACAAAACTGGTTGAATATATTAATTAACTTTCTATATTTGGCTTATTTACTATGGCTCTTTATCCAAAGCATAGTAGAGCAGGACAATCGCCTCGCTCGACCTGCTGGTCATGCATCTTTTGATACAGTCCAGGATATGGTTGACTTGGTTTCCAGGATGGTCTGCTCCATGATCTCGACAAGCACAGAGGTGAGCCTGAGTGGTGTGCAGTTACCTGCATCTTCCTTTTTTCCTTTTTTAAAAATGTAGTGTCTGTTTTTCCTTTCTCGGTCAGTGAGAACTTCATCTGACTGCCGTGACTTCTCAAAGATGATGGAGAGTGTTTTAGCCACTTCATCTGCTACTTCCCTCGGGACCCAGAGGTGCATCTCAGTAGTTCCCATGGACTTGTGCATCTTCAGGTTCCTTAAACCGTCTTCTCCCATAGTTCTTCATTCTCCCAGTCCCTTGTCTTTGCCTTCTGCAACTTGTAAGGTGCAGCTGAATCACTTGCTGATGAAGACTGAGGGGAAAACATTTTTGAGCACCTCAGCCTCCTCCATATCCTAAGTAACCAAGTCTCTCTTTTCCTACCAGAAGGAGTTCACATTTTCCCTAGCCTTCCTTTTATCACCACTGTACCAATAGAAGCTAACTACTGTAGTTTCTTCCTCGTATTATGTGCCTTTTCATGGAGACATTTGACTTGAGGCTTAACAGCTTACTGTCTGGAGTGGTTGGAATTCCTTTGTGCTGCTCTTCAGGTGCTCTCCTGCTGATCTGTAATTCCTCTTCAGGCTCTGGTCACCTCCTGCTGGCACTAACATCAAACTGCCAGGAGTGGGATGAACTGAGGTTCCCATCCCTTGGCAACTTGGTTTAAAGCCCTCTTCACAACTTGGTCTATGACTGAAGATTCAATTTTCTGGCAGATTTCAGTGGAAATTGCACTTGTCTTATCTCCACAGCATGTTAAGTAATACCTAATCAATTAATGTAGTCATCATTTCTTCAGTCTATTTCTTAGGGTACTTTGGCTGCAAGTTGAAGGTTTTATAACCAATTTCATTTTCCCTCCCCTGATGTAATAACCTGAGTCAAAGTCTCCAAGAGTGTGACTAATGTACCTAACCATTTCATGAGTAGCTGCAAGTGTGATAGTCTGACCAAGATTCCCCAAGCTGTTATTATCTGTTATTATCTCCATTTATTGTGGAGAATAAATGCAGTTTAAATGGTTCCAATATATAATCAGCTAACTAATAACAATAGAAGATTTTGCTGCAAACAGCTAGATATTAGGGAAATGTAGTCTAATAACCTAGTGCTATAATTACTATTTATTGCAGTCTGGGAGTGGTGGAAGAGATACATATGCATAAAAATATCTGTAAATTAAAATAGGTTCTGTTTTCTCTAGAAAGTTTGAAGAAGTCATCTCTGTTCTCCAAACATTAGAATGCTGTAAGGGGGAAAGCTGTATATTAATTATGTGGAATATTTTACATTACAGGTGTTATTACCTATGAATTCAATGAACATGCCATCATAGTTGTAGTGTGTAAAATTTATGGAATTTATCATAGGCAAATGACACAAATCCTTTTCCGCTTTTTGCTTCTAAAATACAAATTGCTTTACACCAGAGGGGAGAAACACACCTCAAATTATTTTGCTGTCTTTTTATAAATATCCATTTGGAAATGTATTATTAACAAGCATTATAAGCAAAGAAACTGCCTTCAATTTATTGGGCCTTTTGGGTGTGTTCAAGAAAAGCAATGCTGTGAACTATTTTAACAGAAATAGAGCTGCTTCACAAATGTTGGATACTATCACCAGTTTCTCCTTGGAAACATAAACAATAATCTTGTCTTTAAGTTTTGGATAAAAGCCTAGATTAGAAAAGGAAATATTCATTTTATTCGTGCCCCTAGATAAGAAAGATCGGCTTCAAGGCACACCTTGGAGTCATAACAAAATTGGACTCTAATGGATTACTGTGAAATGTGAGATCTGAAATCATCGAAGCATTCCAACACTGCCAAAAACACTGTTGATTTTAGGTTGAATTATCTCTGAATTCATTATCTTTGATGATCAGAAATGTGGCATGGAATTGTAAGTAAAAAAGGTGATGATTCCCCCTAATATTCAGATGAAAATATGTTTTATGCTTTATTAACTGAAAGCAGCAAGACACTTTTCATCAGTAAGTGCATAAAGCAGGCTCGACTTAGATAGACTGCTGGGGTTTTTTCAGTACTTGGAGGGGGAGGAAGTAACTATAGCTGAAAATTTAAAAATATAAATATTTGCTTAGTTCAATTCTAGCTGTTTCTTTCCACTCGATAGTATTTTTTTAATACAACTGGAATCAAAGAAAGGACAAACCTTTTAGTTCATAACATTACAACCAATCCAAATCTATTGCAATTGAGGGCAGTAGACTATATAGAGATGATTGTGTTT
This sequence comes from Pitta sordida, assembly GCA_013390025.1. Classification (NCBI taxonomy): domain Eukaryota; kingdom Metazoa; phylum Chordata; class Aves; order Passeriformes; family Pittidae; genus Pitta; species Pitta sordida. The sequence goes on along the minus strand of WEKX01003533.1, from coordinate 44,893 downwards.
TCTTCCAGTTCTATTTTGTATATTCCTGAAGCTGGAAAAGCAGTGTAAAAAGAAACAGGACAATCAGATAGAACAGAGTCCATGGTATTTTCAAATAATTAAAAACAATAAAATTGTGGTTTACAGAAATAAAATTCTGTCCTTTCAACCTGATTTTTTGTTCTTAGCTATAGATATCTGAAAAGTTTAATAAATACTAGGTCCAAGGGTTAGATATATGCCATCTCATCTTGACTACATCAAGTCTCTTTGTATGTTTTAGAAGGTGTAATCTGTCTGGCAATCTTAAATTATTTACTGTTGGAGCTATGGAAAGTAACTTCAGTCCAGTTTATCAATTCCAGGTCAACAGAATTGCAATGGAAATAACAGCATCCTTAGTTATTGTTGCTTCTGCTGTGTAATTAAGGCAGGAGGTGGGCACAATCTTACATCTGCTCAGTTTTTACTGTGAGTGCTATGGTTTTGCTTTTACTGCATGTCACCTGCTTGCATATTTTTGCAGAGCTTCATTTCAGCTTTCATTTTCACTCCTAGAAAAATGGGAAGATTTTTTTCATGTTTTTATCCAGGTGTCATTCTTCTAAAATCGTTCCTTTTCTAAGTTCCAGTGCATATTCTTGATTACATATAAGTTATCCTTCCTTCCCTCCCAGCTAGTTCAGGTCTTCCCAGTTATTTTTATTCATTGAATGTTGTAAGTGTGACTGTCAACATGAAAAAACCCTCTTTGTGTCATTACCACTGAATTTACAAGTGCTGAACAGTTAGTTAAATTTAACAGAAATACCAGCTATCCCATCTCATGTTCGTGGTAACACCTTCCATTATAACTGCGCTAGCCATTACTCATTACTAACTTAGGTTAATCAGGCTAAAATATTCCATGAAATATTTCTTGTTGGACATAATCTTTCAGTTAAGATTTGGGGAGGGATGGAAAAGAAAAGCAGTATTTGATGTAGAGTTCCTGTAAAAAAGTATTGAGATTATGTTGTTAGATTGGTTGATGACCTATATTCAAGAGAAGAGTGGCCACATTAGGTTTAGTTATGACAAAGAATTTGTTTTTTATGTTTTTGTTATGTTCTGTTAAAAATTTATTTTCAATGGACTGTACATTACTTCTTTATTTAATTTAATTTAATAATCATCTGGATCACTTCTTTCAAGTTTGTTCACTGATAAACTGGAACCAAACTCTGTATATAGGGTGGGTTGTGGAAGAAAATGGCAAATACAGCAAGTAGCACACTAGTGAGGTCAAAGTGTATGCACAAGAATTTAAACCTTAATGGTGACATATCCCATCTCTTATGATGCAAGTATGAATAGCAGTATGAAACTTCAAAGTAAAGTGAAGATACAAAACAGTAACAAGATTGTGGTGTAAATACTGAAGCTTAGAATAATGATTAGCACGGAGAGGAGAGGTTTGATTAACAGACAAACATGTGATAAGGGAAAGACAAGGAGAAAACTGCCTAAAAACCACATACAACCAGTCCAGGTGTTTCCAGAACAGTTAGAGGTAGGCATAGAAGTAAGGTAGATGGGGAAATGTCACACTGAAATAAGCATAAATGAAGAAATTGAGAGCACATGGTATAGCAGACAGTAGTGTTGGCCACCTAAAAATACAGTCAGCCCTCGAATATCGCAGTACTGCAGGTCTTATCAACCCTGCATGAAGCCCTCCATCCACATACAGAGACAGCTCATTAATATGCAAATATGTCCCCCCATCCCTCCACCCCCTTAGCTCGAGAGCAGCTGCATGGTCTTTCTGGAAGATCCTCATGTCATGTGAGTGGTCAGGGCAGTGAAGGGGGTCTTTTCTGACCTGTCCCTGGAGGGATATGATTTGCAGAAAATCAGTCAGGACTCAAGGTAATTGCTTCCATGCAACAGAAAACTTTATTTTTGGCCTAAGAGCCAAGAAAGAGAGACAACAGTGTCCCTTACCCTTGCCAAGTGCCAAAAAAGGGCCACCCAGATTTGTCACCCATCTTTAACACCTTGTCTCATGCATATGTGAATTGCGCCATGAATATTCATCCTTTCAACATTATGTCATTTGCTATGAGTTCTTCAACCAATTAGCTTCAATGTTTTACATTCTTTTCCCCTTGTTTCGGTTAGCATTTGAGTTTGTTTACCGTCACAGCCTGCAGGACACCCTTAATATTCAGCCTTAACTCTCAGGCCTTCTGAATGATCCTAAAGTCTACTAATCCTTCTAAAATTCACTAGAAATTCACTAAATATTCACTAATTCACTAAAATCCCTAAATCTCTATGCCATTACCTAACACACTAAATTTGTAATTTTCAGATTCTCCAAATCAGGTCCCTGTGCCCATTCCGCCGCTGCGGGCATCCTGGTCTTCTGCTGCGTGCTGAGAAGCTGCGACTGGGCCATATTTCTGACTCCCACTGCCACGTTACCTCCCTGGCACGGGTGCCTGTGGGGCTGTGGCAGGGAACACAGCTACAAGGGGCAGCCAAGTGGCAGCTGAGCTCTCAGTGGCTGAGGCCAGGGCTCTGAGCTGCAGTGCAGGGGGCAGGGATCCAGTCATGTCTGGTAGAGGCAGCTGTTTTTTGAATCAGACTGTCAAAGGGCTGTGAGTGACCATGAAAATCTGCTGCTGTGCAGTCTGAACCTCGGGTTCCTTTCAATTCAAAACCTGCTCAGTCGCTGAATGTAGGGGGAGGAGGGAGGGGACCTCCAGCGTCTCCAGGACTCCAAGCCAGCGAGTCCACAGGCAGGGAAGGTGAAGGAAGGCGAAGGGAGGCTGTGGGTGGCTCCTGTTAACTTCTCATATGTTAAGACTTGCTTTTGTTTTTATACATAATACCTCCTTCTCACAGCCCAGCTATCTTATAACATTAAGGGAATCGTTTCTACTCGAGTAGCAAAACTTAAACAAGTTTCTCTGAGCTGCATCTTCTTTTGTAATGCAAGAAAGCTTTCGCTCTAATGATGATCTGTTATCTTCTCATTAGAAATGTGAGATTGAGTATCCATAGCAATGAAATCTAACTTCCAAGAGAGTTAAGATTTCTGCCTTGGTCTGTGACGCCACAACAGCAAAAATGCAAACTTAAAACTAGTCAGTACTTAACCAGTAACTTTTTTTGAGCACACCCAGCCAGGGTCCTGCACTTTGCTGGAGGCTGACTCTTTGGGAGTGGCCCTGGGAATCTGGAGCAGGGCAAGGGTGCTGAAAGCTGGCTCATACTGAGCAGATGGCTCACTAGCATTGCCACAGCAATGCTAACCCTCACCCTTCCTTGGCCAGCCCTGTCCCAAGCATCGTCCCACCAAGCTCAGCCTGTGACACAGCACAGGAGGGGACAGGTGGGAGGAGCCAGGGGCAGCAATGGAGGACAAAGGCATGCCGTGTGTGGAAGGCTTGCAGCCTAGCTCCTCACCACCTGCCTCCACCTGCTTCCTGCATCTTTCTCCCCTGCCCTCTCCTCCTCCTCTCTCTGCACCTCCCCTTCCATCCCTGCTCCAGTCCTGGAGCAGAGCCTCCTGCACTGTCCAGTATGGCAGATACCAAGTTGGGGGCAAATGTTGAACTGCCAGAAGGCAGAAAGGCCCTTCAGAGGGACCTTGACAGGCTAGAGAAATGACATCAGGAAAGGTATGATATAGTTGCTGTTACTGAAACATGGTGGGAAGAAGCGCATGATTGGAGTGCCACATTAGAAGGTTACACACTCTTTAGAAGGGACAGGAGAGCACGTAGAAGAGGGTGAGTGGCCCTATATATTAAAGCCACCTTAGACACCATAGAGCTTGACATCAAGGATGATCAAGTAGAGAGTCTATGGGTCAAGGTAAGAGGGATTCCCAATAGAGCTGAAATTCTGCTCGGAGTGTGTTACAGACCACCTGATCAGGAGGAAGAGGCAGA
>WEKX01003533.1:27049-40498 GCA_013390025.1 Pitta sordida | reverse complement strand
GTAAATGTCTTCTCTCAGGCTACCAGAACCAGAACAAGAAGGCATGGCCTTAACCTGCACCAGGGAAGGTTTAAGCTGGATGTTATGAAGAGATCTTTCACAGAGAGAGTGATCTGTCAGTGGAATGGTCTGTCCAGGGAGGTGGTGGAGTTGCCATCCCTGGAGGTGTTCAGGAAAAACTGGGTGAGGAGCTCATTGACATGGTCTAGATGATGGGAGGCTCCGATGGATAGAGTGTGGTGTCCATGGCTTTGGGCTTGTGGGTTCGATCCTTGTGTGGGCATTCGCTTTGGAGTTGGACTAGATGATCCTTGTGGCTCCTTTCCAACTCGGAATATCCTGTGAACATATGCAGCCTGTGCTACTGGCCCCAGTACACCAGGCTATGTCGCTGATGTGTTCCTTATTTTTTTCCCCCACTAATGTAGCAGTGCAGAGATAAGATTTTTCCCCTCTGTCCGAGGATGACTCAGTTGTGTATATATATAACATATCTTTGCACTTTGCTTCAGTCTGGGAGGGAATTTTTTTGTGAATACTGGTCCTTAGTGACCAAGGTCATTTTCTCTCTCTATTCAGGAGAGGAAAAAAAAGCCCAGAAGTGGCAGTTGGAGGAAACAAAATTTCTAGTAGTACACAGGACACAGCTGCAGAGGTTTAGAGCTCATTACTCTCTCTACCACAGCTGCAATATATAAGAGCAGAAAAAGGCTCCTTGCATGAGTGTGCTTCAGCCCTGGGAGAGCCCTGTGTGGATTTTTGCCCTTGGACATTTCCTTGCTGCACTCCAGCCACTAGAGGGGAGAGAGAGAGGGTCTGCAATTCCCTCCCCATCCCCCTCCTGGGTTCTTCCTGCTCATCTCCTGCTTCCCCCTCAAGTGCCTCCATCAGGACCCTGAGCTCCAGCTGCTCTCTGGGCACCTCAGAAGTTTCTTCTGGGACTGCTTGGTGGAATTTGACTGAGTTCTTCAGGATTTTTCACATCACAGTGCTGTGGGACATCTGAGGTTTTTCTCTCATAACAATGGACTTTGCTATTTAAAACTGTTGTATCTTGTCTTGTGTGTTTACTAAAGTAAATAGTTTGTGTTTTCCACACTTTGCTTTTTTCCGAACCTGGAGAGGGGTGGTGTTTTTGGTTCTGGTTGGGTTTTTCTTTGGCTCAGCCCCAAATTTGCCTCAAACCCTGACACCCTCTTTTGATTTTGACCAGCAAACCAGTTCCAGCTGCCATCTCTGGGCTCAGCAGAGACAGTGGGTGGGTGTGTGCCATCTCTGTGATGCACAAATGACTGGCAAAGGGCTGTATGTTTTTTTCAAAATTGGTGACTTAATGGCATGGTGCCAGCTGCCATCCCTGGGCACTGTGAGGGAGCTGTGTCTACCACCTACAAACCTGGGAGAGTGGAGTGGGTGGCGTGGGCAGAGCACTGTTCCATGGTGCAGCCGTCCGGGCTGAGAAGAGAACACAGCAGGGAGGGTTCAGAAATGCATGTACAGTCCCAACAGGGAGTCGCTGCTGCAGCTGTGTATATCCCCACAGCGTTCTGTGCCGAGGGCAGAGCAGTGCATCAGCATTCCGTGTTGTGAAACAGACAGTGGTAATTGGCATATTCATGATGACTGTCTATTTTGACTATTCATGAGTGTCAGTTTGTGCAGGCGCAGTTGTGAATGCCCTACGAAATGGAACTCCCCAATCATGGGAAAAATCAGATCAGGAAGAGGTGAATCTGTGAAAGAGGAACTATGAAGTAGAGCGGACTGACTGTATATTGACTGTCCTTGTTTTAAATTTTAAATGTGCACATCTTACATATAAAATTTAAATTATACTATGTATTTTATGCCAATCCACTTTGTAACTGAAAAATTGTAGGGGCAAACACTTCTGAATCAGTAAGTGAGGAAAGCACAGGTAGTTGAAGCTTCAACATTTTCTTACCTGAAGAGACATTGCTCACCCTGAACAAGAGTAGACTCAGAGGTGACCTCATTGCTGTTTACAACAACCTGAAAGGATGTTGCAGTTGAGTGGGTGTAAATCTCTTCTCTCAGGCTGCCAGCAGCAGAACAAGAGGACACGGTCCTAAGCTGCACCAGGGAAGGTTTAGACTGGATGTTAGGAAGAGCTTTTTCACAGAGAGAGTGATCTGTCAGTGGAATGGTCTGTCCAGGGAGGTGGTGGAGTCACCATCCCTGGAGATGTTTAAGAGAAGACTGGATGAAGAACTTATTGACATGGTCTAAATAATGGGACAGGGAATTAGATTATGGACATGGCTCTGGGGTTGTAGGTTTGATGCCTGTGTGGGCATTATCTTGGGAGTTGGACTCAATGATCTTTGTGGATCCTTTCCAACTAGGAATATTCTGTGATTGTTTGCTAGCGCTTCAATGTCATTTTGAAAAGTATGCAATTTTCAATTTTGTAATTTTATTAATATTTAGGTATTTGAACTTACCCTCTTTGCATCAAGTAGTTTTGATTTACTGGAGAAAACAAGTGCCCAGTAGCCACATCACTTTGTTCTGAAGGGTTGGGTGACAACTCCTTTGAAGTGAAGTCAAGACAAGGTCTGAAGTCTGCATCATAATCATGTGAGCATTCTGAAGCTAATTTAAATGCTTCTTATTTGCCACACAAATATATTTAGTCGGGACTGGGAAGAAAGGTTGGGTCTCTTACAGTTCAGGATCAGAACCTTACAAATCATTTTCATCAGGCTGCTGTAAGTCACTGTTAACAGAGTTGAACTTTCTGTGATTAGCTGTTGCATCTTTGCTAGAGGAAAATAAGAAAAAAAAATTATCTGCTTTCTCTTATGACAGATGATACTTTGAAAACTTTCTCCTGTTTAGATATCTAGTATTTTGCTATTATTTTTCCTGAATTTTAGACTATTATTCTAGAATAACTTAAAGCCTACTGACTGAATTTGTTGGGGGTTTTGTCTTGTTTAAAAATTAAGTGCAGTCATTCAGAATGACCGAGTTTCTATGTTCACTTCCAGGTTGAGATCCTTCTTAAGCAGAAGTGTTACACTCACTTTCAAAATAAAAATAATATTCAGCTTCTGGAACGAAATCTTTAAACTCTATTGTATTTTAAATTGAGCACTTGAAAGATTTGAGGGGTTTTTTTTTTATAATCCTGTGATAATGTCCTGGTTTGGACACTGTTAGGGGTTACTTTNCTCTTTTGTGCTTCTCCGGAGGAAGTGGTGGGTTTTTTCGTCATCCTGGGAGCGACCCCGGGGCGGCAGAGCCTAACATTAACCCATGACATATAACTTAAGGCTTCTAACACTTTTTAATGGTAGTTGAGACAAGTTCATGATTTCAGCTATTTGCATATTAAAACCTCAGTTTTGTGGATCAATAATATTACAGAGTCCCCCTGGAAGTCATGGGGGGATGGGTCTGGGCAGGTCCTACAAGTTATGCAATCCATGAAAATACTGAATCCGTGAATATTCAATTACCCCCTGCATGCAGCCACACACCCTCCACTAATTATGTCTGGAGGGCAGACCTGGGAGACCTCGCTTGCACTGTAGCACCTCATTAAAGCAGAGTAAGTGCCTTTTAGTGACTCGTGGGTGTGGAGTCAAGGGTCCAGGATGTTATGCGCATGCATATGCAGTTTTGCAACTGGCTGAAAATCCAGCTGCAACTAATTGAATATGTGAATATGCGAACCTTGTATATGTGGGGTTTCTCTGTATTAGCTATTAAATGCTCCAAAATGTTCTTTCCAAAGTTTGTTAAAATTAGATTCATTAATTTAAACATATCTTAAGGCTCATGGGGTTTTTTTCCTATTTTTTCCTGATTAACTTTTAAAACATTTGTTAACTGCTATTAATCTATTCTTGCTATGTACAAACTAATAGAGTCTCTACCTAAAAGATTATGTGAAGGGGTTTGTTTTGCATCTAAAATTAATTATCTACTTGTATGTTTCAAGAAAAGTTCAGGACCACGACTCAGATGATCAGGCTAGATGTCTGCATTACTGTGAGGAAAGCCCCAGCTCATTTTAAAATATTAATTCTTCCCATTTACTACAACAATAGTACAGAGGATTAACTTGAAGGCTGGTATTTTCTGGGTTTGATGTCTAAGGACAGATGATGTTACCATTTAAGTCTAAGAGCACATTTGATGTGGATGCTTTGGCTAAAATTCAAAGCTTGCTCTCAAATCCTGCAATTGTGAAAAAAAATTGTGCTCTCTGTCTATAACCTCTAAAGTATATTAACCCAGTCAATTTACACTGATTTTGAGAAAAAGGCAAAAGATATTAGGATCCTTCAAATTTGCAAGAATTGTCAGCATAGTAGAGGAGTCTCAGTTAGTACTCATAATTAATAAAAATGTAAGAAAAAAATTGGCCACTAAGGACATTTTTTTTTGCGCAGTAACCAAATGTCAGAATTAGATAATGCAAAACCACAGGCTGTTTTCTGCTGTTTGTGTAGTGTGAATAAGGGAAGAAAAGGATCTACAGCTCCGTCTCCTATAACACAGACCTGCAGTCTTAATCGAGTCCTGCAAAGCCCTACTTCTGTGTTGAATGGCAGCTCATTAATATGCAAATTTGCCCTGCTCCCTCTGATGGCTCCCCAGCGCTGTTTTGGCATTGTGTTGCTGTGTATTGGAGCCACTCCCCATAGGGCTTGTCCTCCAGTCCTTTCACCATCCTTGTCACCCTTCTCTGGACCCTCTCAAGCAGCTCCACATTATTCTTAAACTGGGGAGCCCAGAACTGCACACAGTACTCAAGATGTGGTCNAAAATGTTTCTGTCCAGTCCATGTTCTATGAGTTATCTTCCCTTCCTGGCAAGGCGTGTGTCTAGAGGAGGGCCAGGGGGCTGGGGCGGGCTGAGTGATCGCCAATGGCATGTGAAGACATGCCCACAAGGCATGTGACATGGGAGGGGCCTAAGGCCCTATAAATAAAGCTACTGGGCCTCACAGAGAGGGGTTCATGGATCTTCTGGGCTGGGGAAGCCTTGTTTTCTCATCTGATATCTACCACCACAATTTTGCCCAGGACCACATGGACCTTGACTCTCCATCTCAGTATAGCCTTCCCCCTGCTGATCGCTGGATCTCCCTGGAGCCTCTCAGACATTTCAGGAAAGGATCACTGGCTGTTACTCCACTGGTTTGCCTACCCTGAACCCTATTCCACTGCCCCTGTAATCCTGGAGGTGCTCTGGCCTTCCTTGAACTTGGCCCCTTCTTGTGTTTTTTTTCCCAGCTGCCTACAGCCATCATTGTTCCATTGCTGTTGAGATTGTTATCATTGTGGGTCAAGCATATATATGTATATATATATTTGTTATATTAATTTTTTTCTTTTTCTCCCAGTAAAGTTCTTATTTCTCTCTCTCTATTATTCAAGTACAAGGATTCTTCGCATAGTTGCGGTCTGTAATTTGTGAGTTACCATACTTGCTGTTGATTTTCCAGAGAGTTGTGGGACCTGGTGCATGTGCAGAACCTACCGTGACCTCAGTCTGATCGGCCCCCAGCCCTGCTGCTTGCGGCACTGGCCCTGNCTGGGCTCGCAGCCCCAGCCCTGCTCTCCCCCGCCCCGCTTGCAGGGCTCGCAGTGCCAGCGCCGGCCCCGCTCCCCCCTGCCCCGCTCGCGGCACCAGCCCCGGTCCTGATCCTTCACACAGCGAGCACACCCGGGCCCGGGGCCCCCGCTGGCGCAGCAAGCACAGCCAGACATCTGAAACAAGCCTCGCTCTCAGGACCATCCTCCAGACCTTATATGGGGAGGGGCCATGGCTACAGGCATTGCGTACTCGACAACGTAGTGGGTTCGCTGTCTTTGCAGATTTCACTACTCGTGTGAGGCAGACCAGACCCAACAGCCTGTCAATAACGGGGGATCACTCTATTTCTAAATTCAATTCATACTCCATCTTATTTGACCCCAGGGCACTTCTTTATTTGTTCCTGATTGGAGAGTAAAAAAATTATTTAACTAGTGCAAATTTCCTTCGGCTTGCTAATATTCAGGATGCAAGTTATTTCAAAGTCCTTAGATGTGCCTGGAATATTTGATAATTTTCTTTTTTCCCTCCACACTTGTATCTAAATGAGTCTTTTAAAAGCTCAGTAATCCCTCGCTACTTAGATGGTCACCATTCACAGATTCAATATATCATTTCCCCGCCCCCATCTTTACCTTATTTACCATCCTTACCATCTTTACTGTCTTTACCATACTTATTGCATTTACCGCTACTTAGTGGATTTTGCTCCTCATGGCATTTTTCTGGAACTAACCTCCCATGATGTTTGAGGGATAGCTGTATTGTATTTATCACAGGTTCACAGATTATTCTGAGTTGGAAGGGACCCACAAAAATCATCTAGTACAACTCCCAAGTTACTCCCACAACCCCGGAGCCATGGGCACTATGCTCTGTCCATCTGAGCCTCCCATTATCGAGACCATGGCACTGAGTTCCTCATCCAGTCTTTTCTTAAACACCTCCAGGGATGGCGAGTCCACTACCTCCTTGGGCAGACGATTCTACTGAGGGATCACTCTCTCTGTGAAAAATCTCTTCCTAATATCCAGTCTAAACCTACCCTGGCATAGCTTAAGACCATGTCCTCTTGATCTGGTGCTGTCAGCCTGAGAAAAGAGATTTACATCCACCTGACTGGAATCTCCCCTCAGGTAGTTGTAAACAGCAGTGAGGTCACCTCTGAGCCTCCTCTTCTCGAGGCTGAACAGTCCCAACTTCCACAGCCACTCCCCATAGGGCTTGTTCTCCAGTCCTTTCACCATCCTTGTCGCCCTTCTCTGGACCCTCTCAAGCAGTTCAACATCCTTTTTAAACTGAGGAGCCCAAAACTGTACGCAGTACTCAAGGTGTGGTCTGACCAGTGTCGAGTGTAGGGGAAGAATAATTTCCCTAGTCCTACTGGCCACACTACTCATGATGCAGGCCAGGATACCACCTGGGCACACTGTTGGCTCATATTAAGTTTTTTGTCAACCAATACTCACAAATCCCTGTCCACTTCACTCCCCAGCAACTCCTCCCCAGCCAATTGGGATGCATGAAGTTATGTCCAAAGTGAAGAACCCAGCACTTGGACTTGTTAAATCTCATACTATTAGAATCTGCCCATTTCTCTAGCCTATCGAGCTCCCTCTGAAAGGCCCTCCTACCCTCTGGCAGTTCAACATTTGCCCCCGACTTGGTATCATCTGCAAACTTGCTGATGGTGGACTCAATTCCCCCATACCTATCATCAATAAAGGTATTAAGCAGTGCCAGGCCAAGCACTGATCTCTGTGGGACTCCACTAGTGACTGGCTGCCAGCTGGATGTGCCCCTTTTTACCCACACTCTCTAAGCTCGTCCATCCAACCAGTTCCTAACCCAACACAGAATGCTCCTATCCAGCCCATGCTCTGAGAGTTTCTTCTGAAGCTTACCATGGGAAACCGTGTAAAAGGCTTTGCTAAGATCCAAATACACAACATTCATGGCCTTTCTATTGTCAACCAGGTGAGTCACCAGTTCATAGAAGGAGATCAGGTTGGTCAGGCAGGACCTACCTCTCCTAAATCTGTGCTGACTAGGTCTAATGTCGTAGTTAATATGCAGGTGCTGCATAATGGCATTCAGGATTATCTGTTCCATGACTTTATCTGGGACTGAGATTAGGCTGACAGATCTATAATTACCTGGATCATCTTTCCTGTCCTTCTTGTGCATGGGTGTCACATTAGCCAATTTCCAATCATCTGGTATGTCACCGATAAGTCAGGACTGTTGGTAAACTTTGGTGAGCGGCCACAAGGGCCCACTGCTGATTCATGGATAGCTTGTCCACCAGGACTCTCAGATACTTCTTCACAGAGCTGCTTTCCAACAGGTCAGAACCCAGCCTGTACTGGTGCATGGGATTATTCTTCTCCAGAAAACTGACACAAACAGAAACACAAGAAAATCTGTTTAAACATAAGAATCATCAGACTCTAAGACAGATCAAACAGGGGAACTGACTGCTCAGAGAAGTGGGGAAGTCTTCATCCTTGGAGATATTAAAAATCTGACTGTGAAGCCTGTAGCGGTGTGTGCTGACACTGCTTTGAGAAGTGGGTCACACTAGACAACCTCCAGAGGTGTTCCCTAACATCAAATATTCTCTGACTCTGCAACCGTGATGAGTCAAAAAATGGCAGCTTTGTCATGCTCACAGTGAAGACAATTCTGTTTTCATACTGAGAAAGGTGCTAGTATGATCCCACTGTCCACTCAGGGAGAGGACAGTGTTCCACCAAGGTCAAGAGAAGACTGAGCTGGAATAACAATGGTTGTGTTTCTGGAATTCCAAAGCAACAATTCAGCTGCCTCATTTCCATGGGTCTCTGGTTAAAATATCTTAAAAGCTGACCTCATGGATCAGCAAAAGGTGGTCTTTATCATGACCCTCACTTCCCTAATCTACTTATCCTTTTTCCTCTGGGACCATTTAAAGTATAACATAATATTTTCTATGTTTCTCTCTCTGAAAAATTCCCTTCCAGTGGAGATGAAACATTTTGGATTTACTTTCATCTTCCAGCACCAACATTCCTTCCTGTTTCTTTCATCCCCCAGAGTTTCTCTCTGCCTCTTATCCCACTTGAAAGAAAACACCTACCTCATTCAGTTATTATCTAATGGCCCTTCCTTGCTTCCTAGTACCACCCCTTCTTTTCCTTTTACATCATTAGTAAACTCAGTCTCCAATGACTTTTCCTATCCACTCTGAAAACTGCTGTTTTCATTCTTGCCTGGTGAATAATAATAAAAAAAAGACTGACGTTATTCCTGTGTTGAGAAGCACTCATGCATTTCCTTAGGAAAACTCTTGGAAACCACGTATAGACCACTTCCTTAGCTCCCACACTGGGCATGCTCTGAATACCTTTGTTCTTATGATTAGTAAGTAAAAAACTTAGGAAGAAATAATCTCAGCCCAGACAAATGTTTTGCCCATATAAGTAACTTATGCTGTATATTTAAACTGTCTTAGTCACTGTCTTGCTACTGTAGATATTATTGGTGCTTTCCAACAAGACTTGTGTTAATTTTCCTGACACTTTTTTTCTGAAACTTACCTACATGGTGAGTTGGACTAGATGATCCTTGTGGGTCCCTTCCAACTCAATATTCTGTGATTCTGTGATTCGGTGATTTTCCTAGCCTATCTTATGAATGTAGAGTCCTTAGCTTTACCTTAAAAATCGGTATGAGGTATTAGACTATTCTTACTGAAGGTGGTGTCCTACATTTTTAAACAATGACTATTTTTTAAATGAAAAGTTTAAAACTGTCTCTGCACAGTGTAGTTCAGATATTGGGGGCCCAATTTATGTAAGCATATTATTTGAAGAAAAATTAAAAAAACCTCTGGTCCAGTTTCAAAGATGAGATACAGAATCTCATATCAAATCTCAGGTATCTGTCCAAAAACTATACATAATCGTTTACAGAAGAGGAAAATTACAATAAACTGCATCATGCAAGTTGTTCAAATAATCTCATTAGGAAGAATTTGTATTGACAGAGAAGGAAAAAAGAGGGAAATTACAGAAATGAAGATGTACATCCAAATATATCACAGTCTGAAACATTTCAGTTTACCTGCAAATTAAATATTGAATAAAATACTTTAAGAAAATTAAAACATAAGCTATTTTATAAATTAAGACAACACAAAAAATATTTTGCATATTCCTCTGCCATTCCCCTTGTCATATATACTGTAATCTTTACTATCCCACTTCTGTTAAAGAAGGGTAAAAAGAGTTTAGATTTAATTGCAGTATGACATATTGTGCAGTACACCACAATATTATTGCAAGGCACTTATTAGCATTAATATTATGTATATATTCTTCTTGATTTCTTAAACAGAAAGATGAAAGGGAAAAATTCATTTGACAAACACGATAAAATAAAATAGAAATAAAATAACATAATACAAAATAAAATCTTGTTCTGGAAAAAAATCAGCTGCATAAATATTAATTGCATTTAGTTTTAAATGTGTCTGCAAATTACAGTAGATAAATTACATTGCCACTGGAAATCACATAATGAGAGTTGTTATGCAAGGGAATGCCTGTATTACTGTATTAGAAATGATACTGCACTTTTCCTGCTTTTATCTGTCTATCATTAAAATTTATATCCATTAGCCAAGCTGCTGTTCATGACAAACTCTCTTATTTTCAGATTAAATAATTATTTGTTATCACAAAATGGGTGCCTCCTATACACTCTGTTGAGTCTACTGGAAATTCTTCTTTACAAATACTGGAAAATAATTGAACATAAAAATTATTAATCTCTTCCAGAGAAAGAAAATACTGTTTGCATTTCTTCCTAAAGGCATATATTTATATGTTTATGTAAAGTAGTCTTTAATATCAGCCGGAGTTATACACGTGAGAAGGAAAAAGTCTTGCACTTGATTGGCAGGATTACATTATGCGATTCTATTATGAGAATTTTACATTTACTAGTAGTTAACAAGTTACACAAAAGTATAAATTAATTTACTATGTATTAATATTTGTTTCATTTTTTTATAGAAACAATATGGCTATTCTCATGTGGTCAACTTGTTTTATACAAAAGTCCAAACCTCTAACTCTAATGTAGTTCTTGAGACTTTTGTCTGTTGGCTTTAATTAACTCTGGGCTGCTCTTTAGCTGTCTGTATTACAGTTCTGATAAGTGTAAGTGAAAGGAAGAAGGAAGCAGAAAAGAAGATACATAGAATTTATGAAGACAAAAGCCATTTCCAAATATGCAGTCAACAATGACCTTGCAATAAAACAAAATAGAATTCCAAACAGAGCCACATTATTTTTTGTCGCTGGATGTCTGAAGGTCAACAAAGTGTGTCTGCTGCCGGGCACCTTGTATAGAACAGTGTATGGGGCATGGATTCTTACTCAATAGCCTCCATAGAGGTGCTTGGATTTAATTTTGTAGAATTCTGTTAACTTTGATAGATACATAAGCAAGGAGGAGAATGCTCTTGTAAAATACAAGGAAAGGCAAATTCCAAAGGCAAAAGAATGGAAGTCCTGAGGTTTCCTGTAGCAACTCTTAATTAAAGAACTATCAAGGGAGATTCCAAGAAAAAAATGGGTAGGCAGATCAGAAAAAAAGTTCTATTGAAAAATAAGTCTGACATTATCACTTTGATAGTTCTATGAAGTTTCTCCACTAGGTGTTACATTTTTCTTCACAGAAAACCAGGAGAAAAAAGTGGTTGTTTGGTAAAACATGCCATGCCTGGCTATGTACTATAAAGTTCTCATGAAAAGCTTAGTACTTTTAACTGCCACATACAGCTNCCCTATGGGGAGCGGCTCCGGGAACTGGGGTTGTTCAGCCAGTAGAAGAGGAGACTTAAAGGTAACCTAATTGCTGTGTACAACTATCTGAGGGGAGGTTGCAGTCGGGTGGGTGTGAATCTCTTCTCTCAGGCTGACGACACCAGAACAAGGGGACATGGCCTTAAGCTACGCCAGGGGAAGTTTAGACTGGATGTTAGGAAGACGTTTCTCACAGAGAGATTGATTTCTCATTGGAATGGTCTGCCCAGTGAGGTGGTGGAGCCACCATCCCTGGAGGTGTTGAAGAGAAGACTTGATGAGGAGCTCAGTGACATGGTCTAGATGGTGGGAGGCTTGAATGGATGGAGAGCGGTGCCCATGGTTCCATGCTTGTGGGCCTGATCCCTGGGTGGCCGTTTGCTTGGGAGTTGGACTGGATGATCCTGTGGGTCCCTTCCAACTCAGAATAACCTGTGAGCCTGTGAATTGGAACTCTGACACAAACAACATATTTTTCTATGTAGCTAACAAAACTAGCAATAATGTTATTGGTATGCAAATGAATAGCAACTGAAATACTTGTGCACTGAAAATACGCAATGAAAAAAGACAAAATGTAAGTCAACTATGGGCTGAATATTACTTTTGAGACTTGAAGGAAGAGTTATCTAATCTTTAGGCATATGAAATAGATACTTTCAGATTTCATTAACTACTTTCATATACTCGTCACTCTTGAAATTCTCTGAATGTTGATGATCCTTTTTTGTGTATTAGTGCTTTTAATGATGGTTTATGTTTGCATTTAACTTTAAGGATCTTTAAGAGCAATGACTATTTAGTAATTAGTACAATATATTATTGTTAAAGTTTATCATATATGTGGAGCAAGGAAGAATTTTTGACGCCCCAAATAAGATAAGCACCTGTTTACTGAGTAAAATAGTTGCCATAGCTATCATTGTCCTGGATACCTTGGATTTATTTTCTGTGTTATTAAATCAGACTTTCCTGCATAAAACTGTTATTGTACAATGTTATGGATTAGTTCTCTGTCACAGCAAAATAATGATTGCAATTCATCTTTCTGCAGCATGTCAGCAATGGTACTATAGACTGCAGCATGATATTTGATATTTTCTAGCTATTTATGTGGGTGATAGTGGTTTAAAACTAACAACACATTTCTACAGAATATATAATAAATGCTCTTAGCTATTCTAGCTTGGCCTGTATTTGGAGGCTGTCAAATAGGATGATTTTCTGAAAACGTAATTGAACTCTGAAGTCCACTTCTAGGACTCTTAACACTAAGGGAAATCAGTAGAACTTAAGACAAGTCAATACCTTTTCAGGACTAGTCCAAGGTTGTCTCCATCCAGAACTTCCCATTTCTTCACCATGTGGAGAAACCTCATATAGAATCACAAGGCTTAAGTTACTGCCTCTCAGTAACGAGGGAATTGAGTTCATCATCAGCAAGTTTGCAGATGATACCAAGCTGGGGCCAAATCTCGAACTGCTGGAGGATGAGAGGGCCCTTCAGAGGGACCTTGACAGACTGGAGGAATGGGCAGACTCCAACAGTATGAGATTTAACAAGACTAAGTGCCAGGTTCTTCACTTTGGACATAACAACCCCATGCATCACTATTGGCTGGAGAATGAGTGGCTGGAGAGTGGTGAAATGGAGAGGGATTTAGGAGTTATAATTGACAGAAAACAGAATATGAGCCAGCAGTGTGCACAGGTGGCTAAAAGGGCCAATGGCATCCTGGCCTGTATCAGGAACAATGTCGTCAGTTGGACTAGGGAAGTTATCCTTCCCCTGTATTTGGTGCTGGTCAGACCACATCTTTAGTACTGTGTGCAGTTCTGGGCTCCCCAGTTTAAGAAGGATGTTGAGCTGCTTGACGACACCAGAACGAGAGGGCACAGCCTCAAGCTACGCCAGGGGAGGTTTAATCTTAACGTTAGGAAGCGGTTTTTCACGGAGAGAGTAATTGCATATTGGAATGGACTGCCCAGGGAGGTGGTGGAGTCGCCATCCCTGGAAGTGTTT
>WEKX01003533.1:14489-27043 GCA_013390025.1 Pitta sordida | reverse complement strand
GTCTAGTTGGTGGGGAGTTGGACTAGATGATCCTGAGGGTCCCTTCCAACTCAGAATAACCTGTGAACCTGTGACTCCTCTCTCTGAGCAGCAGCCGAAACAATAACTGACCGTACCCTCCATCCCCTGTCTCCCTGCACCACTGGGGAGGAGGAGGTCGAACTTGTAAGGAAGTGGTAAGGAGAAGATGTGTTTAAGATTTATTTTACTTCTCATTCTTAAGCTCTGATTCTGTTAGTAATAAATTTTATTAATATCCCCACTTGGACTCTCTTTTGCCTGTGATGACCCTCAGTAAGGGAACTCTCATGGTCCTTACCTCATGAAACCCTTCATTATAAGAAAATCCACTTTAGTACAGTGATAAGTGTCCCCACCTGGCATGTGGGAGACCCGGGTTCGATTCCCACCAGGGAGACGGTGTTAAGAGTTGGACTCGATGATCCTTGTAGGTCCCCTCCAACTCAGAATATTCTGTGATTCTGTGATTATATTTTCTCTCCTCTGTTTGCAAAGGTGAGTGAGAGACTGGCTTTAGTGGGTACCTGCCATCCAGCCACGGTCAAACCTTTACAACATCTAAGAATCTGATTCCAAACTGAGCTTTATTACCTTTTTCTTCAGTTGTATTTTCCTCTTTGAATTAACAGAAAATACATTCCATTTTCAGTAGATTCCTACACCTATTTTTTCTAATAATAAGAAAAATTTCTATATACATAAGATGAATGTTATCTTCCCCAAGTAAAAAGGAAGTTTCTTAAATTAGGTTCTATGAGGATTTGTAAGTAAAAGTTTCGTTCTTAATGCAATCTGACTTCATAACTTTTCTCAGTACTTTCAGTGCATATTTCTTTTTACAGATTTTGTTCTGCTGTGTCCTATCATCTGTCACTGCATCATGGAATTAAACGCAACCACATTCTTCCCAGTACCTTTTCCATCACTTTTGTTTTTTTCTCCTCTGATTATTTTGGGAACTGCAAAGTAGTTCAGTAGCTGAGTCTGCAACTTGAATTTCATAAGGCTGCCCTTACTCCACCATGAATTATGCTGCACAGTGAAGAATCAGGTGTAAAATATGTTGGCATTCTATCAACAAAATAAGATAAAAGAGTTTTGTAATGGGAAG
Organism: Pitta sordida; assembly: GCA_013390025.1. NCBI lineage: Eukaryota > Metazoa > Chordata > Aves > Passeriformes > Pittidae > Pitta > Pitta sordida. Next base: position 25,911 of record WEKX01003533.1, on the reverse strand, counting down.
TAATGCTCAGAGAGACCTGGAATGCACTTTACTGTCTAGCAATGCAAAGAAATTTACTGCTGATGGTGTTGCAAAGGGCAATAGTAAGGTAAATTTTCTGTTCTGATGTAAAAAAGATCAACTATTATTTATGTTCCAATTGATCTCCTCTACATACAAAAAATTTTATTTATTTATTTATTTATTCTCCCCTTGCAAGAAATTTGCCAGATGTCATCTCTAAATAATAATCACTTGTGAGGCCTAGTTTTATGAAAAGACTATTTGAAGGTTGCTAAAGCAGTTGCTGGGAATAAACTGAATCACCAAGAGAGGGAGCATTGCAGTGGAACCTTTCAGATTACACAATACTTTGAGAACAGATCACTGAGTTAATGCCCCAACGGAAAGAAAGAAACGACTGCCAAAATAGATATGTTTTTAGCTACTATTAAATTGATTTCCCACTACAGTTGGGTCTCATATACCACGGTACCGTGGGTCTTGACCCTTCTCCACAAAGCCCTCCGTCTGCATTGAATGGCAGCTCATTAATATGCAAATTTGCCCTGCACCCTAACATTGCCCCCTGGCACTCCAGCGATGTTTTAGAACTGCCCTGCTGTGTGTCGATGTTTGTGTCGGTTCTTCCCAGTGCCTGCAGCCACTTGACCCCAGGAGAAAAACCTTTTCTGCTCAACTGAGGAAACTGGTGCGAGGAGCCACCTGCGCCGCTGTCCCGGTGTCTCTCCAGGTAGGTAGACATGGTCTCTCCATGCTCGGGGTAGATATGGTGTCTTGTCTCGGACACCACCTCTTACCTGAGAGTGCATAAATCTTTCATAACTGCAGGGAGCCTCCTTGCTTAGAGCTGAGCCGCTGTGGGAGCAGTGTGCACCTGACTCAGCTCTGCCATGCCGCCATAGTGCGGGTGGCTGCCCCATGCCGAGCCAAGCTGAGCTGAGGCGGGGGAAGTGGAGCCGCTGCCATATGGGGGCGGGGGGGTTGAAGCGGCAGACCTGCTGCCACACCGGGTGGTGCGGGGGGGAAGCGGCGGAACCACTGCCGCGGCTGTGCAGGTTGATTTGCATATTCATGACTGCCTAATTGAATATTCACGTGTGCCAAGTGCATGCGCACTTGAGAAAAAGGGCCTCCTTAATTGCTGAAAGATCATGCCGCTCAGATGTGAAGCCACAATATGGAGGGCGCGAAGTGGAAGAGGGCCGACTGTATTAGGTCAAAAGATAAATAAAGGGTCTGATTAAAATGAAGCTCACTGACAATTTCAGGAAGATATAGAGGAAGGAATACTAGATTATGAAACAAAAGATTCTTGCAGCAATAAGGCTATGCTTACTTGAGAAGACAGCTAGAAAGAAAACCTTATATAGGGTTGAGAGAAAGATGAATGGAGATGTTCACCAGCATAGAATTAACAAGTAATTTGAGTTGGAAGCAACCTTAAAGATTCTTTAATTCCACCCTCTCTGCTATGGACAGGAATATCTTTCACTATACCAGGTTTCTCAGAGCTCTGCCTAACCTGACCTCAAACACATCCAGAGATGAGGCATCCACAGCTTCTCTCACAGAGTTCTTAATGTTCTTAAAAATTAATTTTTATCTAGGATGCTGTTTTCCACCCTTTATGTCATAGTGGATTTACAAGCTACCTTTTTGAGACTTTTTCTAATACACTTTACAGCTCCAAATAAATTCTAATAGAATTTGTGGATTCCTTTCTTATGTTCTCTTCAGTAGTAAGGAAAAAGAAAACAAAAATAAAGCATAAATGTCATAATTTTATCTCAAGGCCATCTGCTACATCATTGTGGTTGTACTCCCTCTTACTGTCATTTCATTCAAAGAGTGTAGCAGATGGTGTGGAGCCATCTCACAAAGTACCTTAGCCTTCTTTTGTTTACAGGTATTCTAAAAAAACCTGTCTATAGATCATTGTTAACTAGATACTCTGTAGGAAACCAATAAAGATGGCGAGTATAATTAACAATTAATGACTCACGTCCTGACATCTTCACTTATTTTAAATTATAGAACCTTTACTAGCAGGAAATTCTCCCTGAACCATTACCAAAACATGGAATGACTAAAAAGACCGTTACAGTTTCAGATATTTCTCTAAGAAACTGTTATTACATTCACTTTCAGCTTGTACTGTGTAAAATGATTGCTGTTTTAGAAACAAACACCATTCTTTAGTGAAATTGAGTTTTATGTAAGTCTACATGTCTCCTGTTACACCTTTGTGTAAAAGGATCTGCAAAAGAACACAGTGCCAGGAGTGGCCACTGAAGGAGGGAATTGTAAAAGACAATATAGAATATTGATTACAAGTTCTCCTTGAGACTTTGTCCTCTGATGTTTTAATGAGAAAGTTATTCTGAAGTTGTGCGTGCTACATAGCCCTTGGCATTTAACTTAAATGGCCTAGTTAGGAAACCATGAGCAATTAAGAGAGAGCAAGAGAAAGCAAATTAGTCACAAAGAGATTCAGAGGTGCAAAATTAGTCCCTGGTCTTACCCCTCTCTTTCAGGCAGAGCTCATCTTTCTTATTACAGAGTGATCTTCAGAAGACAAACCAGACAGTATCAGTGGCTGAAGGTGAGTATTACCATTCCCTCTGAAGGATATCTGTTGAGACAAGACAGAATGGGAAAAAAAATCATATATCATTTGTGTTTAGGTAAATCTACATCAGCTCAAACTTTGAATCAAATTTTTTATTGCTTATGTAATATAATTGTGTGTGCACAGCGAACAGGGTAAGAAGTACAGGAATTATGGTTTAATACTGTTGAATTACAAACAAAGCCAGGAAATAATAGTTGAAATAAGTGCTGAAATTTTCTTCTAAACCAAGAAGCAAGTTCATCTGACTGTTTACTGTTTTACTTAAATGTGATTAATAGCAACAGTTAGGACACTATTCCCATAAGTGTGATAAAGTTATATTTTTTCCTAATTAAAAATAGCTTGTTACGACTTTGTTACTAAGTAAAGGACTGAGAATATGTTCTAGTAAGTAGAAAACTTTGCATGAGTTTGCGGGCAAGAAATCAAATGCTAGTAAAGAAACTGTAAGACTGAACACAATAATAAGTTCTATCAAAAAGCTGTACATAAACTCATTTGCATTAATGTGCCATAATCTGAGTATGTAGAAATGTGACCCATCAGAAAAAATGGTCATGGGATATTTCTGGAATGTCAAACTCTGAAGTTAATATCAGTCTAAAATGTATTACGTGATTCAGTGATTTAGTCACATTCTGTAGGGTTTTAAAGTTGTGGGTTCTTGGTTTTCACTATTTTTTTTTTAGAAAATAAGAGATATGTGGAATTTTAAAAATGTCTATTATCCAAGAGATGATCTGTGAATATGAGAATAAAGTAGAGAATTAATACTAACTTTGTAGCTTTTGTGTGAACACTGGCCTCAGATACATAAGTTTCTGAAAACCTACTCCACTTTGACATCGAAGACAAAAACAACGCTAAAGACACATGATGGAGAAAAATGCCAGGAAAAATCTTTGATAAGGGCATAAGAGAAGGACAGCAGGACATCTGTTAAATGTACTTTGTTTTTCTTTCTCAGATCAAGCAACCTGAGGAAAAAAAAACATTAGAGGCTTTCGTAACTGTAAGATGATAGGTTTCTTTCATCATGCAAGATCAACTCAGAAGTTAGAGCAAGTTTTGCTGTTCAAGTGCAGACAGAATTTCCTCTACTCCTTTTGTTTATGATGTAGAGATGGAAAATTATGGAATAGTTTTAAGGAAATTATTCAAGTGAAATCTGAGAGCATGCTAAGTTCATAAGGACCAGGGAAATGTTAGATTAATTTCAAGAATTGTAAACCTACTGTAGACTCTCTATGTGCTTTAGGAATTTAATTTGAATCTAGAAACAAAATCAATCTGCAAGATTTTGCTAGTAAAAAATCCTCTCGTGTTTCAGAGACCTTCATAATTGATAATTAAGTCAAATATCTCAGAAATGTTTAATTGTGCAAAGATTCATTGTTCAGCATTTTCTGTTAAGAACACTGATAGTTACCTGCTTAGAAAAATTGCCATAATAGCTAAAAGACACCTTTTTTTCCCCTACAGAATGTTACTAAATCACTCCTTCCACATTTATTTTCTCTGGTCTTTATCTGATATTTCCTTTTCAAAACCTTTCTATTTGTCATTCTGCTGTTCATTTGCATTTGCAATACCCAATTTTACAGAGAGGTGATTAAAACTCTGATTGTTATTCAGGCAGGACTTCTATACCATACAGAAGACAGACAGAAAATGCCTTTGATGACTAATGGTATGTATATACGATCTTGTTATTTTGAAATACATTCTAGCATCCCATTATCAAAAACGTAATGAAATCAACTGAGCAGAACAGTTTCTTTTAAAATAAATAAAAGTGCCAGTAGGGAATTTCTGTCCTATTTTAAGGCCAGACTGTTTAAAGAATTCTGCTGTTCTCACTTTTAACTAACTTTAATAAGATCTGAATTAATTAGAGGTTTGATTCCTGAATGCATTATTATCACTCTCAAGTACTTCAGCAAATCTTTATACACAGGTTTTTAAGCACAGTATATAACTGGTGGTACTGCTAAGCAGAAATAGGATATTTATCATTTCAGGCTTTCCTTTTCTTGTAAATATATGACAAAGTGTTGTAAAACATACACTTAAAGTGATACAGCTTACTGTGCTGATCTGTCCCAATTGTCCAGACCATCCAGGTCAAGCCATTTGCATACAGAGAAGATTATTAGTGATCTGTGAGTATTGTCCTCAGATATATTTAAAATTAAAAATACTTAAGACAGAATATATTCACAATTAAATTACTTTATATTTGCAGATAATAAGAAGCTGTTTCCTGAGCTGCAATCTTAAACCAGTAGATACAGTTTTGGGTATCCAAGAGAAATTTTTCACTGATAGAAATTCTGTCTTTCTACAGACCCTGTATTAATTTTAAGGTGCACCTTCCTCTCTAAAATATCTTCTCTTAGTCTTACCCATTGTCTCATCTGACTGGCTCTGAAATATCTGCTGAATAAAAACAGAGACCTTTTCTATAAAAATTTTCAATCTCTAAGGTTAAGAAAATGAATATAGTATCATAATACTTTCATTTCACTAAATGTATTTAAAAGGTTTTTTTAGTGATTCACGTTTTCTTCAATGATGGAATGTGTAGGTGGAAGACTGAAGTCTCTAATTATAGAGAAAGTCTTCTTAAAAAACCCTAATACAGATCAAGTTCCTTATTTTTAAATTTTGTATTTTTTAGAACTTAGTAGTTAGGGGTGTATGTCAAATACATAACTAACTTTTGAAAACAGATGTTAATTCTGAACTTCAGTCCTGCATTAAGAGTCTATGCATTGCAAGGAAGAAATACAGAATCAGGTTACAGTTAAGGTTTCTTTCCCTGCCTTACAATCTCTCCTTCCCTTTTCCTCCACAGGAAATATTGTCAACTGATTCTTATCTGTCACAGATTATTTGGGGCTCTTTTTAGCATTGAATCCTGCACATGGAAGTCATCGTAATCCCCCCTTTCAGTCTCCTGGTCTCATGGATACCCAGGATGAGTGATAGACCTGCAGAAAATGTTGCCTCTTTGCACTCTACTTCTGATAAAGATAGCTANGTCGTGGCTTAGATGGATTCTGCATCACTGATTCTTCTCTCTCTAGTCCATAGGTTTACACCATGGTCGGTCCAATTCACGAGCAGCAGCGGGATGCCGGGAAGAACATTCCTACCCCTTCTTTCATGGGCCTGGGGGCCTTGGGGCTCTCAGCCTCTTGATGCACGTTCTGAACCAGCACCCTACATCTTGCTACTGAGTTTTTTTCCTTCTCTCCCAAATATGTTTATTCCCAGAGACGTCTTTCTCTCTATAACCCTGAATGCCATTGCAGTAACTGGGGCCCTGGCCAGAGCTGAGCTTTTAACCCCCTCACTGCCAGAGCAGCAAAAAACCTAAACCAGAACATTAGTGAAGGAAGAGGCAGGAATTTACCCTTTTTCAGGCAGCCAGAAAGTGCCTTAATTCAACACAAATGTATTTTAGAAACTTTTGCATTAGTTCTATCATCAACCTGGTAGAGCTCAACAAGAGCAATACCTAATTTTTCAAGCAAACCCTGATATTGTTTTTGAAAAATAAGTGCAGCTGTTGACTGTCATTTCTTCATGACAGGTCAAAGTAATTACTGTTTGTGAGGAAAGAAAAGAATTTCACTACAGACATTTTTATGGCTGTATGTCATAAAACAAAATAACCTCCTTTTACTATTAATTTTTTTTAAAGTTTTTTTCTGATTAAGCAAGTCAGCTTGTGTAACAAATTGCACTGGGTTAAAATTTTTAGAAACAGTATTCTCTCACTGCATCATCCTGATGCTACTATTGTCAGACTAACCCCTTGTGAATGTTCTTTTCTTAGAACAAATTAACAGAGCCTTGGAAAGGAATGTATGATGACAGGTTGTCTTTTGGGAGATAAGCAAGATAATTTGAAGCACAGATATTTTGATTTACACTTGCCACTGACTATTTAAACTCTAATTTGAAGTACAAATTTTGTGAGTTCAAATCGTTTTTGTTAAAAGGTAGCAAAATTGTAGCACTCAGGTATCAAAAAACCTCCCGACTATTTTCTCAGCAAGATCTTCACTTTAGTCTGTTACACTTGGACTAGAACAAGTGTGGCCATACATTAATAATTTACTCCTCTTATTATAGTCTAAGCTTATTTTAGAAAAAGTATATTGAGATCCTATTATAAATTCCACTTCAAAAAGCTGATATATAAAGAGAGAAATGATAACATTAAGCTCCAATATTTTTTTCATTCCTTAATTTTGCCCAGAAAATGTAGTCTCAGCCACAAAGAGTAAGAGGAAATAGCCTCAAATTGAGACAAGAGAGATGAATATTAGATATTAGAACTTTTTTTGTCACTGTTTGGATGTTTAGGCGCTGAAATACATTGCCCAGGAAAAGGATAAAGTCACCATTCCAGAAGGTATTAAAGAGGCATCAGAATCTGGTGCTGGATGATATGGTTTGGTGGTTTAGGGTTTACTGTAGTAGTTCTGGGTGAATGGTTGGAGTGGATGATCTTGAAGGTCTCTTCCAACTTTGATGATTCTATTATTTTATTCCTTTTGGCAAATTATTTTCTCTGAAAGAGAATACTGGGAAATACACTTGCCATGTAGAAATACTTGTAAGTGGTTTAATTAAAAATTTTGGTTTTACTTAGGTAATTCATCACTAAGCGTGCTAGGAGACTGATGGAAAAGTAGTACTGCTTTTGTAANCGCGGTGTGCCCCCTCGGGCCGTTCACGATGGACTTATGGGCGGAGGTGTGGTAGTATTTGCTTACTCCTGCCTTCATTCCATCATAAAGCAACTGCAAACATATAGTTTAGCACAAATACTGCTATTATTTTTAGCTGGAGTATACTATAAGGACATACTCCTAGTATGTGTCTTTAATTCACGTATATATATCTCGGGGAAAGGACATAGAATTACAATTTTTGCATGAGTCTTAGTTTTCACTTTAAAATGTGCAAGAGAATATAAACATCATCTCTTCTGGTTTCTCCATAAATTACTCAGAAAAATGAAGAGTTAATCTGGGAGTCTCCATGTCCATTAGTGGAAGGACAAGGAACTGAGTGTCAATGGAGTAAATGGGCACATGGGGTGCCTGCGATGTCTTGCACAAGGTTGGACTTGATGATTTTTGACAGGTCCCTTCCACTTCAGCATATTCAATGGTTCTATGGAATATCTTTTCCCTAACAATTAAGGAAATATTCAGATTAAACAATATTAGCAAAACCAAATAAAATAATATTGTTTAAGTAGTTACACTAGTATTATCCCTCAAATTTCTGTTTTCACTGCTTCACTACAGGAATATTTGCTTTAGGAAAAAGAACTTCATCTTATTTGAAGTGCTTTAGTTTGGATGGGTTGAATCTTCCATTTGCTATTCTATCACTTGTCCAAGCTTCAAGAAAACAATTGTTCAATATCTATGTTAAAACAAGAAGAAAAGCCCAACATATGATTACACAGGCCTTATGTTTCAGAGGCATTCAGAAAAAGTTGAAGTAGGTTCTGGCCCACTCTCTAAAGTTCCAGTGGAAGATTAAAAATCTTTTTTAGGTCACTGATTTATGTTTCTTTATAGCTGTGTTTTCTTTCCTTGTGCACAACAAAGTAATTGCTGCTTGAATTAAAAAGATAATTTTGAATTAATCTGTCAGGAAAATAGGAAGAAAAATCTTCTGAAAATCAAAAGAAGGACTTAATATCTTACATATTTCTGATATTTGTGTATGATTATTAAAATACCCTACACTCTACTTTTTCAACAATTTTATCTTGCAGGACAGAAAACTACATAATAAAATCAAACATTTCTTATATTTTATACCCATTTGAAAATCCATTGAATTATGTATTTTGGCCTTTGAATTCAAAATGAGAAATGAGGTAGTGTGCATAGGAAATTGCATTCTAACCCCTTGAACTGAAAGAGACTCTGACCTAACCTCTTTGGAGGGTGTAATAAGGGAAAGGGCTGCTTAGTTCTTACTTAGCATAGTTCTTAGAGAATGGCTCAGATCCCAAGTCCAGGTTTCTTTTTATTCCCTCTCAGCACATTGACATAGGTAAACATAAAAGAGATCACATCAAACAATCAAGAATTGAATTTTGTGAAGCTTCCCTCCTCTGCACACCCACTGTATGACAGTGATTTTTTTGCACATTCTTATAAGCATTTTATAGTAGTAGTCTTGAGCTGTGCTAGCAAAAGTAAGAATAAAAACTAGAACCTTTACAAATTAAGTCCAAACTTTCAAAACTTTTTTTTAAAGATGTGTGTCATCCATGGATATGCCAGCATATTTTCAATTTGTTGCCAGATCTACCAGTATTTTACTTTAGAATGCCCTGATTCAGTTGTAACGTTGGTCATTTAATGTTAAAGAAAAACTAGTTGAACTCCACTCTATGTTTGTTATCTAACTGTGTGCCTAGGAATATTACTTGTAGTGTGTCTTAACCTTTATTTCTTTAGGCACGTTCATAATAAAATAGTAGTGACAACATTAATCAACACTTTTTTTCTTTTTAAACTGGCAGATGGTTTGAAAAATAGTTCCATTTCTGTCTTGGAGTGGTAGTTACAGGGAAGAAAGGATAAGCAGAAGTTCTAGAAGGGTCTTGTTATTAAGGCACATTGAACAAAACCTAGTATTGTTAGCAAGTGAGAAAACCTCCCATGCATAGGTAATCTCTGTGCAAATAACTCCCAAAGATCCACCTAGATAATGAAGCTTGAACATCTAACTGTATGCAAAATCGGAAAATAATGTTCTATTCTCTTCAGTTAAATGTTCTGTGTAACTGCTTTGTGTTTGTCATCAATAATGTAGCCAGTTGCAGCTGTCTTCATGTTCCACTGAGTCTTCGTTGGCTCAACTATAAATTCATCCAAGCTTCTCAGCTTCTTTTCATTAATACCTTTGAGTTAGAACAATTAATTTACTAAATTTGAATTGTTTGTTCTATAAAAAGATTTGTCTTTCTCAGTGAAATATGTATGACTGTCATGGGTCAGAGTTTAACATATTTTTAAATGCACCTGTGTTGGTGAATCTCTTCAATTTTTTTCAAGACAGGCCCAGGGAAACTTTCTTGATATCGCTGGGAATTCTGGGTGCCGCAGAGCCAGCCATGATGAAGTCAGCCTGGGATGCACTCGGAGCCACCACGGCCCTGAAGCGACCCACTGTGGGTGAGAGGGGGTGGCCATAGGAGAAACAGCGGCCTCGGAGGCGAGGAGCCTGGGTGAGGCAGGAAAGGCCCATGGAGCCAGTTCCCATAGCGTCCCGTGCGAGAACACACCGCTGTGGGATGCCCTGCTGGGACGCCATTGCAGGGGGGAGGACGGTTTGGTGGTAGTCCTCTCCCTCGCAGTCCCAGGGATTTTGGCTGGATCTGCTGCCTGGGGGGGATCTGGCGCCCGCCACTGCTTGTGCTGCAGCAGGCCACCTGCCCACCAGAGGCTTTCCTGGATGGCCTGAAGGCAGGTGTGGTGTTTTTGGTGCAGCAAGCAGTGGAGCCAGGTGGTGGCTTGACTAGTGGGGCTGTACAACCAAGTGGCGACTGCCATGTTTTTGCCACCACGAGCTGATACAGGGTCCTTTCTCTTCCAGCATTTCACCAGAAGTGGAAATGGAAACTGTGGCAGGGCATATTTAAACCTCAGTGATCAGTAGGAATCTCTCTTCTTTGCTGGGACATCCTGGAGGGAGGTGCTGCCCAGCTGCTGCCACTCTTGCGGCTGGTGGAGACCACTGGCCATCCATCCTGCTGCTGCCCTGGCCACCCCTGCTGGTTCCTTCTGCTGCTGCTGTTTGCCTCTCCTGCTTCCCCTGCTGCTCCTGCCCAGCTGTCATGCACCCCAACCTTGGATCCTTATGTTACCAGGTTTGTTTTTTTTCATTACCCCTGCTCATTATTTTTGGGTTTGGTGGGTGTGGTTCTTGGGTTTGGTGGGGAGTGGTTGTTCCTGTGTGTGGGTGGGCTGGTTCTCATTCTCTTTTGTTTTATCCTCTGTTGTTGCTGTTGTGTCCATTTAATACTTTAATACATACATATACATAGATTTATATATATCCATATTGCCTTATATATACATATATAGATAAACCCTACAGTTTTAAGTTCATACACACATACAGTTGAGTTGCCTATATCGCGGACCTGCAGTCTTAATTCGGTCCTGTGTAACCCATCTCCCAGAATCACAGAAATCACAGAATCACAGAATATTCTGAGTTGGAAGGGACCCACAAGGATCATCAAGTCCAACTCTTAACACTGTCCCCCTGGCGGGAATCGAACCCGGGTCACCCACACACCGCATTGATTGGCAGCTCATTAATATGCAAATTTGCCCCACACCCTCGCAGGGCCCCCCCGGCCCCACGGAGCGGTTTTGTTACTGCCTTGCTGTGTATTGGTGTTTGTGTCGGCGCTTCCCGGTGCCTGCAGACAGCCTACACCAGGAAAATACCCTTTTCTGCTCGGCCGGGGACACGGGTGCAGGGAGCTGCCCACATCGCTGTCCTGTTGGCCCAGAGCAGTGCAGACGGGAGCTGGGAGAACTGGGACGCCCCAGAGCAGCCTGGAGGGGAAGAAGGAGGATCCGTGGCAGCCCAGAGCAACCCAGAGGGGAGGAGGTGGGAGCTGGGGTGGCCCGGAGCAGCCCAGAAGGGAGGAGGGGGGTGCCGGAGCGGCCTGGATAAGCCCAGAACAGCCCAGAGAAGAGAGGGGAGGAGGGGGAAGCTGAGGGG
>WEKX01003533.1:0-12546 GCA_013390025.1 Pitta sordida | reverse complement strand
AGCCAGGACTGTTGGTAAACTATGGAGAGTGGCGTTGTGAGTTCATCTGCCAGCTCTTTCATCACCCTCCGATGGATCTCATCTGGTCCCACGGACTTATGGGGATCCAAGCCGCTCAGCAAGTCTCTGCCTACCTCTCCCTCCAGTTCAGAAGTCCAGTTGTCCTGTAGGTAATCTGTCTTGCTGTTAAAAACAAGGCAAAGAAGGAATTAAGTATCTCCGCCTTCTCCCCGTCTCTAGTTACTATTTACAATTCTCTCATCTGTGGTTGGTAAGTGTTCCTCCATGTTTCAAACCTAGACAATGACTTATTTTATTGTATTTACATTAAGAAACTAAAAAAACAAACCCAAAACCTCAACCAAGCTCAGAAAAAGAGAATTATGCCTAAGGAGATGTTGGGAACCTGGTATCTATATACTGTGTGAAGCAATTTGGTGAGTAAAGGGAGTCAATAATATAATTCACAGATTCACAGATTCACAGAATATTATGAGTTGGAAGGGACCCGCAAGGATCATCTAGTCCAACTCACCATCTAACACCCGTACAGATCCGAAAGCACATCCCAGATCGGTAAACACAAACCTAGTTCACTCACAGTGTAGCAGGTCGCTCCGGGCCAGAAGGGACCCAGGATCATCCAGCCCTACACCCCCCAGCTAGACCATGTCACTAATCTTTAGGAATAAAGCAAAAGACAGAGAAATGCAAATGAATGTAAACTTTCTTGAGTCTGAACCAAATATTTGGAAAAAGATTTTTCTAAAGAAATAATCACTACTTCGACACTTTGATTCCCCTGATTCCCCAATCACAGTTCATTCTTTTAGAGCACTTTATTTATGCATCATTCACATACGCTTTTACTGTTGTTAAAGGATCATTTAAATTTGGTTTGTAGTTTAAAACAGTAATTTAAAAAGTACAGAACACAGCCATTGTGACCAGATCCAATAATGGGAAATTTAGCATTTGCCAATGAAAAATAAATGCATTCTGATTTTTATAAATGAACTTGGATTCCACTGCAATTATAATTAAACCTATTGAACTAATGAACTTTTCTTATACTGAGGGGGAAAAGAACTCAAAACCCACCAGAGATTTTACAAAAGTATGTGGAGTATATGGAGTGGGTACCAAAACTATGGCAACTTGTGTGGGCTTACTCAAGCTCCCAATCACACTCTATAGAAATATTCAGGTACCGAGTGCTTTGAAGTAAGTAACTCATAACCTTAATGTCTCTTTCTTCTGCCTCTGCTTCCTCTAGTTTTAATAACCTAGAGTTTTACATCCCCTGAATATTTTTCAGCCAAAGTCTTTCCAGGACTTTATCATTCTAATAAACTAATGGAGAATTTGCTTTTTATTGCAATCCATCGTGTTTCCTTCACCCTTTCAGGTCAGTCGCTCTTCCTTCAGCTCTAGCCAGGTAACTCTTGCTCCCCAAGATAAAGACGCAACCTACCTCAAGGCTCCTCACTTGCATTCCTTCTACAACAGTCTCTCTATCCCATGAATTTAATAGATGAAGATGCTCTTCCTAGTTCCAGTCAAGTTTTCCTAATCCTATTCTATTTACATCTTCATCCAGCTGCTGGCACTGTATTCTTGGCAAATGAAGGTTTTCTTCTCATCTACTTACCTCTTCAGAGGCCTCTCTCTGAATTTTGTTTCTGACATAGATTGAAAATAGTTTAATGAATATCCCTAGTAGGTTTTGAAGAAAGTCAAAAAGGAAAAAGAGTCCAAACTCTTACAGTCTAATATTTTGAGCAGAAATCAAAATATTGTTTGAGAACAAAATACTTCTGACATGAAATGCTATTGTGGACCACTTCCTCTTTATTACATGAGTTCTCTGGCCTCGGGAGATTTATGAGTAAAGTAATTAAACAAGTAGTTACGCAAAGTACTAGGCCAAATGTAATTGATTTCTCTTTAACCCAAGTTAAATTTCTGATTCAAGGAGTTTACATTATTTCTACTTACATCTTAAAGCCATTCAGCTTTAATATAACTTAAATACCCTGTAAAGAAAGTGTACTTAATTTTAACAGTCTTATAAAAGTATTTCTGAGCTTAGAAAGCAGATTTTCTGAACCACTACCAGATGCTTAATATCTCTTCAATTGTTGTAAAAGTCGTGAATATATGTGGCTTTATACATTGCTGCTGTTTTATAATAAGGTGATCCAATTCCACACTGCTTCATAAAATACAGTTGGGTCTCCTATATCGCGCACCTGCAGTCTTAATTCGGACCCATGCAGCCCGACTTCCATGTTGAACGGCGACCACACCACTGGTGCTGCCCGTGCCACCACTGCGGCTGCCATCGCTGCTGCTGCCGACCCCGCCACCATCACCCGTGCCTCCACCGCTGCCCGTGCTGCCCCCGCTGCAGCCTGAGCCACCACTACCGCCCGTTCCTTTGCGTGGGCCGGGACCGAGGCCGGGGCCAGGGCCGCCACCGCTGCAACAGCAGGTTGTGCATGCGCAGTTGCAAAACGAGTCTCCTACATCACTAAAAAATCATGCTGCTAAGATCTGAAGCTGCAATAATATTGGGGGCGTGAAGTGCAAGAGGGCCAACTGTAGCTCACTACTCATGTAGCAATAATAGCAATATGTTATAATTTTATATGTGGTCATAAAATGCAAATAAAAACTATTGAAAAATGGGTTTATACCCTGCTAAACAGATAAGAATGAATACTTTTTCTTCTTCTATAGGAAAAGTGGGTTTATTGAAAGCAGATTGTCTGGGGAAGGGGAGGTGGTTTTGAGTGGAGAAGGCATGAGAAGAAAAACAAAATATTAATTGAAAAGAATGTATAAATCTACATTACCTACATTCATAATTCAAAAGAAGAGACAAATAGCAGTAGTTCCACATTAAAAAAATGTTCTCTGTTCAACTCCAAACGACAATACATAGCCAGGCTTTGGTATCTGTTTAATAAGCCAGATTTATAAACCTATCAGTTACTTGAAATACAAGAATAATTCATTAAAATATTTAAGGTTAAGAATATTCTGCTCATTCAAATGTTTAGAATCAGATTGCATTAAGTATTGAGTTGGAGGAGAAAGCGTTAACATTAACTTGGTCTAGATGGTGGGACACTTGGATGGATGGAGAGTGGTGCCTGTGGTTCCATGCTTGTGGGCCTGATCCCTGGGTGGGCGTTCACTTGGGATTTGGACTAGATGATCCTGTGGGTCCCTTCCAACTCAGAATAACCTGTAAACCTGTGAACTTTTCAGAAAATTTGTAGCACTAAGCAGTTAACCTGTGTACTTGTAGGGGTAGACAGTAATATAGATAAGGCAGGACCAAGAGAACCAAACAGAAGAACATCTGCCAGGGATCCTGACAGCCTAAGGATCAACACGTATTTGGCCTGAGTCTGTTGTTTACTGACTTGTGACAAACTCAGTTTCTTGGTGAACCTTGAAAAGGACACAGGAAAAGGACTTAAAGCCTTCTTCCTCAAACACCCCAGTGACCAAAAGTGATTCAACAGAGAGTGGGAGGGGACCTATGATAATGAGTTCCTGGAACTAATTGTAATATGTAACACCTATTCCTGGCAGTACAATGTATATGCATAGCTTAGTCACGAGTATGTATATCTTTCCTGCCTATACCCCTGCTTGCTATGTTTCTTGGGGGGGCGAGTTTTGAGGACTGATGTCCCCCATGCCCCAGAAGTGTAATAAGCCATATACCTGCTTTATAACTCCTTGTGAGTTGTAAGGTCTGTCTCCACATATCAGTATTTCAGAAAAAAAAAGACATAATAAAAACATACCTTGCGTCTAGGGCACAGAGATTCTACATACCTGTTTTCTTTGAATAGGGAGGTATTGTCCCTTAACTTTACTTAGAAGAAATTGAAATTTCCTTAGAATTTTTCTGAACATAGTAAGATACAGTCCTATATCTTTTATTGTTCTCACTATGCTGAAGTAGGTTTTCCATGTTATTTGATTGGTTTTTCCTGAGCTGTTACATTGTGTCATGGAATCATTTTGTCTGATTTCATAATGGTTTATGTTCTAACACTAGTCTGTAAAGAAAAATGAACCTCTATGTACCTAAACTTTCAGGTTTGGGTTAATGCTTTTTAATATATTTAAAGATTTTCTATTTTTTATACGTATATATATAATCTGTATTAGATTTTCAAGATTGGAATTTTAGAACAGACATTCTTTCAACATCATCATGGTTTGTTGAGAAAATCAGTATAAAAATTACTTCTTTACATACAAAGCAGTGACATACAGAATGAAAGCAAGCCAGTTTACTGGTTTTGTTGTATTTCACATATATAATTTCCTGGAAAGAAGTTCCAGCTTACAATGAAAGGAGAGGGAATTATTTTAATACTAGGTTTTTTGTATAGGTGAGAGAAGTGCATCTATTTTATTATATTGCAAACAGAACATTTCATTACTTTACTCTATTTTCAATAAAGGAAAAAGAGTGATAAAGAGTAACTGCTATAAATTTGGTTATCATTCACAAAATAAGTCTGTTTTGCATGCCTTGACTATGCTGGTAACCCTTTCCTGAAATGGAGCCATAGACCCGGACATAAGGAACACCAGCTATTCCTTCTCTGGAAAGAATTAGAACCTGTTTCTGGAATATTGCATGAAGTTGGCTCATTTTTTCATAATTGCTCTACAATATCAACTTGTCTCTTCTCCTTTCTTCCCAGTTGCTCTTGTAGTTTACTTATCTGTAACCTTATTCTGAAATAACCTCTCCTGTTACTGGAACATTTTCTCAGTCTCCCTTGAATAATAATGCTTTCCTGTAAATTCTGGAATGCTTATTTGGATATTCACATCGAATATGAAATTGATTACATTTAATTTCTACTAGTTAGTACTGAATGACAAAATGAAAATGTCTAATTAAACTTGGCTTTGGATTTACTTCTTAACTTCTGCCACAAAAAAGGCCTGTCTTGTCAGTCTAAGTCTTCAGGACTGAGAGGAATGTATGCAGTGGCCAGATATGATGCTGGTGACATTGTTCTTCTTGTGTGTTGCTAACCAAAGACATGGTTGTGACAGGTGTGTTAGTTCCATGCACCCATGGAACAGATCGTTAATTATTACTGTGTTCTATATTTTTATTGATGTATCTCAGAGCACTGTCAGCTGTTAAGAAAGTTAAATACAGAGCTTGCAGTTATGCTCTTGGTTGGGGAAGGAGCATGAGGAATTTCATGCCACACACCTTCGAGTTTACTTGGCTCCCATTCATTTAGAATCTTAAAGAGTGAGAGAATAATTTACTCATTCTGCATTAGCTCCTATTTTGGCTAACCTACAAGTGTGCAAACTAGGCACTATAGTCTTCTTGCTAAATGAATAAAACCAGATTTTCGTGTTGTAGCTAAGCACTGATACAAGAGCAGTAAAGGAATCTTTACCCTGTCCTTTACCCTTGGTACTTGCTGATGAAATACTGTCATGAATCATCCTGCAGAATGTTTTCTGGCAATCTGTATGCTGCTTTTACTAACTGCTAGAATTTCAGACTATTTGTAGAGGAGGCACATGGAGAAGCATATAGGATATATACAAACTTGTTGCTTATATGTATCTTTTGAGAACAGGAAGCCTGTTATGCACAAAGGAGAAAATTGCTTAAATCCTAGGTAAGTTTTAATATCACAAGTTACTGAAGAATAACCTGAACAATAGGTCAACCTGACTGGAATTAAGAATCTATGATTTAACTCTAGGGGTCATGACAGTTGCCTTCTCTGTGGGCAGAGATTTGGCAAATCAAACAAAAGAACCAAAGATGTATAGATTTTAAAGGTAATAATATAGCCGATGAAGTATTTTCATCATATTTACTGTGTATTTTCCTGAATTAGGAAGCTGAGTCAGTCACATAAAGTGAGACAAGTAAGATTTTCCAGAAATTAGTTCCAGCTTGTTTAACATAGAACAAAAGAAGTGTTAGGGATTTTTGTCTGTTACCGGCAGAGAGAAACACATGAAAAAGAGCAAAGATAGTTCAGTAACAGGGGCTTGAGATACAGACAACATTTAATGAAATGAACATGGGTATGTTTAAATGAGCAATAAGAAGAAAATGGACTAAACCGGTAAAGTTAAAGTGTTACAATGGGAAGAGCTCAGGGCAAATCACCTAAACAATTTTAAGATAAAAAATGATAAATTTGTAAAGAAGTTGAATATGACATGGTTTTAGGAAAATTGTTACACAGTTATTTTCTTGTTGTGTGTAATAAAGAGAATAATCTTTTTCATATTCTTAGCATCAGGAGATCCTGACTTAGTTTAAGGCTGTTTCCACTAGTGTCACATGCATTGTTACTAAATTATGCTGTAAAAATAACTGTTGTCTCCATGTAGTATGGTGGTTTTTTGCTTGGTTTTTTGTCACAACAACCCCTCCCACGCCCCCGGTTTTCTTGTTTTAATGTCAGGGGATTCTGTGGGGGAGAGGGTTGTTTGTTTGTTTTTTTTTTATTTTTCTGTTACAAAAAATACAATTAATGTTGAATCAAACCAAAGGGAAAACAAAAACTTGAAAAGAAGGCAAATAAGTAGACCTGATCAGAACTTCAAATAAGCACCTGCAAAACTAAAACTCTAATATAAAGAAAATAGTAGAAAAATGAAAGCATTTCGTTTTCATAAACACTTGTAAAATTCAATAAATTTAAGCAGAAACAAATCAAGACATTTAGATATATGTTAAGAGCTCTGTACATCAGTATACCTGCAAGCTACTTTGATTTGCTGACAGGAAAATTAACATTCATTATCCTCCAGTTTATAATTGAAGTACTAAACAAGTATACTGCATTAACCTCCGAGAGTATACATTGATTGTGTAGATTTAGGAAAAGTACAAGGTGTTTAAAATATTAGAAATATCAATGTTTTTTTATTAGACCCGAATTGTGAAGAGATACGCCAGCTCAACACTAGAAAATCACTTTTTAATGTAGAGTAGTGTAAAATAGATTCTATTTTGCAAGAAAACAGCCCAAGGAAAGAACACAATTAACTAATGGAATCACATGAATGCTGTGCCTTCTTTCTGATTTCTTAATATAGTCTAAGAATTTAAAGTATCCCAATAACTGTGAGTTGATAAAGTAACTTAACATCTGTTGAGAACATATTCAGGAATAAAATCTAATTGAAAAGCACGTTGAATAATTTTATAAAATAGTTACATGACTTACATTCTCTTTATAATTTGCTCACAATCTGGTGTTTAGTTCATGGCCATGTCTTGTGGCCTTTTTCATTAAACTATAGGAGTTATGCTGCTATTTTTCAGTGAGATAAAATGAAGACTGCAGGTAGCTCATGGTCAGGGTGAAGTAAGGGTTACTAGGGGGTTCTTTTCTGCATCATTTTCTGCATATTCCGACTGAGTGATGTCTATTTCAGTAGGCACTTGTGTAGAAGATCTGATGATGAAATTATTCTCTACTGGTTTCTTTATCTCTGAGTTATTCATGAGGTCATACAGTCAGAGTAAAAGCATTAAACAAAGAAAGAGGCGTCTCTTTCTTACAACGTTATAGGCTAAATCTAAATTCAGTACAAGATTCACACTAGGTCCTTCTGCTTCCCCTATGCTGAACAAAACTATTTTCTGTGAGTCCAGAAAACAATTTGCATTTCCCACACAATGATCAACAGGTCTTATGAAATTTGCTGTTCACTAACAACTTAACACAGGAGGAATTAAGGAAGTTGCAGAGAAGAAATAAGCAGTATTATCCTCGCTGCATTGCAACTCCTCCATTGCAACCTCACTGATTTGTGAGGAAAATTTCTTGCAATTTTTCTTCAGTGATTTGAGATGTTCCCCAGCCGATGCATGCACAGTGCCTCTGCTCCGCTGAGGGATGGTACCAGCGCTCCCTGTGGGGCAGGACTGGCCCGGCCATTTGGGGAGGGTCAGGAGTCACACTGTACCCTGTTACTCTAAGCTCAGCCGGGGACTGACCCACCCCTCAGGCACGTGTTATTCTTTCCATGGTGTCCTGGTTTGAGTGTTTTTTTTCCTTCTGGCAGCAGCGGGGGCGAATAAGCAGAGCTAATACCAGAGAGCTGCTGCCTGGACCTCTACTGCTGGCCAAAGTCAGAAGCAGATAGAGGCCCCTCTGCGATAACATATTTAAGAATGGAGAAAAAAAAAAGTAGAAACAGCAAGGAAGATGGCTGGAGAAGAGCCTGCGAGAGGTTGAGGAGCTATGAAGGCACCACGGTCAGGCCAGCCAGAGGAGGGACAGGAAATGTTCGAGGCGTCTTGCTGCTCCTTGTAGAATGGACTATAGTGAAGCAGACTGTCTGCCTGCAAACCTATGGAATAGAGAGAAAGAAACCAGAGATGCAGAATCCACCTGAGGCCACACTGAAGATGGAGGATCATGTTGGAAAGCTGCAGATAATCTTCGAACCCACACACACTTAGCTGGAGCAGAGCTTGGCAGAGAGGGCAGAGATCCTTTGGACCGACGCTTTGTGACAGATTTGCACTGTGGTAGGATCTGATCTATGTACTTTGGCATGGGCTCATAAATGAAGCAGCGAAGCCAGTGCTTAAAAGACTGCATCCTATGCTGTGACTCTCGGGCAACAGAGAATGGAAGAGCTGTCATCCCAGCGTTGGGATCTCACTGGGGAAAGAGTCATGAAAGACATTTCCTCTTGTGAGAGAGAGAGAAGACTTTATGAAAAAGCAGAGAGATGGTTTCCTACCCTAAACCTGGTCAGAAATAACAACTTGCCTGGTTTTCCCCCTGGTTTTCCTCCTTTGTCTCCTGGAGGAAAAAACGGAATATGAGATTTATTGTAAGAAGAAAGAGGGGTGGTGGGGAAAAGGTTGCCTTTAAAATGATGCTTCTCACATTAAGCTCTGATCTTGTTAGTTAATAAATAAATCCTTTATATTCCTCACTAGTAGCTTGTCTTGTTTTACCTGTGATAAACCTTTTTTCCAGTTTTTCTCTCCAGGAGAGGTTGTGGGTGAATCTCTGGCATCCAGCCAGGGTCAAGCCATGACAAGGGAGTAGATCTGTCTTTGTGAGTTGTGACCCTGGGGAAGCTCAAAATGTAAGCATTAAATTGATTTGGTCTTTCGATACTTTCATAAAACCTTACACAAATATATCTATGTAATTCCATGCAAAATATACAACAGCAACAGAGATTGCCTGCAAAAACAGCAGCTGTTTAAACATCAACTATCATGAGAAAACAAAAATTGAGTATTCAGAAGAGCTGCTTGTAATGATTTGTGCAAATTTTCATGTTTTTGTGCTCTTTGAATGATATTGGAGTCACTAACTGAAAAAGTTAAATAGAGAAAGGGATAAGCAGCTTCCCCGCCTCAAAATGAACCTTTTTGTAATAATATTTGTTGCCTTTGGTGCGCCACTTTTTTTTCCTTTTCTTTTCTCTGGATGCATCATGTGTTCTACATGATCACAGATGGAATAAAAGTCATGTAGAGCATGATGACTATAAAATAAAAAAAACATTTGAAACAGGCATTGTATTTCTGTCCAAAGCAATTATGGAACTCTAATTTAGCTTGTTCTGTAGTAAGTAGTCTGCAAAGATTGATTTTTACATGAGGTGGATAGGAGAGCCCCTACAAGGAGTATGGAACCAATCCTGTCTTACCATGATGCTTGAAACTATAAACAGAATGACACAATGGACATGTGATACTCTTATCAAGAGCTAAAGAATATGTACATAACAAATTATATGTACATACATCTATTACAGATGAGCAAAGTTGTGGTTATATGAGATTTGATCAGATTTTGAGTATTAACATAGGAGTGTCTGAATTCTCATGGTGCCTCTTTTGCTCTTATATTCTTCAATTTTGTTAAATCAGGACATCCTTTTGATTTAATTTTTTACTGCTTATTGTTCGCATAATTCACTTTTCTGGGGTTTATGTATGTTCTGCAGAGCTCATTGAGTCAGAGGTGTTATCACCTCATGTTATCACATTTCCCACAGAATAGCAACAGTCACTTGATGTTTCCTCCTACTTGTTGCAGACCTCAGACCATTTCAGTGTGGTTTTTTTATCATCATTGAATTGGATGCTTCTTTATAGCAAGGGCACCTTTTAAATTTTGATTTTCCAGGGTTTTTTAATTGTTTCTTTCTCTACTTTGACAATTTTCCTGACTGGATTTTGGGGGAATCTAAAATGCTTTCTGAATAACAATTTCTCCCACTGATTTTGGAAACCAGATTGCAACTGTTGTGCTACAAAAGATTTTGGGAAAAACTGTCTTCATTTTAGCCTTGTGATACTGCTACATGAGCTGTTTGATCCATTTTAAGAACTGGAGGCTAGGTTGTTGGCCAATTCAACATAGGACTGATATATTTCTTCATTCTCTAGATAAAATTATGGTCCATAACTTTATAATATCGACAATAACATGTCCTCCAGATGTTCCTCTTTCTAGCTGCCCAGTGTGAATGTTCTTGTTACTTGACAGAGGAGGGATTAGTATGTTTTCAGAGCCTAGGGTAGTGCAGAGTGAAATGAACAGATAAAATAATATAAAGAGCCATGCATTTTACAAACAGAATGGCTGGGTGCCTACAGGAGCCTTGTGACTTCCAGCATATTTCAGAAAAATCCAGAGAGTCATAAAGTTTTGAACTTCATGTAACCCACAGAAATTCAATAAACAAATAGAAGGAAATACTAAACCACAAGTTCAGAAAAAGAGTCTACGATAGTGATACTGGAAAGAATCTAGTAAAGAACTATGAAAATTAATAAGGAACTGGAACATAGTACTTCTGAGTAGAAGCTGACCTGCTGGAACTGCTCAGCTTAGAGAAGAGAAAGCTCAAGAATTATCTCATCAATATGTACAAATGTGTGAAGAGAGGATAAGAGGCAATGGGCACAAACTGAAAAACAGGAGGGTCTCTCTGAACATTTTCTGTGTTATTCAGAGAAGTTACGGATGCTCCTTTCTTGGAAGTGTCCAAGATCAGGTTGAATGGGATTTTGAGCAAGTCGGTCTAGTGAAAAATGTCCTTGTCTATGGCAGGGGAGTAGGACCTTGATGGACGTTAACCTGATCTGTTCCAACTCAGGTCATTCTATGATTCTATGATCAGCTGATGCTATTTTACTGTTGGAGTGGCTGAGCACTGACACAAGCTCCACAGAGAAGCTGGGGAATCTCTCTTCTTGAAGATATTCAAAAGCTGGACAAGTGTGCTAGGTGGTCCTGCCTGAGAAGGGGGTTTGAACCATATGGCCTTCAATGGTCCCTTCCAGCCTCAACTGGTCTCTAATTTTGTGATTTTGCTTCCAAATTGTATTTCTACATATCATTCATTCAGTGTCAATTTGCATACATTGATAACGTCTCTGAAATTCTGTTCTGCTCTTTATTTGTGAATCTTAGCAGAGACTTGATGAGCATTGACTGATCTAGCTAACAGTTATTTTTAGAGGTTATTTCAATTATCCAGATAAAAAGCTAAAACATAGTGTGATAGAGGCTGAAGGACTTACATATCAACACAGAGTTTATTTATTAGAGGTTCATGCACACGCCCTACCCCTCCATCTGTGTTGTAACTGCAAAGGGATGATCTATTATGATGATTGCTTTTACTAGTAAAGTAGTAGCATAAGAGGCCAACATTCTTCTCTTCAGTTCCCTTTGTTTCTGCAGTCTGGCAAAGTTTATAAGTTAAAGACCAGTGCAAATGTATCTATGTTATGAGCAAAGGCATTTTTAAACTATTAATTCATTGTCATAATTTACTGTCAAGGTACTAGAGGAAGGGTACAACATTCCTAATTTCCCTTCTCCCAGTCCGGGAGATAGGGAGATATAAAAATAATTTCTGATTTGTTTTCACAGCAGATTTAAATTGTATCGCCAAATCATCTTTACCATTATTCGGTTGTTAATTTTTTCCCCACCATTGCTAAAAAGGTAGCCCCCACACTTCATTCATCTCCATGTACCTCTGATGGGAAATGGCATATTTTTATTTCAGGCAGTATCAGTCAATGACAAGAGCAGTTTTCTTAGATAATTGTCTATTTCCCAAATGAGTACTGGTAACAACTCTCACATTATCTCAGTTGATTAGAGCATGGTGATAAGAACAGCATGCATGGGTTTGATCCTTATATGGGACATTAGAGTAAAAGCTAGACTTGATGATCCTTGTGAGTCCCTTCCAAATCAGAATATTCTGTGAAATCTGTCAAACTATATGGCCTACAATATGTTTAAGGTCATAGACCTTGCAAAAGATATGTCATGGGACGCATCTGATACTATGGGTACAGAAAGTACAGTCTTTGACATTTCCTTTTTGTCACTAATTTTTTGGTAGCCTCTGAAAATGAGGCAGCAGTGAATGATGTTGGTGTAGTTTCTGCAGAAGTTCCAACATTTCTCCTCAATGAATACTTTACTTCACAGAATCACAGAATCA
>WEKX01003531.1:0-17888 GCA_013390025.1 Pitta sordida | reverse complement strand
TTAGTTTAAAGCCCTGTCAATGAGTCTTGCCAGCCTTCGGGCCAAAACCCTTTTGCCTCTATTTCATAGATTCTGCCCTCCAGAATCTACCTGGTTTGGTGAAGGACACCCCATGGTCATAGAACCCGATGTTTTTCTGGTGGCACCAACCCTTAAGCCATTTATTGAGAGTAAGAAACCTCCTGTTGCTTTCAGGGTCCAATCCTGCCATTACGGCGACAGAGCAAAAGACTACCTGTGTTCCTGTCCCACTGATCAATTGACCAAATTCCTTAAGCTCCTCCCTTATCTCTCTGTATCCGTTCTCATTGATCTTGGCACTACCAGCCTGCATGACCAGCAAGGGGTAATAGTCTGAAGACTGAATTAGTTTTGTCAACCTCTTGGGAATATTCCGTACCCAGGCCCCTGTGGGACGGGTTCGGTAGACAGGTAGGCCTTTCTGTTCCCCTCAGAAAGGAGTCCGCAACAACCATTACCCTACTTGTCCTTTTGTGACTGGAGGTTCTGATTTGCTTAGTGGAAGATGTAGTTCCTTTAGGTTTATTAGGTGGGGGTCCTCCCTCTGTGTCATCCTCCTGATCCCCAAAATTGAGAACCCCAAACCTGTTCTGTAGGGGTAACTCATTGGGAGGCATCTGAAAGAATGGTGGTGGACAGGAGAGGGATGCCTTACCCCCACGGGAGGAGACCTGTTCCCACTTCCCCTCATCCTTGAGGTTTCTTTCTCCTACCTCGTGTTGAGGAATGTGAGGTGCTTGTGGATGCTCTTGACTCCCAAGGGTGAGACCTTGGTTGGGAGCGCACCGTCTCTCAATTCTACTTCCCTTACATTACCTTGATTATTTCTCAGCCTTTCCACTTCTTTCTTTAGCTCTGTTATCATGGAGAACAGGTCATTTACCAACTCTCACTGGATACAGGTGTTTTGTAGGCTGTCCTGGTCAACAATCAGGCTGAGGCATTCCCTGCATCTAGGAGTCTGGACAGCCACATCCACTGACACGGGTAGTTTGGGTCTGAGCCTCCCATGTGGCTTTGGCCCCAACTTTCATCTGTCTGGTTCTGGCCATGACTGATAGGGAGAGGAAGGAGAGACAGCACCTGCCAAGACAGCATCTGCTACCCAGCCTGCGCAAACTGCCATGCTAACTGCCTCTTGTTTACTAGCCCCCCGCAGTTGCCCAAGCCCCTCACAGTTAGCGTCCCTGTTTGCCTTGCCCCTCTTCGCCATGCTCCAGTTTGTCATGCTCCCAGGAGAGGTAATTGTTTAAGTGCCCACAGGTGGGATATCTTGGCTCCCTGGGTGTGCCCGGCCCGAAAGTCCCGTGAGTCCAAGATGGCCCCTCTCAGCATGCGTGACTCGGCGCTGGTCCTAGCCGCTGGCGATGGCTACGCAGCTTGCCGCAGCTTCACTCCTGAGGGTGTGCTCAACGACTTCCTTTCCCTAACAAGTATTTTAGGGTTGGTTTGAAATCGTTATATCAAGATCGTATACTCTTAATTTTGTCTTAATGTATGTTTGGGGTAGGTGATAACCAGTGATGAAATAAAAGTTCCAAATAGCAATTAAAGCTGATGATATTGCAGCTTTTTTGGAGGTTATTTATGTTAGCCTTTAGTAGTAAAGTAATCCCTCAAATATTGCGGGGGTTGGCTCCAGAAAGGCGACACGATAAGCAAAATCTGCCAAGTAGTGGTAAATAGGGTAAATATGATAAAGACAAGGTTAAAAACCTGCAATGTATTGAGGCCGCTAATCGTGATTCACAAAGTAGTGAGAGATTACTGTAATTCTGATTGCAGTTTTCTGCATTTGTTGTTCTGCTTGCATAGTTTGTGTCCGCTGAATTAACTTTTAATAAGGCAGCATGTTCTAATGCTAGGGAAGTGCATGAACGTACTCCGAGCCAATATTGGTTCCACGTCTGAGAAAGTGAACTTTGCAGACTCCTTCGAGTGTTTATCTAATTTAATATGGAATGAATATTGCAAATTACGCGATTAAAAAAAATCCCAAATTGTGTCCACCTATACTCTCAGTAGGTCTTCACACTGAAGGTGTAAGGATTGTATATTACTGACAACACTTGCTCCATGATTTTTGCTGGATGTAATTTTTCTGCTCTCAAAAAGAAATATGAATGTGAGCCTCAAATTTGTCTACAAGGGAGCTTAAAAGTAAAATCAGCCATTTGCATTTTATTCTTGTTCAATAGCTTGTTTTTTCTGTGTGTTTATGTACATGTAAATATAAATTGTTCTAGATTGCAGCTTCTTATGGAAAGGTGATTTGTATCTTTGAGCCGGTGAGTCTCTTGAAGGAGAGCACGAGTCATCATAATGTAAGTATTTCATCGCTCCTTAATTTATTTGTGCAGTTTAAAGCCTGTGTCATTTTTCTGGTTTGCTCTAAAGTGCAAGATATTTTTTTGTATCTTCTTTTAGTACCAGAATAAAATTGAGATGTAAGGTGGCCTTTAGGAAGTGAAAATGGTGGTACATGGTCAGAGGCCTATTATTTGAAATAGTTTTAAGAAAGATAGTTTTACTGTAATTCTTCATGTTACTTATGTAGCCCTGCCATTCATAACCAAAGTATTCCAGAACTCAAGAAGACATACACAACTCCATTGTGCAGATAGTGCAAACATTATGATAGAAATTTCTTTTTGAGTCATCCTGCGTAGCCTTTATGTTTTGATGTGTTTTCCAATTGTTACTTTAAGTTTTACTTAGAAAACTGCATGCATGCTTTTGGGCAAATCTGTAATAGTTTCAAAAATCTATGGCTTTTTGAGAATATCTGACTAAATACTTATATAAGAACAGTATTTATTCTTGTAGGGCTTAATTTTGGTGACAGTTGTTTAGTGATTATCATCCACAATCTTTATCTCTGAATTTAATATGATTTAGAGCAAGTTATTTAACCATGTTTTTTACACGAGGAGTAATGCTCTTATAATTAGAAGCATTAGATTCTAGTTAAAGTCAGTTTGATGATATGAGAACTTTGCCAGCAATTGCTCAAGGAGCTTCTGCCTCCATCTTCATCAGTTTGGTGTCTCTGTTCATATCAACAAGTTGTCTATATGGCTGTCTAGTCGATTCCTTCTTTGTGCTGAACAATTCAGTCATGATTCTTACTGTAGTTGTAAATTTGTGATATGTTAATTATATAGATGGCATTGAGAAAAAAAAAATGTACGTATAAAAATAATTTCCATCACTGGAAAGCGGTGGAATAAAATAATGGCAAAATGTGAGTTTCTCAACTCGTATTTTAGAAGTACAGCTCTCATTTTTGTTCATTGGAAACATTCAATCATCTGGAATGTTTTTCTATACTGTAAATAGTACGTGTAAATTGAACAAAAAAGAAAAACTAGCATCTGAAGTATTTCATTAAGATCCCTGTCTGCGGTGTTCTTACTGTTCTCTGCGAAACTTACGAAAGATTGAATTGTCATGTTCTAACTTCTGCATCTGTTTGATGTGATTGATACTTCTGGGGGTGAGGGATGACTACTTTTAAAAAGTCTGTGAATTAAGAGAAAAACCTGTTAACTCTTAATACTATTTCAAGTAATATTTTAGGTTTTTCTGTAATTTAGAGCATCAAACCTTTGCAGTCTACTCTGGAAGCTGACCAGATAAATATCTTGTGAATTTACTCCTCAATTTGTTCCAATGAGCAAATTAAAAACTAACTATTGTGTCATGAATTTTAAAAAAGGGGTAGGAGGAAGCTTCCTGTATGTTATACAGACTTCATTGACACCCTCTAATTCAACAATGGCATATATATAAAACAGCAGATGCATTTCCTATGTTTCATTTTTGATACATATTTTCTTTGTTCTATAACTAGAATGGCACTACCCTTTAAAAAACCCTCAGATTCTGACAGTTGTTTTATATATTGAATTTTACTCAATCTATGTTTTTGAAATAAGAAATTTGCAACTTCAATATGTATGGTCGTATCAGTGAGAAGCTATTTTGTTTGAAAGTCAGAATGAACGAATTTTTATTAGGTAAGCGAAAACTTTATTTTAAACGTCCTTCGTAAAGTTTGGAGAATGCAGTGAAGGGAGAAGAAGGAAGTGTTTTCATACTAATGTTTGTGAATGCTTAAAATTTCAGATGTTACATTATCAGTGGCAGAAGAATGCTCAAATCACACTGGAAGCCATAGCACGTAATCTAACCTGGGATCCCACAGGTAAGAATAGAGTGAAAGAAGCACCTTGATAACCCTACTAATTTTTTGTTTCAATTTTACCATTCTTTGAGGACAAGAAGAAGATTTTTTGTTTTGTTCTAAAATGACAGAGGACACCAAGTGAAGTGACATCTACCTTTTGTGAGTTCTTACAGGAGAACCAAAATACTAAGCGTATCTATGTGGGCTGACACTATTACAGTGAATCCCTGGTGTATTGCGACATCTGCATTATGACCCCGCCCATTTGCGAGGGCATTTTCTCGCAGTCCAGCTTCATGGATCTGCGAGTTTCCTCAGCCAACGCATGCGCAGTGCCTATGCTTTGCCTAGGGGCGGTGCCGGCTCTCCCTGTGAGGCAGGACAGGCCCAGTCCCCTGGAGAGGGCACACAGGGAGGCCACGCAGTTTCTCTGGCTCAGCCTGGCGTTTAGAGCCCTGTGGCAGCCCCGGCTCTGCGGTGGCCCCGGGCCTGCGGCAGTCCCGGCAGGCTGAGACGCCATGCTGGGACACCATGGGCACACTCACTGGGGCCAGGGTGGGGGAGCAGTGGCGCGGGGTTTGAGCTCTGGAAGCGCGGTCGCAGCAGCCCGGAGAAGCCAACAGATTCTTGGGGTGGGGGGTGTCTCCTGAGTCAGAGGGGGCTCAGAAACGGTTCCCTTTGCTCCCCTGTACTGAGAGTCTGAGGGGAGAAGCAGAAAAGTGCCCGCAGTGTTCCGGAGTGCCGGGGGGTGGAGCAGTGGGCGTGGCCTGCATGCATATTAACGACTTGCACTTCTTCGTGAGTTTAGCTTTTCGCGAGGCCCATGGTCTGACCCATTCCTCGCGTATGACGGGGTATAACTGTATTATCATCTCATTATCCTTATCTCTTCTCTTTAACGTTTATAAAGGTGGCTTAAATGGTAAATACTTGCTGAGAAAGAGTGATATCTGCAGTAGGTGTTTCTTTTAGAGAATTACAGTCAGCCCTCTTCCACTTCGTGCGTCCCCAGATAGCGGCTTCATATCTTCACTGTGTGATTTTTCAGCAATTAAGGAGGCTCGTTTTGGGAATGCACATGCATGACCTGACATGCATGACTATTCAAAGTAGGCAGTCATGAATATTCAAATCTCTCCAGCTGCCCATGCTGCGGCAGCCGCTTGTGCTGCAATTTGCCCCACGGGGCAGAGGAGCTATGCACGCTGGCCCCAGCCGCAGCTGTGCCATGCCAGCCATGTCCCCCGGGAGGGAACATGGCAGGCAGAGCTNCCGCAGTGTTCCGGAGTGCCGGGGGGTGGAGCAGTGGGCGTGGCCTGCATGCATATTAACGACTTGCACTTCTTCGTGAGTTTAGCTTTTCGCGAGGCCCATGGTCTGACCCATTCCTCGCGTATGACGGGGTATAACTGTATTATCATCTCATTATCCTTATCTCTTCTCTTTAACGTTTATAAAGGTGGCTTAAATGGTAAATACTTGCTGAGAAAGAGTGATATCTGCAGTAGGTGTTTCTTTTAGAGAATTACAGTCAGCCCTCTTCCACTTCGTGCGTCCCCAGATAGCGGCTTCATATCTTCACTGTGTGATTTTTCAGCAATTAAGGAGGCTCGTTTTGGGAATGCACATGCATGACCTGACATGCATGACTATTCAAAGTAGGCAGTCATGAATATTCAAATCTCTCCAGCTGCCCATGCTGCGGCAGCCGCTTGTGCTGCAATTTGCCCCACGGGGCAGAGGAGCTATGCACGCTGGCCCCAGCCGCAGCTGTGCCATGCCAGCCATGTCCCCCGGGAGGGAACATGGCAGGCAGAGCTCAGAAGTCCATACAGCCCTGTGGTGTCCTTCCGCCTGCTGCAGCTGCCCCATGGGGCTGAGGAGACAGCTTCGCTGCCCCAACCACATGAGGAACTTCCGGGAACGCCCCACAGCCGCTCCGGAGCTTGGGGGGTGGGGGAATTAGGGCCAAATTTGCATATTAATGAGCTGCGACTCAATACTGATGGAGGGCTGTGCGGGGAGCGGTCAAGACCCGCGGTACCATGGTATAGGAGACCCTGCTGTACTAAACTTTCACTAGTTTTCACAGTTTGAACTGCAGATGCTCAAATCTACAGCAAAATCTAGGAAAGGTGTATCTACCATATTTTGTTCTGCAGTTTAAGCTTTGCAAAACATTTTTCTTCCTGTCTCTCTTCAAAAATGCCTGTATTTTGCTCCTTTTTTTTTTGTAGTTAGATCATTATGAGTATTTGTTTTTAGGTACTCGCCTTTTGACTGGTTCCAATTGTCTTCAACTTTGGTCCAACGTTCCTTTGGAAAATCATCCTGACAATGACAGTACTGAAAGAACAGATGTTGGACTTGGAGAATGGAGATGTATATGGCAATGCAAGTAAGGAATGCATTTAAAGGCAAACAATTTTAAGTGCCTGAAGGAGACATTCCCCAATTGTCTTCATCTTTGCCCCAGGAGGAGAATTTTGGTTAAACCTGGGTGGACTACATTGGTACATGATTCTTGCAATTGCCTTGCCGTTGTGACTGCACACATCAAATGCATCATGCTTTTGTTGACCTGTTGACCATCTTAATCCTTCCTGAAAATTAGACCTCAACAACTTTTTATACGTTTCATAAATTCAGGATGAAAATATCCACTGTAGCTGTCCTGCACAGTTAAATTCTTGTATATTCTTCTTATTGTTAATAAGCCTGTCACTTCAGCTCAGTGCTTCAAAACCTACAAAAGAAGCTCATTTATCAGTATTTTCAATTGAAGTAAAACACTACAAAAATGAACCATATAATTAGGTTTACAATATGTTGGTGTGGCATTTTATAGCCATGAAAAAACTACTTTCAGATGTTTCTTAGCAACATTATTCTTTTTACACTTTTTTGCTTTCTAAAGTTCTAGCTGTAGGAAGTATGAAAAATGGAACTGTCTTTCAGATAAGTTGGAAGATAGTATGGGACAACAGAGGCCAGTTTGAAATCCAGTGAAAGTAGAGCTGCTTTTTTTCTCTTACGGTATTTTTGCGTATTGCATATTGATTTTTTTGGTTTTCTTATGTGAACGCTACCATGTGTTACACATGACTTTGCCTCCTATTCCTTTTGAATTTTGTTA
Organism: Pitta sordida; assembly: GCA_013390025.1. Lineage (NCBI taxonomy): Eukaryota > Metazoa > Chordata > Aves > Passeriformes > Pittidae > Pitta > Pitta sordida. Next base: position 10,542 of record WEKX01003531.1, on the reverse strand, counting down.
AAATTCCGTCATTTCACAAGATACTGTATAAACTGTAATTAAGAATTAATTAACTTTCTATAGGTCCAAGGGGAAAAAAATCTTTATAATTCCAAAAAAGTTCTTAAAATTATCTTTTTAATTGTATTTTATTTTTTTCATAGAACTGCTTCTCAAGTCTGTTTAATGAAATTCTCACCAGATGGGGAGTTTTTTGCTACTACTGGAAAGGTAAGAATTTTTTTTCCTTAATAGTTTTGTATTAATTCAAATAAGCTATTGAGGCAAACAAACAACAACATGTTAAATATTTAATGACAAGATTCTTTTTTTCTATTTTTCGCCTAGTCTGTCTATGAATATTTACATTTTGGATAGCATGAATTTTGGAGAAAGGTGGTTTGAGGCATGGAGGTAATACACCAAATATTCACTGCTTACTATTTTAGAATATGCACTTTTAATTGATACCAAATTATAAGACATCAGAAAAGGAAGAATTTTTGGGGAATGGGAAGATTTGTGGCTGAGATCACTGCTGAATAGCCTTCTAGTGAGGAAATACATTCCCCACTAATAAAAAATAGCTCTATTATATGTGTTTTTGTACATAGAAGAGAATTCACATTCCCCACCATAGGTATATTCACATACAGTTAACATTAGTGTTTCCTGAAGCACTAACAAACTAGTCTTTCATTTGTACTCCAAAACTTGTTACTCAAGTTTTGTGAGAGAATAATGTCCTGACAAGTCAAAACAGAAAAAAAAAATCAAGATGATGTGGAGGATCCAGGGAACAAATGTGATAAATCCATATGAGAGTTTGTATTACTTGTTAAGGAATTTGACTGAGACAAGTTGTTGTTTTTGGCAAATTCTGCTATTGTCTTTATTTGAGGGCAGAGTAGAAGGGGCATTGGCCAGCATATTACAGTAAGAATGTCCATAACTACCTTGTGAGAGTTTATGGAATTAAGAAGTAGATTGTGGAACAAACATAATGGTTTAAGATTATTGTTTCTGAAAAAGTAACTGAGAACAGTATAAGCAGTTTTAACACAGGTTAATGAACACAAGTAGTCATTAAGTTTTTGCTGCCAGCTAAAGAACCTAGCATAAGCTGCAGAGTTATTGGAAAGGAAACAAAGGGGTAGTATGTAAGGTTAGTTGGGACAACGCAATTGCTGATACTAGTGAAAAACAGGTTTAAGTGTCACAGAATCCTGAGCAATAGTAATGTGACAGAATAAATTTCAGACTGAAGAATGAAAGACAGATTTGCAATTTCTTCTAGTCTGTCTTGGAGGCATGAAAGAAGAATTAGGCTGTACACGTGGTTAGAACAGTGTTGGATTTAGTTAGAGTGTGGAACGTTGCTGTTTGAATCGTAATGTCCCTTAATACATGCTCAAAAACCAAAGATTCGAGGGTGGTTTCATCTACAAATAAATCTTGCTTGTCAAAAGTAGTTGTCATGCATATTTTCATGATTCAGTTGCGTGCATCAGGGCCAGGTGAGTAATGCACATCTTTTATAGTTGTAGGTGTTTGTTTTCGCCTTTAAAGCTTGGTGTTTCAGGTCATCATGCTTCCTTGGAGGAGTAACTTCTAGGTCATTTAATATCTTTAAAGAAGTGGTGAAGATATAACAAATCTGTAAAATACCCTGATTTTCCTTTTCTTGGGAAACTATTCCAATTGACTACCTTCCAAAATAAGAAGTGAAATACTAGACTTTTTGATGATAAATTATGTTTTGTGTAATAACAAAGAAGTTCTTATGCTCCATTCTTTGTTTGCTTATTTGGATGTCACATTGGTTGCTATATGTTCTATGATGTCTTTAGCGATTTACTGACTGCAAGGAGAGCCATTCCAGCCATGTTTCAGATAAATATTACAAATGGCTTGATTTCGTGTTTTATTTAAAAAGAATTCTATTGTCTTTGTTGGCAATATCCACTATATTTATTGCAGGGTTTTTTGATGGTTAAGTGTTAATATTTATTTTATAAGTCAAGTTTTAATGAATTCTAATGTTGTAATTTGATGGAATTATGGACAAATTAATACCTTTTTATAGGAGTTATATTCTTGCAGAGTTTTTGACTGGAATATCTTCTCATGTGTCATCTCATTATAAACTCATGCATGGTAAAATTACTAAATAAGAAAAATTAGGAAGTGGGAAACTTAATTTGTTTTTTACCATGAATGCCTAAGTTAGTTACCTGCCTAGAAAATTTTTAAAATACATTTTTTTCTGTCTTTTATTTCCTAATTTAATTTTCTTTTGAGAGGTGATGCAGGTCAGCAAAACAAACTTCCCCTCCTTCCACTAGGCTCATCTTATGCATACCCAGATTGATACAATATTTCAAGGCTATTCATATTTATTAGTTCATCACCAACTTGTGAACCTACATCTAGATTGATTTATCTAGTCCTTGAAGGCATAGCTAATTTACATGTACAGTAATCTCTCAGCTCTTTGTGGCTCAAATTTTGTGGCTTCAGATCTTCAAATTTTTTTCCCCTGTGAAGAAGACTTCCCTCGACTCTTCGTGGGGTTTTTCCATGTCATGTGAGGACTGGACAGTCGTGCATGTGCAGTCCATGTCTCGACCATGCAGGGGGGGTGGGACACCCACGCCCTGTAGGGCAGAACTGACATGACCCACAGGGCAGGTTGGCAGTCTCGCTTGCTCGGGGACAACTCCTTTATGAGTGTTGGAAAGGTTAAATGGTGAGGATTCAGTGTAACACAGTGTCAATGGTTTATTACAGCCGCTTGCCCTGGGGCCATGCCAAGACCACCTCAGCCAGCATCACTGCTGCTGTCTGCCCTTGGGGGGCCTCAACTGCTGCATGGGACATCCCCGGGGCAGCCCCAAGTCACCTCTGCTACCCAGGGCAGCCCTGGTGCTGCCCTAAGCTGCCTCTGCTGCCCAGGGCTCTGCTGGGGCAGCCTCAAGCCGCCACTGCCACCCAGCACAGCCCCAGCAAGGCATGTCTGCTGCGTTGGGGGAGGGCAAGGGCTCATGGGACTCTCCCACGGTGCAGCGCAGCAGTGACACTTCCTTCCGCTTTCCCATCCCTGCCTGCTACGCTGGGGAGGGGCAGAGAAGACCCCCTTCACTCCCCTTTCCTGTCACACGGTGCGGGGACATGCCAAGGAATGCCCCCAGGTGACCTGGGGCTGAGAGGGTGGGGTGATGGGCATGGCTCATTGTCCTGCTGTCAATTAAGATGAAGTATGAATTGAATTTGGTAATAATTGAGTAAGATATATGGAGAGAAATAAGAACTTCACTGGGAGAAAGAAAAAAAATTAACAAATACATATATGTATATGTATGTTTGAACAACAGTAACAGTATCAACAACAATGGAACAATGACAACTGCAGACAGCTGGGAAAAACCAAGCACGAGTGGGGGTGCTAGTTCAAGGGAAACGAAGGCACCTCTGGGATTCCAGGGCCAGGGGAATAGGGTTCAGGGTAGGCAAACCAGTGGAGTAAGAGCCAGTGATCTTTTTCTGAAATGTCCAAAGGGCTGCAGGGAGATTCAGCGGTTGGCAGGGGGAAGGCTGTACTGAGATGAGGAGTCAAAGGTCCACGTGGTCCTGGGGAAAATGGTGGCAGCAGAGATCAGAGGTGAAAATGAGGCTTCTTCAGTCCAGAAGATCCACGAACCCCTCTCTGGAAGCCCAGCAGCTGTAGTTATAGGGCCCTGGGCCCCTCCATTCCACTTGCCTTGTGGGCATGTCTTCACATGCCATTGGCCATCACTCAGCCTGCCCCGGCCCTCCGGCCCCTCCCCTGGCCACATACCTTGCCAGGAATGGGAAGATAAGACAAAGGATCCTCCATTGTTTGTCAGGTGAAAAGGAGAAAGCCCCTCCCCTGGCCACATGCCTTGCAGAGGAGGGAAGGGGAGATAAATAAAGAAACCCGTTGTCTGTTCCGGTAAAAAGAAGTTTTACAATAGAACAAGAGGGCTATCCCCATGACACTCATTTGCATACATATGATCCACTTCTCTTTGCAGATTTCAGCTGTTGTGGGACTCTTCCTGGTCCTGGACACTCCTGTAATTTAAGAGATTACTGTATGTCTAAAACAGGCATGTTTAGCCATACTGAGCTTGAATTTTGAGATGTCATCTATGACTTTTGTTTTCCTGACACTTTAATTTGTGCAAAAGGATTCTGGCCATTTTTTACCAAGGTACAGTTAGTTGTAATAACATTTGAATGCCATTCTAAGCTAGTGCAGCTTATATTTTTGTGGTAAAAAATTAGCAGGTGGTAATGAGAGAGTTAAATGGAAGCTCTGCTAGCATATTTTCTTTAAGGTTTTAAAGTTGTGTTTACTGAACTGTTTCTCTGTGATCAAAAAAAAGTTTTTTACTTAAAAGAAAAATGAAACTCAAGAGACATCCCCAGAAGTACTTGAAGTGTATGTTATTGTTATGCAAAATAGTCTTTTTTTACTGTCTTTCCCTCCCCCCCCACAGGATGACTGTCTTGTGAAGGTATGGTACAACACAGAGAGCTGGCGATCAGCCATAACACCGCCTGATGCCAGTCCAGAAAACCAAGCAAAAGAAGTTGATTTTTCGTTTGTTTATTTGGCTCATCCTCGATCAGTAAATGCATTTTCATGGAGGAAGACCAGTAAATTCATGCCACGGTCAGTAGTTCTAATAATATGAGATTCATAAATTGCGCCCCCCCCAAATCCTCCAAATATACAGTCTTCTCAACTGTACAGGCATACACATTGTATAGTGTACTTCAGTTATTATTTGAGTGTGCACACCATTTATACTGTGTGTGTTTGTGAGAGAGTGGTAAGCATCCTCTTACCTGGGAAAGAACTGGAAGATAGAAAGGCAATTTAACAGACTGACTCAGACATTGAATTAAATACAAAATCAGCCTTGGAAAATCATGTCTCTTTGTATTATATCTCTCTGGATTGTACTGTTTCAAATGAGCATTCATGCTTTTGTTCCCAACTTGTTCCTGGCTACACTGATAGAATCAGATCAATTCAAAAGTCCTGTGAGTTTAAGTCCTCTTTCACAAACATTCAAGTGTTTTCAACTCTTATACTTTGTTTTTCCATCTAGTACTAAATAGGACTGAACTACTGTTCCAGAAACAGTATCTGGAAATTGATAATAATTTAGAATAGATATCTTATAGTTTAGGTTTTTTTAGGGATATGTTCTGATGATTCAAAAGGAGGTGTCCCTAGTTTTCACCACTAATTGCAACCTTGAACTGAAGTAGTGTTAGCAATTCTGTGCCCTGCAACCAATTTTTTGACATATTATTCCAAATAGTAACCTGTCGTGGTTTGACTCTGACTAGATGCCAGAGATTCACCCACAACCTCTCTCTCACTTCCTTCCCCCTCCCTCCCCCCAGACAAACAGGGGAGGAGAGAGGAAAAGGAAAAAAAACTTGAAGGGTTTTTGCTACAACAAGAGTGAGGACTATTAGAAATCTTTACCGTCACAGGCAAAACAAGCTCCAAGATGGGGAACGTAAAGGATTTATTTCTAACAAGATCAGAGCTTAATGTGAGAAGTATCATCTTAAAGGCAACCTTCTTCCCCCACCCCTCCTTCTCTTAGAACAGATACCACATTCCCTTTTTTTCTCCAGGAGACAAAGGGGGAACAGGAGTAGGGGAAAGCTAGGCAGTTGGTGTTTTTCTGCTGCTGCTCAGGGTAGGAAGCCATTTCATAGGGTCCCCTTTGTCAGGGTCTCCTGATTTGTGTGGCCCAGCCAGGAGCTGGCTGACGTTACTCTGCTAGCTAGGAGGGAGGCTTTTCAGCAACTCCTTGAATGAAAGCCTCCTCCATGGCCCCCACCCCGGTGCTAGTTAAAAAATGGCCACAGTAAACCCAGTACATAACCAAATTTGCATATCTTGTGTGGACCAAGTTTATGCTGCCTTTTATATCCATCTTTAAGGAGAAGACTCTTAATAAAGCAGTTGTTGGAAATCTGTGTGCTCCATGATTCCTAAGGGAGTTTGCTGTTGGACAGTCTGGTCATATGATCCATATAGCTTTCGAGCCTTAGTTAAAACTAGATTGTGAACTGGATGCCTGATTTGCATAGTTTTTTCCAGTATCTAGTTTAGGGTAATTGGATTTTTTAGTTGCATATGTAATACAGGTTGCACTTAGAAAAATACTAATTAGGAAAAATTTCTAGCTTTCAGTCAGCTTTTATGTCCTAGGTGTTAGGTTTGTTTCTCTGTTTCGGATATAGAATCTTTTAAGGGGCAAGTAGCAGTAAGATCTATAAATAAGAACAGGTATCTAGAATATTACTGACTTTCTGTGAAGAATTTGTAAAGGAAAGACATAAATTTTGCTATTATGAATGTGAATTATTCTTTAAATTGAAATCCACAATTTGCTGTTGCATTATTGTATGATGAAGTTTGAGGTAATTTTTAATCATATACGTGAACAGATAGGAAAGCTTTTGATACATCATTTGTTTTCCTATCTTGCTGAGTTTTTCTTTCATGAGTAATTTACTTGGTGCAATTCCAAAAAAACAGTAATGGCAAACTGTCTGGAACTGTTGTTTTCTTTTGATGCTATGTAAAAGCAAGCAACTTCTTCACACCTTAAATTTTCTTTCTTTAGTGGTGCTGTCTGCAATGTACTCCTGACTTGCTGTAAGGATAATGTTTGTCGTGTCTGGGCAGAGACTTTGTTACCCAATGACAGTCTGTTGTGTGGTGGAGGATGCAGCAATTGGAGTGAAGCTACGAACTTCACAAATAACTTTAAGAGAAATACTTCAAGTAAAGAGAAAGTGCAAAGTGCGTTAGAGGTAAGAATTGAAATTGAACAATGAGAATAAACACTTGTACAAATGTAATTTTGGACAGGTTTTTAGTTAGTAACTCAAGCATAAGCTGAAATCCTTTACATGAGAGATGTGCATAAAATATTACAAAATGGTGAATTTCCTTGAAGTCTTTCTTGGGAAGTCTAAGCTGACGACTCTCATAGTGAACTTCTCACATCAGAAGACACACGTTGCAGCTGCCTGTTTTGGTCTGGGAACTGAAGGAAAATGCTTTGCAGTATCTAGTTTGAAGGAATCAGTATGGAGCACATACTCTGTGTAGATTGTATGAAACCCAGGAGTGCTACTGTCTTGAAATGTATGGTAGGAGCTCACTTGTTACCTCAGAATTTGTGGAATGTTCTCTGACTTTTGCAACTGGAAAAGCAATGGGAGTGTGGAGGGATGAAAAATAGTCTTTGTACTGTAGACTTCAAGTAGAACAGGCTGCTCATAAACTTTAAGCCAAATGATCCGTGCTACATAGTGTTTTAAAACCAATGGGAATCAGGAAGAAGGTGAAGCATTAGTGGTCCCGTACAAAGTTGTGTAGAGCACATGTGGGCATTGTACTTTTATCTTAATAGAGTGATAGGTATTTAGCATGCTCATAGTGCTTTTGTAGCACATATGGAATACATGAAAAATATGGCAGTCTGAAAGTCACAATTCAGCAAAGAAGATAGTGAAAGTGGGGAGAGAAAAGGGAAGTTCTGTGTCCCTGTTGAAAATATGAGGCAACATTACAGATCAAAAACAAGAGCTGTGAGAATTGAGAAAAGACTGTTTTACATAAGCATGATGTGTTAAGGTGCAAAGCACAGGAAGTGAAAAGGAATGCCAAGGGTTTAACACTGTCCTTAATACAAATTGTATACCTTCGTGTAGCTTTGGGTGCTTACATAGATGTGTACAGCAGAATGGACTTGAACTGTGTAAGCCAATTTTAAAAATTGAGTATTATTTTTTCCCCTTGAAAACATATATTTGCATAAAGGAGGAAGACCTTAAAACTCGCTGGATCCTTATGAGGGGAGTTGAAGCTGAATAAGATCTAAAGTACAAATTTTTTCAGTCTCTGAACTGAGATTGCTCAGATTTGCTGCTTTGTTCAGAATCCTGGATGAGCATGGTATACATTTTTGAAACACAGTAGTATTTTCTGTTTAAGTATAAAAACTGTATGGACCTTGCACACTGAAATATGAAGTACAGTCAGCCCTCTTGCACTTTGCACCCCCCATATTGTGACTTCAGATCTTAGTGGCATGATTTTTTAGTGAAGTAGGAGACTCGTTTTATAACTGCGCATGCGTGACCTGCCGCTGAGGTGGCGGTGACCCCGGCTTGGGTGGCGTCCCGGGCGACGGTGGGGAATCGGGCGGCAGTGGGCGCAGCACAGGTGGTGGCAGGGGCGCGGGTGATGGTGGTGGGGTCAGCGGCGGCTATGGGGGGGGCGTGGGTGACGGCGGCGCAACCGCCATTCAATGCGGAAGTCGGGCTGCGTGGGTCCGAATTAAGACCGCGGGTGCGCAACTGCAGTTACTATTTATGGGCCTTTATAAATAAATCTGAAGGCATTGATGTCTCTCTACTGCCGACACCACTCAAACAGTTTAATTTTGCAAGAAAGCCCATTGATTCTTTAAAGTAGCTTTTAAACCAAAAAATATCATTCACTAGTTTGTAGAAAACCAGCTACAAGTAAAATATTTTCTTTCTTTTTACAAGGAATTAAAATGACACCTTACTATTCCTACAGTTAAACCTGAGACACTTCAGACGAGGAAGGAGGAGGTCAGGTGCTGTTATAGCACATGCTGGATATACTCCACATCAGCAAGATCCCCATGTAGTTCACAGGAGCATTGCTCCTCATGCAAATGCCCTTTGCCACTTCCATATTGCTGCCAGTATCAACCCAGCTACAGGTAAGAAATGTGATAAATCCTTACTATGAAGTTTTTGTAAGATGTGTTTTGTGTGGAAACTGACCAAAATGTATTACATGATGATGCAAAATTTTTAGTATATTGGTTTCATTTATGCATGGAAGAACCTTCTATAGAAATGATATTATTTGAATAAATTTTCTCTGCAGTATTCCTGGTCTTTCATTTTGTCATCTTTTAACTGGGAACTTGTGGGTTGAGATAAAGGCAGTTTAATAGGGAAAGCAAAAGCAGTGCATGCAAGCAAAGCAAAACAAGGGATTAATTAAATAATTCTGATGGGCAGGGCAGGCAGGTGTTCAGCCTCTCTAGGAGAGCAGGGCCCCACCGCTTGCAATGTTTACTTGGAAAGACAAATGCCATCGCTCCAAATGATCTCCCTTCCTACCCCTATTTATATACTGAGATTGATGTTACATAGTATGGAATATCCCATTGGTCATTTTAGCTTGCCTGTCCTGGCTGTGTTCTCTACCAGCTTTCTAAGCACCTCCAACTTCCTCACTAGTATGGGAGTACAAAAAGCAAAAAAGGCCTTACGTCTATGTAAGCACTAATGTTATCCAGCACTAGCTTTGCTCAACAAGAACAAAACCATCTCTATATTATGGCTACTTCTGTGAAGGACACTAAAAAGTGTTTTTACAAATATATCAATAGCAAAAAGAAAGGTAGTAACAACCTCCACTTCTTACTGGTTGTGGAGGGAAATATAGTAACTAAATATGAGGAGAAGGGAGCGGTACTTAATGCCTCCTTTGCCTCTGTTTTCAGCAGTCGGGTAGATTGTTTTCAGGACAATTGGTCATCTGAACTGGTGGATGGGGTCAGGGTATAGTACTGTCCCCTTGTAGTTCATGAAGAAGTAGTTAGAGATCTATTGATCCACTAGGATCCCCATAAGTCCAATGGACCTGACGGAATCCACCTTAGGGTAACGAGGGAGCTAGCAGACGCTATCACTAAGCCGTTTGCCGTCATTTATCAGCAGTCTTGACATACAGGGGAGGTCCCGGTTGACTGGAAGCTGGGTAATGTGACCCCCATTCACAAGAAGGGCTGGAAGGATGACCTGTGTAATTACAGACCTGTCAGTCTGACCTCTGTTCCGGGTAAAGTTACGGAGCAGATACTCCTGGGTGCAATCACACAACACCTGCAGGCTGACCAGGAGATCAGGCCCAGTCAGCATGGAGTTAGAAGGGGTAGGTCTTGCCTGACCAACCTGATCTTCTTTTATGACCAAGTAACTCACTTGATAGATGAGGGGAAGGCTGTAGATGTAGTGTACCTTCAGCAAGGCCTTTGACACAGTCTCTCATGGTATACTGATGGAAAAACTGATGGCAACCCGGAACTTTGGCAAATGCATTCTCTGCTGGGTCAGGAGCTGGTTGCATGGTTAAGCCCAGAGAGTGGTGGTAAATGGTTTCACATCCAGCTGGCGACTGGTTTCTAGTGGTGTCCCCCAGGGACCAGTGTTGGGCCCAGTCCTGTTTAATGTCTTTATTGATGATGTCAACATTGGGATTTTGAGCCTGTCATAAGGAAGTTTGCAGATGACACCAAGCTCAGAGTGGATGTCTATCCATTAGGGGATAGGAGGGCCCTGCAGAGGGACCTGGACAGACTGGAAAGATGGGCAGATNGGACCTGGACAGACTGGAAAGATGGGCAGATTCCGGTAGAATGTGTTTCAACAAGTCCAAATGCTGGGTTC
>WEKX01003530.1:27636-42578 GCA_013390025.1 Pitta sordida | reverse complement strand
CACTGTGTCCAGTTCTGGTCTCCCCAGTTTAAGAAGGATGTTGAGCTGCTTGAGAGGGTCCAGAGAAGGGCAACAAGGATGGTGAAAGGACTGGAGAACAAGCCCTATGGGGAGCAAATGTCTTCACATGACATTTGCTGTCACTCAGCCCGTCCTGGCCCTCAGGCCCCTCCCCTAGTCACATGCTGGGAAGGGTAGTTAAGAAAAACAATCCTCCATTATTTGTCCAGTAGAAAGCCCCTCCCCATGCCACATACCTTGCCAGGAAAGGAAGATAAGACACAGGATCCTCCATTGCTTGTTGGGTGAAAAGGAGAAAGCCCCTCCTCTGGGCATATGTCTTGCAGGGAAGGGAAGGGGAGATAGGAAGAGAAACCTATCATCTGTCCTAGTAAAAAGGAGAAAAGTTTTACAATGGAACAAAAGGGCTCTCCCCATGACAACAGTGATAGTTTTGATTATATAATTTCTATTTGAAATAGAATAAGCTTTAAAAATATTTTAAGGATGAAAGCAAATTCCTTAAAATACGCCAAGACTTTTCAGGTATTCGCTGCTTGATTTAAATTGAAAAACAGTGACTAAATTCTGCTAGCTGGATTTCCAGAACCACTAGCCAACCCCTACACAGAACTGCTCTGTAACTCTCTCCCAGTAAAATCATTACTTCTTACTTCTACCATAATACTGTAGTTCAAGACACGGCACTGTAAAAGGCAAGGGAGCTACTCATCATGTTGTGTAACTATCAATGCTCTCCAGAAAAAAAATTATGGAACACACTATTCAGTATTTACTATTCAATATTCCTTAAGTGACAACGAAAAAAACAGATTTTGAGTTAGACCTTTGTGTGGAAGTAGTAACCCAACAAACCATTATGTTCAGATACAGCAGTTATAACAACTATCAACATTCAAAAAGCATCTAGGGATGATTCCCCTGCCCTAGAGTTTGGCTTAGAATTCAAATAGCATACAGCAAAGAAAACCTGAACAGGAACTTAAGAAAAATATCATGTACTTCTAGGAAATGAAGCCGTACCTGCTAAGATAATTTGCAACTCTGGGGTTCTTCATAAGATCCATGAGCAGACCAACAGACTATATTCCTGTTAGGGTACCATCTCCATTTACAATAATATTGAATACTAACTGAATTGTCTGGTGGCAATTTTGAGCATGAAAGAGCTGAAAGGAGGAAAGTCATGTATAGACAAATACTTTGCAGGGTCTCTTGCTTATTAAAACTGACCAGAATTAGAATTTTATTTGGCCAGTGTGAAAATTAGTTTTATCTATGACTTAATAATAGAATGGACTTCTAGGGATTGCTTGCCCTAACTAAAGAAGTAGAAGAAAAATTAAGGCTTTATAATACTGAAAGTGCAAACACAACCACAGGTGAACTGCTATAGGCCAGGAAACTTAATAAAAGTACGATAGAAACTCTTCACATTATTCTAAAGCAAAAAGAAGAAACAGGTATTGTAACACCACCAACTTTACAGATTTTACATATTTATAAATAAGCCATGCAAATAATGAATAACACAAAAAATAGATTAGCATGATAGCAGTCCTCTAGGAAATGTATTTTATTGTTCTACTGCACAATACTGGTGTTGATGGCCAAATTTTCTGTTGAATTTGTGTAATAAAAATTAAAAAAACCCAAACCAACGAAGAACCAACAAAGAAAAAAATTCCATCCTTATTTTAAAGAAGTTGAGAAAGTAATTTTGTTAATATCTGTAATAGAAAATAATCACTCCCATCCTTTCTCTGCCCAGTCATCAGATCTGACAATAGTTTCTCCTTTTTTTTCCCCCTCTGTCTCTCTTAGAAAAAGTCAAGTAACTATTGCCCTTAAGCCAGAGAACATGAAAGAAAATGAAATCTTCACTTTTCATTTCTGACCAGAGCCAGAAATTCTGGTCTGGGGGTGCACCTAGCCTTTGTTTCCCTGCAGCCACACCCAAAATTCAAAAGTCCATATTCTTTCCTCGCAGCGTGATAGGTAGACCCCTCCAGATCCCAAAAGCTCATTACATTTCCTTCATGAAATTTCCCCCCTCCCATGGATTTGTTCATTGTTTCTCCATTACAATTGCCAAACCACTGACTGTAAAACTTCCTTCAGTTTTCTGTCCTATTTTCATGGTGGATACCACAGCCTTGTCAATGTGTCATATGCATAAGAGTAGCCATTACAGCTTTTTTTTACCATTCCTTACTCTTCTGCTACTGTGATCCATCAGTGTTGCAATTTGTAAGGGAGCAGATCTGTGGGTTGGTTTTCTTTAAAAAAAAGGCAAGGATTTTAATGAGAAAAATCTGTGTGAGAAAGGAAGGGATGTGGCACTTTATTAAGAAAAGAGCTTCAGCTGAGGACAACAATCTCAAATTTCAATCATTGGACTCCATTCCAAAGGCTGCAATAAATTTCTTTGCTTTTTCCTTTAATATGTTAATGTAACTGATACTTTATATTTCAAGAGTTAGAATGGCATTGCTCTTTTGGAGCAACAAGCTGGGAAGTACATCAGTTTGGAACAACAGTTAATTGTTGTTTCAACAATACACTGCAGTGGAGTGGGTTTTGGTGAGAGAGCATGATGCACATCTTGTCTGCATTTCCACTTTGGGAACAACTCTAGTTGCACTTTTTACACTTGGTCTGTGTTGACTTAGAAGCTCTGATATGCACATTTGAAGGGCAACACTGATGGAAAGGGCAGGGTATACTTAGAAAAAACAAAGCCCCTAACAAATAGAAAAACAAAACAAGAAACAGAAGAGTGTTTTTTGGCCTATTTTTTCCCATACATTTAGAAAGACTGTGTATGTTGGCTAACCAATTTGAAATTTGGGCACCCTGAAAGATGATGTAGTACAAGTCAATGAAAGTAATAGCAGAAGATCATACTCACAGCTTTCCAAAATCAGCAAGGATAGGTCAGAAAATAGTCCTGTGATGTTCGCATCTCTTATTCCATATTTTCTTCCACTTACTGTCATTCCTTTGATGCTAGTTTAGACACCTGTTTGATTTCTTCCCACAAAAAACTGCAGCTTTCAATGCTAATTTTGTTGCAAATTTCTTACACTCTTCTGACTCTAACAAAATGGATGTTTTTTCTTTTGTATGGGGGAGAAGGCTTCCCTTGGTTACAAACCAGAATGTCCTCACTTCATCAATAGATACTGCCAAAGTGTTTAAACCTCCTGGTCTGTAATGTTAGGGCTTGGGAAAAGTATGTTCATCTAAATAACACCAGTGAAGGTCCAAACCTCTAATTTTATATATAAGTGTTCATTTATTTTCTCTATTTTTTTAATTTTTAATTTTTTTTTTTTTTGCTGGGGAAGGGGAATTTTTAAAAAAAGTAGGTTGAGCAAGTCAGTTTGGGAAAAATTACAGTGATCCCCCGGAATTTGCTGGGGGTCGGGTCTGGGCAGGTCCTGTGAGTTATGAAATCCATGAAAGTACTGAACCCATGAATATTCAACTACTCCCCGCCTGTAGCATCGCACCCTCCACTAATGAGGTCTGGAGGGGCAGTCCTGGGAGTGTGGCTCACACTGCCACCACATCAAAGCAGAGGAAGCGCCCTTTGCTGCTTCCTGGCCGTGAAATCTGGGATCTGGGACATTCTGCACTCATGCACGGTCTCACAACTCACTGAAAATCCAACCATGATTAATTGAATATGCCGATATGCGAGCCGCGAATACGTGGGAATCACTGTAATTGCACCAATCGCTGTTCTATTCCTCTCTGAAAGAAGGAAAAAACCAAAAATCTAGACGCTTTGATATACATAGTCACTGAGAAGCTGAATTTAAAAGAAAATACTGGATTTTCACTATCAGCCTGTCAGCCTTCATTCACTGCAGCAAGTCCTATTAAGTACATAATCTTTCTGGCCTTGTTGAATGCTCAGTCTGGGCAGAGCCTATTTGCTATAGAGACACTGAATTACTAACATTTGTTTTACAAAGCATTTAAGAACTGCTGAGTCACACATGGCATTATTTTAGAAGACACTACCTTTTCATGCAGTTAATTTTACCCATTTGTGTGGTGGAGCATTGCAAGAATGACTGCATAATGGAAATACGTGATTGGTTTCTGTCTTCTCACATTTAGAGAATTTGACACTTTAAAGCTTCTTGGTTTCTCCTTAGAAATAATTCACAATGGTACCTTGCCTAAGGTATAAAGGAGGAAAGAATCTGCTATACAAGTGCATCTTGATAGTGGTGGAGCCTCTTGGATAACACATTTAAGAAGGGAAAAAAGTTATTGCATAGAAGCAATGGCCATGAGAGAAGCAATTCTGCAGACATCAAGGTCAGTGAAAAAGGAGAAGGAGGAGATGTTCCAGGTGCCAGAGCATGGGTTCTTCTGCAGACCATAGTGCAGACACCATAGTGAAGCAGCCTATCCCCCTGCAGTCCATGGAGGTCTATGGTGGAGTAGAAACCCTCCTGAAGGTGCTGGAGGACCTCTACACTACAGAAGATGGATGTCCTGGCAGGCTCTTCCCTGTGGGAAACCCAAGCTTCACCAGCTTTGCTGGCAGTACTTGTGACCCCATGGAGGACCCACACTGGAGCAGTCTGTTCCTGAAGGACTGCACCCCATGGGAGGGCCCACACTAGAGCAGTTCATGAAGAACTGTAGTGGACAGGACCTATCACATCATCAAATTCAGTCTTGTTCTCTCATGGACTCTTGGACACCTCTTCTATCACCTCTATTTTAGACACTCTTCCTCTTCACCCAGAACTGCCTTTGCTCTCAACCTCATGTGGTCCTTTGCTCTGCCCAAGCTAAGAATTGTCTCATCTTTCACATAGGCTCAAGTCTTCACTAAGTAGCTTCTGTGCTGGGATGTCCATCCCTCTGTGGCTGCCTATTATTCCCAACAGTCACTTCTTCCTGGTAGGTGCAGTATCATTAATTACCATAAATGAGTAGTTTGGGCATATGCTTGTCACGGTTTGTGTTTTTTCCTCTGGCAGCGAGGGGGTTAATAGCTCTGCCTGGGCCTCCGTCGCTGCCATGGAGATCAAGGTCAGGAGCAGAAGGAGGTAGCGAACAGTGCTACCAGTGTTCAGTAGATAGCTACCAGTGACAGAATGAGAGGATACAGTCTTAAACTGCGTCAGGGGAGATTTAGACTTGACATTAGGAGGAACTTTTCCACAGAGAGGGTGATCTCTCAGTGGAATGGGCTGGCCAAGGAGGTGGTGGATTCACCGTCCCTAGAGGTGTTTAAGAAAAGGTTGGATGATGTACGTGGTAGCATGACCTATATACAGTCGACCCTCTTGCCCTTTGCGACTCCCATATTGTTGCTTCAGATCTTAACGGCATGATTTTTTAGCGAGGTAGGAGACCCATTTTGCAACTGTGTATGTGCGACATGCTGCCGCGGCAGCCACAGCGGTAGAACGGGGGCAGTGGTGGTACGCGCAGCAGAGGGTGTGGCATGGGCGGTAGCAGCAGCGCGGGTGATGGTGGCAGGGGTGGTGGCAGTAGTTGCGGCGGCAGCGGGGGTGGCACGGGCAGCGACGGCGGCGCGGCCGCCATTCAACATGGAAGAAGTGCTACTTGGATCCCAAGGGCAGACCGCGGGTCTGCGTTATAGGAAACCCGACTGTATTGTGGTAGTGTGTTATTGGTAGGATGGGTGTTGGTAGCAGGATGACAGCAGGTTAGGTAACAGGTTGGGTTATGTAACAGGAGATAGGTTGGACTTGATGATTTCTATGGTCTTTTCCAACCTTACTAATTCTGTGATTCTGTGATTTCATCTTGCAGGCCAATTGGATTTCTCATTGAAAAGGTTCATTCTCCTTGTTCCAACGTGATACTCTGTGGGTTTCAAATGCACAATATGGCTGGTGGCAGGGTTTCCCTCTGTAATATATTTCTTACTAAGGAGTATTGGGAAAGAGGTGAAACAGTTTCCTAATGATTGTGTCAAGTCTAAGAAAACCTGTGAACAGCATGGGTCCTGCTGCAATGAAATCACAAATCAGTCATCAAAACTAATGGTCATTTTAGGAATCTGCTGAAAAGAGCCTTACAAATTTTACATCATAATGGTCATAATATGTACTAAAATTTCAGAGGTTATTTCATATGATGAACAGAAACCAAGTCAAATTCTACTTGCTTTGTAAACAGTTTATATTACTGGAATATAAACTAATAGCAGTGAACTTTACACTATTTATTCTATTCTATTTTATTACCATTTATCTAACTATGTAAACAAAATTGCCAGTAAAAACTGTGCCACTATAAACTACCACTATGGAGATGTGCAAGCCCCCTGCTCGTAACAATTCAGGGAGAAAGGTAAGTGGCAGGTCAGAGGGGTAGATGAATAGAATTGTTGCTAAATTAGGTGGTTAGTACTTTTATCGCTAACTTTGCCTGCCTCAAAACATCTGCATGTTAGATCTTTTCTTTGAATTCTGATCTGTAGGCATGAAATGGATATTTCCTCTCCAAATAAATCCTTTTGTATTCAAACAAACTAGAGCCTGAATGGGGAGACACAATCAGGGCTCTTTCAACAATAAAACCACTAGTCCTGCCATATTTCTGCTGGCTCTACAGACAGCTGATTTATTCACTGGGATTTATTCACTACCAGATGGAGGTGAGTAATGATATAAGCAGAACTTCTTTTCATGGACGAGCTCCAAAAGTTTAGTTAAATGATGCCTAGCAAGAAAGGAATCCACTTGTTAAAAAATGAGAGTTTTTCCATATTCGGTGTTTCGCTCAGATTTTTTTTGGTTTGTGTTTGGGGTTTTTTGGTTGTGGGTTTTTTTTTATTTGTTGTTTGTTGTTGGGATTTTTAAACTTTTTCTCCTGTAGTCTCTTGTAGTTCTGTTTTTTGGTGGATTTTTTTTTTTTTGGCTGGGACCTAGACATCTCCCTTTAGGCAAAGTGTCTCCTTAATACAAATTTGATGGCATGTATCTGTCTCCAGTTAGAGCTGCATGCAGTTACTCCGAGAACAAAAGCTAGAGTGTTCTGATGAAATATCTCTGACATGGTTTGGCTGAAAGGTCCAGAATACATTACATAGACCACCCCATTTTATTGACTGTACTATTCCTACTAAATTCAACTTCTCACTTAAGACTTTGTGAATTTGTGAACGCGTCAATCAAAACAGAACAAAATGAGGTTTCCTGTGGTGATCAAATGTCTCCACCCAGAACTTGAACCCTTTAAAATGAGCTGAACTCCATGAATTGTGCTGTTTGAAGCCCTTTGAAGCCACCACAGCCTTCTGATGCGGTATTTGATTCTGAGGCTTAGGCTGGCTCTGCTTTACAAGTATTTTTGGAGACTCTGGAAGCTTTTATTTTTTATCCAGAACCTTTATCCTTTCTATCAGCAGACACTAAGCACTTCCCTCAAGCATGTCCTATTTTCTCACTTGATCAAACCACCCATTGGATATACTCCTAAGAACACCATTCCCCTGATATACTGCCCAGATCCTCTGAAACAGCATGTTGTTGTTCTTCAAAGGTGCAGTTAACTTGTTGTTGTTCAAAGACCGTGTCACTGAAATCAGTTCCAGGGCATGCAGGACACCCCTCATTCCTTAGGAAGCGACCCCTTTGCTGTCTGTGGGAACCCATGATAAGGTTGTGGCTTATTATTTTTTCGTTTTGAGCAGCCATCCTGTTTTGTACTCTGACCAGTGTAAAAAACTAGAAATGGTTACAGTATTTGGAGACAAAAGAGTTGTTTCAAATCTGAGGTCTGACTGTATTGTGGAGTTGTTTACCATGGAGATTGTCAGAATTGCGTAATTTCAGCCGGACTGAGATCAACTGTCATGGGGAGAGGCCTTTTGTTCTATTGTAAAACTTTTCTCCTTTTGACTGGAACAGACGATAGGTATCTCTTCTTACCTCCTTTTCCCTCCCCCAAAAGGAATGTGGCACGGAGGACCCTGTGTCTTATCTTTCCTGAAAGGAATGTGGTCACGGGAGGGGCTTCTCTCCTTTTCACTTGACAAACAATGGAGGATCCTGTATCTTATCTCCCCTTCCTGGCAAGGCATATGGCATGGGGAGGGTTTTTTTTCTCCTCTCTACTGGACAAACAATGGAGGATTCCTTTCTTATCTTCCCCTCCTGGCAAGGCATGTGACCAGGGGAAGGGTCTGAGGGCCAGAGGCTGAGTGACTGCCAATGGCATGTGAAGACATGCCCACAAGGCATGTGACATGGGAGGGGCCCGAGGCCCTATAACTACAGCTCCTGGGCTCACAAGAGGGAGGTTCATGGACCTTTGGAACTGAGGATGCCTTGTTTTCACCTCTGCCATTTCACCCAGGACCACATGGACCTTTGACTTCTCATCTCAGCACAGCTTCTCCCCTGCTGGCCATTGGATTTCCCTGCAGTCCCTTGGACATTTTGGGAAAGGATCACTGGCTGTTACTCCACTGGTTTGCCTACCCTGAACCCTATTCCCCTGCCCCTGGAGTCGTGGAGGTGCCCTGGTTTTCCCTTGAACTAGGCAACCCCCTTGTGCTTGTTTATTTTGCCACTTGTTTACAGTTGTCATTGTTCCAGTGTGGGTTTGCTTTATTTTCTTTTAATATACTGTTATTGTTCAAACATATATATATATCTATATTTGTTATATTAAATTTTTTCCCTTTCTCCCAGTAAAGTTCTTATTTCTCTCTCTCTATATATCATTCAAGTATTTCTAAATTTAATTCATGTTTCATCTTAATTGACCTAGGACATCAACGGTACACATGTGCCATATTTCTGCCCTCACTTCTTGAATGTGAACATAGTGTCTATTGCTGATGCTCCATGGAATGTTCAAATCTATTGTTTTCTTCAGTTCTGACTTTCATTAGTTTCCTCATTTTTGAGCTCTCTTTTATGTGACTTAAAGCAGCTGTTATCAGATGGATTAACATGCTGAAAGCATTTATGCTGTAGAGAGTTTTGCTTTGTAGATCAACTCCTGTGTGTTCTGAACTGATGTGTGCATTACTGATGTAACAGCTGCTCTGTGGGTGATCCCTGTGTTTTCAGCACCTGTGTGTGCAGCTGAAGCCAGCTATATCTATGCTTTGATAGTCTTGAATATTTTGTTTTCAGTGTCTTCTTGATTAGGGAGTTAGGGAATATAAATCTATGGGTATATTTGTATTTTTGTCATGTATTTGTGGGGGAAATAAATCCTCCCTGCACAGACTGATGATAGATTTAAAATATCACTCTGTTCTTCCTCTTTGCACCATTTATTAGGCTGCTTGTCATCTCAAAGTCACTGTCATTATTAGGTATTTTATTTTATCAATGTTAATTTATGATTTGGATTTTCTTTGAAGGATAATTTGTCATATTATTTTTAACTGTTCCTGTTAATATCATGTTTTGAACTAGGATTCATATCAGTCTAATTTTCTGTGCCCAAATATCACTTCAGTTTAGCAGACTACCTTCCCTCAAATCTTCATGGCCAATCACTTGTAGTGTCCCCTAATCACTGGCTAAAGAGTCTTAGTCAAGATGAAACAGCATTAGTTTGGGGATTTTTTTTGCCATATTCTTTTCTTTCCTTAAGCTGTGTCTCAAGTTCTGCAGAAAATTCTGTCTTAAAATTATGGAAGAACTTTGTTCAATTATACAAATTTCCATTACTATCTAGAAAAATATATGGATCTCTAGAAAAGCCTATTGAATTTAGTAAGCATCTTTCCATTTGGATATGGCTGAGAAGGAAAGATGGGAATATTTCAAGTTAATTTCAATCATTTCCCCAAGTATTTGCATTTTCTCTTTTGGCTTATAGCCTTCCAGAGGGAATTAATGTCCTATCTGTTGTATTTTTTATTTGAGGAAATAACTGAAAACCTTTGACTTATTCATAGCTCTCTTTCATAAACTAACCCTGTTATGTGTCATCTGAAAAGAAATTAATCTCCCCAATGATGACTTTAGAGAAATAAGCATATGGCAACAGAATGAGAATTCTGCAGATTTTATCTACCCTGAAATACAAGTTCCTAATGAGTCAGAAATCTCCTTCCCAACTTATTTCTCTAGCCACTTTTTATATTCCTAGCATGGCACTAGATGATAAACTTTCTTCCTCAAAGCCAGAGGAATGGACTTGAAGTACTAGAGCAAAATCCAGCCTATTTGTATGAGAATCACAGAATCACACAGAACCANCATCCCTCTTGAACTGGGGAGCCCTGAACTGCACACAGTACTCCAGATGAGGTCTGACCGGTCACAGCCCTGCCAGCATGCAGTTCAGTGTAGCCCCAGGCTGTTACCTCCATAGCTCTGGCTGTGGTCCTTTTGCTGTCCTGAAACCTTTTTGTTAAGACAAGAGGGTGACTTGGAGCCAAGTCCTCAACTGGAGAGACTGTGAGACCCATGTCCTTGCAGGGAAGGTGAATGATCATTGCTGCCAGCAAGGCTGCTTGGTCTCAGTGGGATGTATCTAGCTCTGCTGGTGTCTCCAGCCGTAGGACACAACTTTGGTGAACTCCATGTGCTCCAAAATAATTCGCTTTGATTCCATACTGCTTGGGATCAGACATATCTCACACTCATTTGATTCTACAGAAAGGAGGTAAAAACACTGAGCCAGAGCATGCAGCTGAACAAAATAAAATCTGCTCAGCTTTGAGCCTCAGGTGAAACATTTTAGGATCCAGAGGCCCAAATAACAAACATAGAGTTTCAGATATAGGTATGCATGAGGATCCAGTGCAATGGAAATAAAGTCAGTGCTTTTTCAGTGGATAGTGACAAAATACAAGGAACTTTCTCAACTTATATTGATTTTATCTCTCTCTCATTGCAGATTAAAGATACAGGTCTAAATGCCTTTGCTCTATCATATATGCTCAGTGTCTGGATCGGCTTGGGTTTTGTGGTTATGACCTCAGTCACTGTACTGACAGGAATTTCTAGATTTCTTGTGCATGTTTTGTAGTTTGAGGAGCTTATACACACATGTGATTTAAGACCCTGTTTAAAATTTTAGATGTAATTTAAACAAATGCCTTGTGCACTAAAAAGTATAAACAGCATAATTTCTGAGCTCCAGGTGTTTCCTGGGGAAGGTAGAGAAGAACCTAGCAATGTGAGACTGCACACAACTAGTGTAAAGTATTGTATCTTGGCACCATATCATGATGTTAAGTATATTTTAATTGTTTTAAAATCCATTCTTCACAGTTACTTTTTATTCTGAACATGTGTCTGGCCTTACAACTAGTGCTAGGGTGATACATAATAAACACACTAATTGCCTAAGTGAGGGTTCAATAACAGGGTTACAGCAATAGAGGTAGAGCTGATACAGATATTATGAGAAAAAATTAAAAATGGCAGCACAGAGCATGTTAGAAGACTTGGACCATTTTGTTGATGACACTCATGCCATCAGTGGAAATTAATAAAACTAAACCATCAAAAATAAAATCACTAAATTCAGTGATTAAACCATATAAACCATAATGTGTATTACAGAGGGTCTCCCTTGTAAAATAGATTCCTACAGTAAGAGCTGAATATTTGAAGTCTTTGAACTAAGAGAAATAGCTAGAATTGTTTTCCCTCTGACTGTAGGCTCTTGCTCAGAGTTCATGAAAAAACTAGAGCTTTAGTACAAAAATCAGTGTCCTCCCAAGGGTCATTATTTCCCCCTCTCAGCTGTGGGAAGTAGGAATGCAGAGGAGTTGAGACACTTGGCCAGAATCTCAGAGGCCAATAGCATTTCTAGGAATAGAAACGAGAAATTCTGGTTCAGCTCATCTTTATGGATTTTTAGATATTATATATTTTAGAAGAGATTTAGCAATGTTTTCACTGTTCTTATAGCTGCAGAATGTCCTGAGAGGGCAGCTGAGACAACTTTATTTCACAGCACCTCTATACTGTAGTTTAAGGGGACCTGTGTTTAAGCCCACATAAACCCAAAAATAATAAAACCTAAATGTTGAGTCCTTGATCTGACACAAGTCAGTACTTTGCCATACTCAGGAGCCTTAAAGTGTCCCAATGTGTGCACCCAAAGGGTGAGTTGAAGAGTTGGGGAAATGGTGCAGAATGAAGTCCTGTCACCCGTAGTAAGAGTGTTTACAAGCCAAATTTCATGGCCTATATTCACATTTGATGAATTGTAGCATTGGTGAGTAAGATAACAACAGTTAATTGCCAGACACTACTCTAGGAAAGCTCTACTGAGGCATGGAGTTGAAAAAAATAATATATATCAGCCTTAAAGATTAAGGCTTATTAACACAAATTTCTAATGCTAATCAGAGTTAAGTAACGGATCTGCCATGTTTATTGATGGGTGACAAGCTGTAGCTGAGCTAAATACCCTCGAGCATTGTACAAAAGAATAACTGGTTTTTTTGTTTTAAAAAAATTGTCCAAAGCTGAACCCTCTGGGAATCTAACATCTGTTTTGAAAAGGAGTTGGAGAGGTTGCCCCTCCAGCCTTGTCCCCTGCAGGTTGGAATAGGAGAGGAAAACAGGAAATTTTATTCACTTTACTTTCTCGGTTTTCCACATTAGTGTCTCCAGCTGTTTCCATCAACTTTGTGTTCTGAAAAAAAAAACCCACAACAACCCCAACCAAAAAAGACCTCTATGCAGCTTCCTTTAAGTGCCTCTTTGTTGAAATCTGCANAAAAAAAGTCTGTCCAGGGATTTCTGCGGAGCTCTCAGCTAGCTCCAGGTTTCTGTTTCGGGGCTTCAAAACCATCAGCAGTTTGTCCAGCGTTACCTCTCCATCTTCAGTCGTGGCCTAGATGGATTCTGTGGTCCTGGTTCTCGCTCTCTCTGGTCCATAGGTTTTCACCATGGTCAGTCCAATTCACAAACAGCAGCGGGATGCCTGGAAGAACATCTCTACCCCTTCTCTCGTGGGCCTGGGGGCCTTCACATCTCTCAGCCTCCCGACGCAGGTTCTGAGCTGGCACGCTACATCTTACTACTGAACTTTTTTTTCTTCTCTCCCAAGTATGTTATTCGGCAGAGACGCCTTTATCTGTAACCTTGAAGGCCCTGGCAGCACGGAGAGCTCAGGCAAGAACTGAACTGTTAACCCCCTCGCTACCAGAGCAGCAGAAAACCCCCTAAACCATAACACACTTTTCAATAATTCCAGAGCAGTCTTCTTTCTTCTTTTCCCAAAACAAATATCTTTTACCTGACTTCTCCTCAGCTTGAAATAAAAGAAACAAAAGCAAAATAAAAACAGTGGGCTGGGGGCAAAGGGAGAGTAATGGTGTCTACTGCAAGAGATGTGGCCATGCAATATCAGACCTCAAGTGTCTGCTGCAAAGTGAAATCCTGCCTGCAAGCCAACAGAAGGGTGACTTCTACTTCACCTGAAATCAACGTTTTACATAACATTTCCAGATAAAGTCTGACCATAGCACTTCAGAGGTAGGGACTGATGGGCTGGTATTTTAAGTGGCATTCATCACATACTCTGTATCACACTTGCAGGGCAAGTTCTTCCAAGTATGTCTGTTCCCAGAAGTGAATTAATCCTCATGGACTGTCACATGTAGAAACTGGCTGCTCGCATTACTTGTCACCTTTTGTATAGGAGCAGGGACAGAAACTCCTGCAAATGCTGGGGATCAATTAGCCATTTTGATGAGGTGGTTGAAATAACAGTCACTGCTGTTCCTTCCTTTCTCTCTTTGCAGCTGAGGAAAGTGAAACTATTACATTTTTGATGAAGGTGTCTGGAACTGACTGTCTGAACTAGCATGGGATAATCTCCAGCGGTGCCTTTGTGTTTTGTAAGTCCAGTTTATGTATTTGGGCTGTGTGGCAGGAGGTAAAGCAGCAAATTATATTTACAGGCAACTGATATTCCACTGTTAAGGCCAAATTATGAATACCCTTGGAGAAGAATTTTAATGCAATCTTTAATGCTTTATCTTGTGTTGTTTTGGGGTTTTGTGTGGGGTTTGTTTATTGGGGATTTTTTGGGAGGGAGTAGGGTTTATACTTCATATTAGCATATCAACAGTATGGAGTGTTTAAACAGAGTTGGACATGTAATGCCAGGTTTCATACAAACAAATTTTATTCATATTAGAGATAGAGCTATTCTTGTCTCCTGAAATATTTCTTGTTTTTCAGTCACTTAAAATTTTGTGAAACATTTGCTATTTCAATGGTAAGGGTCTGCTTTGGACTGATTTCTCCTGGAAAATTCCTGTAAATATAGCAATGAAGCTATTGGAAAGAAGATTCTTTTGTTGACTAAAGGTTTTCTAAAGGAGAAATGTTGAGTTTCAAGTCAAAGTCCACAACAAGAACTCGTGGGGAAAAACTGTGTATGACTGGCTGAGTAGCTGTAGGTCTGCAAAGGATTCTACATCTATGTGAGGAGACATGGGACTGGTCAAAGGAAAAGGTAAGGTGCTGACAAGGATGAGAGAATTACGAAGAGCCTGGTAGAGAAAAGAGACAGGCAGTCAAGGTGTGCGCTCCAGCTCCCTGGTAGTGGTCTCTGACACCATCACTGTTTTCTGCCATGCCACTAGCCAAAGAGAGATTTGCATTTAAAAGGCCTTCTGGTAGCCCGTGTGAATGGCAGCAAATGTGAAACATGTATGCTGCTTGAGAAGGTCCAGAGAAGGGCAACAAGGATGGTGAAAGGACTGGAGAACAAGCACTGTGGGGAGTGACTGTGGGAACTAGGTCTGTCCAGCCTGGAGAAGAGGAGGCTCAGAGGTGACCTCATTGCTGTTTACAGCTACCTGAGGGGAGGTTACAGTCGGGTGGGTGTGAATCTCTTCTCTCAGGCTGACGACACCAGAACAAGAGGACAGAGCCTCACACTACATCAGAGGATGTTTAGGCTGGATGTTA
>WEKX01003530.1:11891-27340 GCA_013390025.1 Pitta sordida | reverse complement strand
GAGCGTGGTGCCCATGGCTCCAGAGTTGTGAGTTCTATCCCTGGGTGGGTACTCGCTTGGGGGTTGGATCCTTGTGGGTCCCTTCCAACTCAGAATATCCTGTGAATGTGTGTGAACCTGTGTATTTGTTTCTCCTCTTGAAAAACAAGAAAAATACATGCCAACTGATGAAAACATTCTGAAGGATGACAACTTTGGTACTTATGTTTATGCAAGTTGTCTTTCATGAGAAGGTTCCGTCTATAACCAGGACAGAAAGTTCCAGGGACTGATCTTGGTAAAAGACACTGTAAGACTCGTTCCCACTTCATGAGTCCCAGAAATGAGAAAGAGTACAGAGAATGAGACAGACTGTAAGAGAGCATATGGCAAGGGGGTGATGTTCTACCCTAGAGAGTTGGATACTATCCCTTTTTCTGTCAAACACCCATGTGGTGATAGCTGAGTCACTGGAGCCAATCTTTTCAGAAGCTGTCAATAATTTTACATTGATTTTATTCTTAGTGCAAGACTTGTAGGTGTGCTGAACTTTCTTGGCTGCAACTGAAGTCAAGGGAAGATAGTACGTGTTCCAGAAAATCTGGTTCAGAGAATCTGAAATTGTGTCCAACTTTGTTATGTTTGGTCTTAATCTTACTGGGATTCACTAGCTTTCAGTATGAAGGGATACTGCCAAGCCCTCTCACTTCAAAGTGATACTGTGCAGGAAGTTCACTGTGAATCTCTCTGTTATGGGAATGAGGAATAATGTCTTCTGAGCAGGTTTTGAATGTCGTCCAGGAAATAAGGCAATTATAAATTGTGTTGAACTACCAGTAGAGTACAAAAGGGAGAATAACCTATTTATGTCACTAGCCTGTCATCTTCTCTGTGCAGCACGGGTAGACTAAAGAAATGACTGTACTATATAGGATTTGCTGAGTCATCCGCATGGGTCACAACATCCCATGCAGTGCTACAGGTTTGGGGGAGTGGCTTGAAAGCTGCCCAGAGCAAAAGGACCTTGGGGTGCTGGTTGACAGGAGCTGAACATGAGCCAGCAGTGTGCAGAGGCAAGAAGGCCTGTATCAGGAATAGTGTGGCCAGCAGGACCAGGGCAGTGATTGTTCCTCTGTATTTGGCACTGGTGAGGCCACACCTTGATACTTGTACTCAGTTTTGTGTCCTACAGGAAAGGCACTAGGGCACTAGAATGAGTTCAGGGAAGGACAATGAAGCTGGTGAAGGGTCTGAAGCACAAGTCATAGAAGAAGCAGCTGAGGGAGCTGGGGTTGTTTAGCCTGAAGAAAAGGAGGCTTGTGTGGTGCCTTATTGTGCTATAAAACTAACAGAGGTCATAGCCAGGTGGGACTGGGGTCGTGTGTCAGGTAACAAGTGGCAGGATGAGGGAAAATGGCCTAAAGTTGTGTTGGGGGAAATTTAGATTAGATATTAGGAAAAATTTCTTCACTGGAAGGGTTGTCAAGCATTGAATAGACTGTCCAGGGAAGTGGTGGAGTAACCACTCCTGGAAGTGTTTAAATGATGCATCAATAGGCCACTTGAGGACATGGTTTAATGATGAACTTGGTAGTGATTCTAGGTTGACAATTGGACTCAATGATCTTAAAGGTCTTTTTCAACCTTAAACATGCCATGATTATGATTCTATGTCTTACCATCTACAAATTACTCCAAAGTCTCATCTTGCTAACTGCCTGACCAAACTGATCTCCTTTTATGAACTGGTGACTCACCTGGTTGACGATAGAAAGGCTGTGGATGTTTTGTACCTGGATCTTAGCAAAGCCTTCGATACGGTTTCCCATGGTAAGCTTCAGAAGAAACTCCCAGAGCATATATTGGATAGGAGCATTCTGTGTTGGGTTAGGAATTGGTTGGATGGACAAGCCCAGAGAGTGTTGGTAAACGGTGCCACATCCAGCTGGCAGCCAGTCACTAGTGGAGTCCCACAGGGATCAATGTTAGGCCAAGTACTGTTCAATATCGATGGCATGGATGGGGGAATTGAGTCCACTTAATTTGAAGAATCAGAATTTGACAAATTTAGTGTGTTAGGTAAGGGCATAGAGATTTAGGGATTTTAGTGAATTAGTGAATATTTAGTGAATTTCTAGTGAATTTTAGAAGGATTAGTAGACTTTAGGATCATTCAGAAGGCCTGAGAGTTAAGGTTGAATATTAAGGGTGTCTTGCAGGCTGTGAAGGTAAACAAACGGGAATGTTAACCAAAACAAGGGGAAAAGAATGTAAAACATTGGAGCTAATTGGTTGAAGAACTCATAGCAAGTGACATAATGCTGTAAAAATGAATATTCATAAGGCAATTTGCATATGGATGAGGCAAGGGGTTAAGAAGGGGTGACAACTGGGGGCGGCCCTCTTTTGGCACCTGGCAGTGGCAGAGGGCACTGCTGACTCTTTTCCCTGGCTCTTAGGCCAAAAATAAACTTTTCTGTAGCATGCAAACAATCGCCTTGAGTCCTGACTGATTTTCTTCAAATCACACCATTAGCAAGTTTGCAGATGATACCAAGTTGGGGG
The DNA here is from genome assembly GCA_013390025.1 of Pitta sordida. Lineage (NCBI taxonomy): Eukaryota > Metazoa > Chordata > Aves > Passeriformes > Pittidae > Pitta > Pitta sordida. Next base: position 24,796 of record WEKX01003530.1, on the reverse strand, counting down.
CAAATGTTGAACTGCCAGAGGATAGAAGGGCCCTTCAGAGGGACCTTGGCAGGTTGGAGAAATGGGCAGATTCTAATAGTATGAGATTTAGCAAGTCCAAGGTTCTTCACTTTGGACATACCAACCCCATGCATTGCTATCGGTTGGGAGACGAGTGGCTGGAGAGTGATGGTGAAATGGAGAGGGATTTAGGAGTAATGGTTGACAGAAAGCTTAATATGAGCCAGCAGTGTGCCCAAGTGGCTGAGTGGGCCAATGTCATCCTGGTCTGTATCAGTAGAACTAGGGAGCTTATTCTTCCCGTGTACTTGACACTGGTCAGACCACATCTTGAGCACTGTGTCCAGTTCTGGTCTCCCCAGTTTAAGAAAGATGTTGAACTGCTTGAGAGGGTCCAGAGAAGAACAACAAGGATGGTGAAAGGACTGGAGAACAAACCCTATGGGGAGTGACTGCAAGAGCTGGAATTGTTCAGTCTGGAGAGGAAGAGGGTCAGAGGTGACCTGATTGCTGTTTACAACTACCTGAAGGGAGGTTGCAGTCGGGTGGGTTTGAATCTCTTCTCTCAGGCTGCCAGCACCAGAACAAGAGGACATGGCCTCAAGCTATGCCAGAGGAGGTTTAGATGGGATGTTAGGAACAGGTTTTTCATGGAGAGAGTGATTCCTCAGTGTAATGGTCTGTCCAGGGAGGCAGTGGAGTTGCCATCCCTGGAGGTGTTTAAGAAAAGACTGGATGAGGAACTCATTGGCATGGTCTAGATAATAGAATGATGGGATAGGGAGTTGGGTTATATAAAAATAAAAAAATGATGATGACATGACCCTGAGATTAGCTCAGATAGATAAAACATGGTGTACATGGCATCACCGTTTTGGGTTCAGTCCTTGTACAGGCATTCACTTGGAAGTTCGACTCAGTGATCCCTGTGGGTCCCTTCTAACTTAGAATATTCTATGATTCTGTGTGATTCTGTATTGCATGAACATTTAGTAGATTAGAAACAGAAACGCGGAAATAGACAATTTCACCAGTTTAGTGACTTTCCCAAGTAGGAAGACAGCACTTTTTCCATTTGCATTTCAAAAAGTCACACTGTTAATACAGTAAATCCCCGCTGCATTGCGACCTCTCCATTACGACCCGCCCGTTTGCGAGGAGAATTTCTTGCAGTTTTGCTTCAACCGTTCGCAAGTTTCCCAGGCCAATGCATGTGCAGTGCCTCTGCTCCGCCGAGGGGTGGTGTCAGAGCTCCCTGTGGGGTGGCGCCAGCCTGGCCCCACAGGGAGGACCAGGAGCCACGCTGTCCCCTGCTACTCTAAGTGTAGCTGGGGAACTGACCCTGCCCCCGGGTAGGTGTTACTGTTTCCATGGCTGCAGGCGGGGAAGGGAAGTGCCCCAGGAAAGTGGGGCTGGCTGCAGCGGCCAGTGGGACATGCTCACTCTGCTGCTGCAGCTGAACCCCCCTGTGCTATGTGGCGCTGCCGGGCCGGCACGCGGTGCAGGGCCAGCAGCGCGCAGCACAGGACCGGCGGCGCGGAACCAGTGGTGTGGGACAGGCGGCGCACGGCACGGGACCAGTGCGCAGTGCGGGACNTTTGAGGCCAAAGTAAAGAGTCTTCCTCATGTGGACTTTTGAACTCTGCTAGGTTTTTTCAATAGTTGGCATCCTTCTTGAGTGTTAATTGCCTCTACCTTCACATCTGGCAGAGCAGTCTCTCTTCTTCCCTGCTTAAATTAGGGGAGTACATAATTTACAACGTAGCTTGCCTCCTGGCTTTTTACTAGGACCAGGAACTTGACAGATTTACTACAGCAGTCTAACTCTATGTTATCTCTTCACATTCCTTCTCAGGCGTGAGAAAACAAATGTCCTCACAGAAAAAATATTTTCATTAGTTATAACCACACTAATATACTTAATACAGAAGTTACATGTTAAAACAATGTTTTACAAAATATGAAAGTGATAATTCTTGTGATCACTCTTCTTTTCAGTCCCATAATGCCTGTGTAAGCAGGACCACTGGAAACAAGGCTTTGTTTATAGAAAAACACATCTAGTTTTCTATGCAGTATGTCTGCAAAGCCATCTGTGANCAAATGCGGGGGTATAACTGTATTACAACAAGTTTTCTCAGTTCTTTTCCAAGTCTCACAATGCCAATATTTTCCCAGGACCTACTCTGACAAAAAACAAGGCAAGTAAAAGATGAGAAATAAGCTGCTGAAAAACATATCTACAGGCAGTCTCCTGATTTGACGACTTAGAAATTCAATCTTTCTCACATTAANTCCCTCTCCTCTTTTCCATCACTCCTCATATTCTCTGTCCCCAGGGATGGCATACTTAATCATAAAGAGCAACACCTGAACACAAATATAATTGGGAAATGCTAATAACAATGTCCTTAAATAGAAATAGACTTAAAATTTAGAGATTTTAATGAAATAGCTGGAAAATTTGGATTTGGAAGAATTAGTGTTAGAGGCATTGACTAGGCCTTAAAGCTTTAAGTCTCAATATTAAAGGCAAATTTGTTTATTTTTCAGCACAATAGTGTCAACAGAATGGAGGTTTAGTCAAAACATAGAGCAAAGGAATGTAAACCATCAGAGTGGATTGGTCAAAGGCTTAAAGCAAAGTATAATTCTATGATGTAGCGGTAGTGGAACACATCTTCACAGAATCACAGAATATTCTGAGTTGGAAGGGACCCACAAGGATCATCGAGTCCAACTCTTAACACTGTCTCCCTGGCAGGAATCGAACCCGGGTCTCCCACACACCAGGTGGGGACACTTACCACTGTACTAAAGTGGATTTGATTTTCATGAGGTGTTTTGCGTAAGTATTAGGCAGGTGTATAAATACAAGTGAGAAACCTGGGGTGGAGTTTTTGGCTTTAGATTTTTGCCTTTTTGGCACTCAGGAGGGCTAGGGGACACTATGCTGGATGAAGTGTTTTTTTCCTGGTTCCTGAAGCCAAAAATAATCTTTTCTGTAGCTTGCAAGCAATCCTCGAGTCTTGAAACCGATTTCTTTAAATCGCTGCCCTGCACTATTGACTCCTGTCTCATTACCTGACTGCTTCACCAGCTTGTCCGAAACCTTCCTGCACTCCAGCTTTTTCAGTGTTACAGCAATAGGCATGTTGGAAACATAACTGACTGACTGCTAAACTTGATGTGCTGTTTTAGGACAAATACAGCAACAGCATAGTTTTCTGAAGTGATCGGGTGTGACCTTATGTGATCTGAGTAAAAATGTAGATAAAGTTTTATGACTCCTGAGTCATAGGGGGTTCCAGCTAGGAAGAGAAATTTATGTTTTCTGAAATGAGGTTTCTCTGATGCAATCCCATTGAATTGCAAAGGAAGTATGAAGTCCTAATTTTCTTCACACAGCAGGAACTGAAGAAGAGGCATGGCCTGTTTACAGCTTGTCTGTTTTCCATTGAACACTTAGTATAAATGATCTTCTGCCCTTTTCTCTTAGCTTTTCTTGGAGGCACATTCCTGGGCCTTGTTTTGTCTGCGTTGTTGTCTTTTTCCTTGCCACCATCTGTCTCTTCCTTTGATCTTTTTTTCTCTCTCTCATAGACACCCAACTGATCACAAAACAATGGCCAGTAAAATGCTTCCACCCATATGTATTGCAGGTGCTCTTTTTTTGGATGGTCATGTGTGCTGGTGGTTGGTAGAAAGGCTATGGTACTTCCAGCTGTCTGATCCCGTAATGAACTGAACTGTTCCTTCGTTATAAGGGTAATGTTCATCCTGATTTTGAGAGATTTTACTCAAAGGGCTAATGTTGTGGTTTGAGGCAAATTGGGGGCTGAACAAAAAAACCCCAACCAACAACTAAGAACAAAAAAAACCCGCCCCGGTTCAGAAAAAAAAAAGCAAGGCAAGTGTGGAAAACACAAACTATTTACTTGTGTGTTTACTAAAGTCAAGATTCAACAGTTTTAAACAGCAAGAGAAAAAGGATCCTGTGACACGAAGGGCAGCAACCAAACTCCACCAGACAGTTGCAGAAGAAAATCCTCAGGTGCCCAGAGAGTAGCCAGAGCCCAGGGTCCCAACAACTGCAAGCCCTCGAGGGAAAATCAGGAGATAGGCAGGAAGAACCTGGGGAAGGGGGGAAGGAATTGCAGGTCCTCTCTCTTCTAGTGGCTGGAGTGCAGTAAGGAAATGTCCAAGGAAAAACCACACAGGGCCATGCCACCACCGCTGCCCCCCCCACCCCTGAGCTAGAACACACCCACCAGAGGCGACCTTCTCCAGCCTCCTATCTTGCAGCTGAAAAAGAGCATGTAATGAGCTCCAAGCCTCTGCAGCTGTGTCCTGTGTATTGCTGGAATTTTTTTTTACCTCAAACTGCCACTTCTGGTTTTGGGGGGTTTTTTCCTCTTCCGTATAGAGAGAGAAAATTACCTTGGTCACTAAGGACCAGTATCCATAACAAAATTTCCTCCCAGACTGACGCCAAAGCACAAAGATATGGAATATATATACACAATTGAGTCACCCTGGGACAGCTAATGAAACTGCTGATGAGAAATCATACTGTTTCTCAGCATCACTGAGAAACATTGAAAGTGCAGCACTTGAGGCTGTACAAGACAGAACAAGGGTCCTTTGATCTTCTTCTGGTTGCAGTCTCTACACTTCATCTAGTTATAAGTTTTATACTCTTTCTTAAAGCTGGTCTAACTCAGAAGTTTGAAGAAATGTACTCCATGCATTTAAGCATTACCATATCTATTTTTCATTCAGTGCTGAATTGTTTCTATTTGCCTAACTGTGAGTTGTCTGAGAAAATAATATCTAGGTCTAATATATTGCTCATCAGCACTACTTCTCGTGGGTGGCTCCTGAAGTTTATCCAGTGAATTATGGAGTCACAGAATTGCTGGGTAGAACTTCTGGAGGTCTCCAGTCCAACCTCTTACTCAGAGCAGGTCTATTGCTGAAGTGAAAGCATGTCAGCTGCTGGTTTGTTTACCAAGCTTTGGAAACTGTCAAAGGTAGAGAATCAACCTCCCTGGGTAGCCTTTTCCAGGGCTGCACTGACCTCCTCCTGATCCTATGGCCCCGCCCTGTGCAGCAGGCCTGTCTCCCTTGTGATTGCTTCACCTCACCAGGTACCCTTGGTGTGTGAGGCTCTGTGAGTGGAATCAGTGACAAGGATGGCTCATATAGCATGGAGGTGTCACTGAGATTAAGTATGCATACATCCTTCATCAAAACCATTTCCATAAAGAAAAAAACCCATGTCATTGTCATTCCTGAAGGGAATAGAAGGCCCAATATGCAGGCTAGGCCCACTTAAGTAAATATGCTGCCTCCCTGCACCCTGCTACCCTAATAAAGTCCTCCAATTACTATCATGTAATCATTTTTTCAGGCAGGCAGTAGTGAAGCTGCAAAAAAAAATCTGAGGGCAAAGAAAAGAGACTTCGGGGCCTTGGGATGCCTGTAAGTAATGTGATTGTTGTGTATAGGTGAAGTTTTGTGAAGTTTGTTTCAAAGGTAAGTAGGGAGTAGCCTGTACATGGCACAGTTTTATTAACTTTTACAATACAGGCAAAAAATGGTCAGCTCACTCTAACAATAGTCATGAGTAAGGACAAATAAAGAATGAAGAGAAGTCTTGTCTAAAGTTGTTTGCAATCTTCTGTTGAAACATTCTAGAGTTTTAAAAGCTTTCTGCAGTAAAAAACCCCATAATGTCTTTCAAAGGTAGGCAGAATGCATCTTATTGCAGCACCAAGAGAAATTACCAGTCTGAAAAGAAAATCTGTATTCCACTGTAGTGGTTTGACTTTGGCTGGATGTCAGGGACCCACCAAAGCCAGTCTCTCACTCCGCCCTGCAAACAAAGAGGGGAGAGAGGAAAAAACTTGACGGGTGCTCATGGTAGACATAAGAACAATTAGAAACCCCTTACCAATCGCTGTTGTGGGCAAAACAAACTCCAAGTGGGGATATAAAGAAATTATTACTAACAAGATCAGAGCTTAAAAGTGCGAAGTATCATAAATCTTTAAGGCATTATTTACAGGCCCCCCGTCCCCCCCAGCTCCTGTCTCTTACAGCTTCTACCTCCCCCCCTTCCCCAGCAGAGTCAGTTATTTTTCTCTTCTGCTCTTCAGGGAGAGAAAGAAAGTCCCTCCCTGCATCCTGTTGGGTCCCTCCTATGGGAGAAAGTCCTTTATGAACTTCTCCAGTGTGAGTCCATCCCAGGAGCAGCAGTTCTTCAAAACACTGCTGCCCCATGGGTCACTCCACAGGGTGCAGTCCTTCAGTATAGTCTGCACCACTGTAGGTCCCTTACCAAGACACAGACCTTACCAGGCGAAGCCCTGCTCCAGCATGGACTCTTCTTTTCTCTGTGGCCCTCAGGCCCCTGCCAGGCCCCTGCTCCAATGTGGGGCTCTGACAGGCTGCAGCCTCCTTGCAGCATCCACCAGCTTAACGTGGGCTCCTCCATGGGCTACAGGTGATCTCTGCATCCCTGTGAATTTTCCATGGGCCTCAGGGACACAGCTGCTTCACCATGGCCGTCACCATGGGCTGCAGGGAGGCCACAGCTCTGATGCCTGGAGCACCTTCTCCCCCTCCTTGGGCACTGACCTTGATGGCTGCTTTGTTACATCTTTTCACAGCTCTTCTCTGGTGGCCATGATCCACTCTCCTTCCCCATCCTCTGCCCAACTTTTTCTTCCTTCTTAGATATGTTATCACAGGAGCATTTCTATTGCTCCTGATTAGGCTGACCCTGGCCAGCGGCAGGTCCAGCCAGGAGCTGGCTGGCATTGGCTCTGCCAGCTCTGAGGGAGACTTCCAGCAACTTCTCGAAAAAGCCTTCCTACAGCCCCTCCCGCTATCAGAAACCCAGCCACAGAAAACCCCAACATATCCACATACAAAGAGCATACAGCAATCACCAAAATTAAGACTTTTTCACCTCCTCAAAATAAAAAAGCCTCTTAACAATTAGATTTTCCTTTGGAGTATCCTAGCACCCAATACTTTCATCCAAGTAGATTTAGTTGATTCTTTCAATATAAGTTTGAAAGTTTCAGAAGGATTAGGTTTCTTATTTGAGACCAGCACTCCTGCCATTCATTTGCTCATATAAGAACAGAGAAAAACAAAACATAGAGATGATGAAGATTTCCAAATATCTCTTTCAAATAAGAGCTTTAATCCCACCAAGAGCAGATTCCTCATGTACAAATAGAGAGACAGTGCTTAGAGGTGTTCTGGGTATTGGGCATTTAGACGAAACTCAGGCACAATTTGTTTTAGTATTTTTCTGTTTAGCAAATTTAAGTTCTTCTGGACTCCACACTTTTCAAAATGAGCATTGTCAAATTGGAAGGTTCTTGGAAGAAAAATGCAAGAATGATTCACTCTAAAATGTTTTCCTTATACTACGAGACTGAAGGAGAAGTTAAGAGATCTCTGTCTTGGCCTCGAAATACTTGTGCAAGGAAATTTTTATTTTTTCTGCAAATAGATGACAAGTTATATAAGAGCAAAAGGAGATTTCAGATCTGCAATCCAAACACGGATGGAAAATTGATGCGTGTTTCTAATGGCAACATTCATATGATGAATCCTTATAACTGGGTGCTTTTACTTTGAAGTAAAAAATTAATGTCTTTCCAGCCATTGTATGTTAGCAGCCATGGGTAGGGCCAGGTACAGATAGACACATTGGCCAGAAAATCAAACTAGTAAGGTAGTTGCTGACAGCCTTCGCAGTCTGATTTTCCTGCTGCTTTCTTCTCTTATTCATTCTCTTACTTCCTACCACCTATTTTCTCTCCTGCCAGTTCCAGTTACTGTCTCTTGCCCTCCTTGCATTGCTTCCTTGGCAGCACTATCCTTCACTTCTGCTCTGGCTTTGCCTCCTCTTCTCCCACACTCCCAGTAGCCCGATGGCTGACTTAGGTAATGCTATTGGCTTCTCTTAGTTGCTGTGCTACTCAGTAATGCTCCTCAAGCTGCAGCATGAGAAGCATTACACACACACACACACACACACACACACACACACCTGTTGACAGGAACAGGTAGCACAGAGGGTCGCAAACACAAAATCACAGAATCAACAAGGTTGTAAAAGATCTTCAAGATCAAGTCCAACCCATGACCTAACACCATGTCATCAACTAAACCATGGCACTAAGTGCCACATCCAATCTTTTTTAAAAACACTTCCAGAAATGACTATGCCGCCACCTCTCTGGGCAGCCCATTCCAATGGCCAATCACTCTTTCTAGGAAGAATTTTTTCCTAACATCCAGCCTAAACCTCCCCTGACACAGCTTGCGGCTGTGTCCTCTCATTCTGTCACTGGTTGCTTGGGAGAAGAGACCGACCTCCACCTGGCAACAACCTCCTTTCAGGGAGTTGTAGAGAGCAATAAGGTCCCCCCTGAGTTTCCTCTTCTCCAGGATAAACAACCCCAGCTGCCTCAGCCACCCTTCATGGGGCTTGAGACCCCTCATCATGTTGCCCTTCTCTGGACATGTTTGAGCATCTCAACATCTTTCCTGAACTGAGAGGCCCATAGCTAGACGTAACACTAACCAGTGGCCTAACCAGTGCTGAGTACAGGGGAAAAATAACTTCCCTAGCCCTGCTGATCGGACTGTTCCTGATACAGGCCAGGATGCCATTGACATTCTTGGCCACCTGTGCACCCTGCTGGCTCCTGTTCAGTTTCCTGTCAACCAGAACCCCCAGGTCCATTTCTCTCTGGCCAATGCCCAACCACTCTGACCCCCGCCATAGTGCTGCAGGGGCTTGTTGTGGCCAGACTCTTCCCCATCTATTTGAAGGAACAGAATGCCCCTAATGGCAGGATTTGAACAACATCAACACTTCCTTTAGATCTTTTCTACCATCAGTTTTAGGCAGCATATGAATTGTATGTGGAAAAAATTCTTACTTAGTTCTGAGTTAAGTACGAACAGCAAGATTATGGGCATGGGTGGATTTGATGGATACATAGTATCTGTGGCTGAAGATCAAGAGAGGTGGTTAAAGACTATTGCTACCTTTTCCCGCTGTCCCTGACCATTTAGAAAATTCTGCAAAGCTACCTTTCAGAGATCTGTTGTAGAAAAGACAAGACGTATCCCAGCACAGAAACATGTGTTCTATAATATGTAAGATGGTTTGTTTTCACTTTTATTTTAAACAAGGACACTGAAATCAAATTGATACATGAGAAGAGACAGTACCCTCTGTGAAGTTTCAGTTTTGATAAAGCACATTATAGAATTCAGGTTTTCATCATAAAGTGAGATCTGGTACATCTTCAACATTTCTACCATCTTTTTAGACCAAAAAAATTAAGAATTAAAGACTTGGCAATATAAATACATGATTTAAAATATTTGTATTATTAGCATGAGAGTGCTTTTGGCAAGCCTGTGTTTGGCATCTGTGCTCTAGTGTTTTACTGGATCTCTGGTGCTGTAAACAAATCTGAAAAGGGAGGAAGATTTAGAAGCTAATTAATGAGTGTGAACACTACAGAAAGGAAATGAAGACAAATGGATATTGACTTTCCTCTCCCTTATTAGACAGCAATTAATTTTTTAATTGATAAAACCACTTTGTCGTATCAGATTCTCGTGGTGGAATCAGGCAGTCAATACCTGGGGGCCTGTATTTCCCAGTAACACTACACACACTTGATCTTCCAAGAGACCAAGAAGCAATAACACCCAGAGGGCAAGCCTTTTCCAGCCATCTGTGAGCCTTGTCTGGCTTTCTCCATCCTGGATTCCTTCACTATGACCTCAGGGTTAGCCTTTCCTGTAAATTGTCCATTTGAGTGACATTGAAGGATGTTGGCACTTTTGTTGGCTCTGCTTGATTTGGAAATAGAGAAAGCGGAAGGCTGTGTTTTGGAGCTGTAACTCTATGAAAAGTGGATTTTCACCTCCAGAACAGCATTGCAAGTGATTATCGCTATATAATGGAGGGCAATCACAATATCATATATACTTTGTCTGGAGTTGATTCTCCAGTGGTTGAAACAGTATCATTTTCATTAAATTAAACCAAACTGTAGCCAGCATCAACATCAAGCTCCAAAAATGTAAAGCTTAAGTCTTTTAGGCCAGATACGTGTCTCCCAAACACTAGTGTAAATCTATGGGAATCACAGTTTTACGCTAATGTATGTTTTGTGCCAGTGATCAAAATCAATCAAAATAAGCTGGTGGAGTATATTTTAAAATGTTATTTCTTAAAAAGAAAAACACTCACACAGGCTTAAGGATGGAAGCTTAATGAACTGTGTTTTGTTGACTCTTTTTTTATCATCATGTAAATCTTCACGTCTTATTAAAGACAACTGATATAAAGTTTGTTCCATTGCACTCCCTGTTATCTCAGCTTGGCTTTACTGTGAGAACGCCTTGGAGGTCTTGGTGAGAAACTATTGTTCTGATGCTTTTTTTTGTCAATGCCAAACACTCAGCAACTGAGAGGAGGGGAATGGAATTAAAACAAAGTTACTTAAAATATAAAAAGGGTCTATCTGAATGGGAGGAGTGGAGGGCTGTTTTACACTGTCATAGTCAAAAGTAGCTGACGGGAATTTTCCAACCATTTCCACATACCATGTACAATTCATTCCTAGACTGGGACCAAACATAGCAAGGATTATTCCCCAAAGGAGAATTTGTAAGAGTTTTAAATAAAATGTGAAAATTGAGAGTGATAATTGAAACGTGCACATAAATTTAATTTTTGTATCCTATGTTGAATGAAATACTGCCTTAAGGAAGTATTTTTCAGTATGAACTGCCTTTAAAGTAAGTACCTAGGTAGAACTGTACCTGCCTCCTGTCTTCTGTGTTCACACCCAGTCCAAAGCCCCTGGAGCTTTGGGCTTGGCATGTTTGTAAGCAAAACTGCACCAACTCAGTTGTGATTCGCAGGCATGTGCTGGCTGCCAGAACCATCCTGGAGAGATATGTGAAGCATGATACAGGACCATGAAAAAATGTGTACTACGGCCTTAGCCTACATTCACCACTCAGACAGTAGTTCACTCGTCAAATGTTTCACCATTTCCTTGCTGTCCAAGTTCATGCTTGACCATTGCATGTGGGGACAGTGATGATCACTGGGATCATCACCTTTTACAACAGGCATTTAGGGCTCTATTGCCAGGCTTGGAGAGAGAAGCACATAAATCCTATGGACAAAATTTCTTGGCCAAGTATTGAGCTAAGAAAAGTACTCGTATGGCTCAATCTTAAAATATACTGATCCACTTTAGCTGGGGATACTTGGAAAGAGGAAAAATACTTTTCTATGTTCCTTACAGAAGAAAATCTCCTATTTTCCTACTAGATTTCCCTCTGTACAGTCTACATAATATGATTACGTATTTATGGATCAGCTTTTCTATTTTCTGTTGTTTCAATAAAAATTAGCAAACAATGGAATCCCTTAAGCCTTTAGTATTTGTCATTTAGTAAGTCATCTAGAAAAGCCCTAGCATGCTGCAAGACAGTTCCACATTTTGCCTTGATGATTTTCTTTACTGAGTTTTTATGTTTCATAACATGAGAAAAAGAGGAACTTACCGTCTCTCCTCATTCCTTTCTACCTCATGATCTTTTCTTACCTTTTAATTTACCAACATTATATGAAGTACATGAGACTTGAATCCAAAAGCATTGTTTCACTGGTTTCAGCATGAATTAGGCATTGCAGGTCTGTAGGTATAAATAGCAACACTGAAATGAAAATGCTTTCTGAGCCAAAATCCTTCAAGCAACAGAATGAATATTGTGGTCATAAAGCAGTCCAAGATAACATGATATTAGAAATCCATACTAAAGTGCTCTTCCATGTGCATTAAAAAATCTGCATACTAAAATAAATTACTCCCCAAGTCATATTTATTTGTTTTTACTCCCCTTCTAGTAATGCCATACATAGATATCTTGGCTAACCTCATTCTTATTTTGTAGAGATGCACATGCCAAGAAAAGCTAGCCAAGAGTAAATTCCCCGCAGCAACTTACCCTCATTCATGGGGAATACCTAACCAGTAAGTTATCTGAATGATTTGTGTGCAAATGTCAGTGGCTCTGCCCAGGCCTAGTGCTCCGTTTGCAATATTCTTTTGTTGCATATTTTCATATAGAGTCCCTCTTGCCTGGGATAACAAACACAGCAGTACACTCCAGAAGTGATAAGAAACCCAGACTGAAGAATGAGACCACGCATGAAATAAACACTAACAGAAAGTAACACGTCAATGTAGTATTTTTTTCTTCAAATACAGTAAACCCCTGTCTTTTTCTGGGCACAGTGGCATGGTGGCAGAAGCAGGGGGCCCTGAGGCTTCTCTGGTGGCGGAGAGGGAGCGGGCACCAAAATTAAAACTCCCTCAAGGCAGCACTCTGTACTTTGTTTTTAATACAGGAGATGTTTGTCTAAAAATCTCCTCTGGGATGTGGGGTCAGGCAAGGAGAGGGGGGGAAAAGGGAGAAAGAAGCCCTGAACGGGGTGGGCAGGGGGAGCAGATGGAGCTGTGGAGGGGCAGGCAGGGAGGAGTAGGGCTGTGGGAGTGTTATGGTTTAGGGGTTTTTCTGCTGCTCTGGTAGCGAGGGGGTTAACAGCTCAGTTCTTGCCTGAGCTCTCCGTGCTGCCAGGGCCTTCAAGGTTATAGAGTAGAGATAAAGGCGTCTCTGCGGACAACATACTGGGGAGAGAAGAAAAAAAAAGTCACTAGTAAGAACAGTGTGGTCAGCAGGTCCAGGGAGGTTGTCCTTCCCCTGTACACAGCGCTGGTCAGACCTCATCTCGAGTACTGTGTGCAGTTCTGGGCTCCCCAGTTTAAGAGGGA
>WEKX01003530.1:0-11199 GCA_013390025.1 Pitta sordida | reverse complement strand
TTCTAAATGATGCTTCCCTTGCAGTTCTGAGCTTGTTAGTTAGAAAATAAACCCTTTATGTTCTTTATTTATAGTTTTACCTTGCTTCTTTTGCCTGTGACCAGTTTTATTTTATTTTCCAGTTTGTTTTTTTTTTAGTTTTCTCCTTCACGAGAAGTTGGGGTGGGTCTCTGGCATCCAGCCAGGGTCAAACCACGACAGGGAGCCATGCTTGGGTCCCTGGGAAACATTCTTTACATGCGCTACATGCAACGTCTACCACAGGGGGCAAATGATGCTGCTTTGCCCGCAACTGGGGAGGGTTCTCTCCCTCCTGCAGGCGGCACGAGGCTGCTGCGGGACCTTGAGGGACCGTACCAAGCTGTGCACCACCGCTGGAACCAAGCTCGGGCCGGTGCGCCCCCTTACAGATGCACCCCAGCTCCTTTCCTTTGGAGCTGCTGCCTCACTTTTATGTGCACTGCTGCAGCCCACACACTTGAAGTGGAGTTTCAAACTCTGTACTCCACGCCCGGGCTCAGGCCGGCATACCCGGAACACTCCAAGGGCCAGGGCTGGCTACAGAACAGCCCAGTCCCATTACCATAGTAACGGTTGTGAGGCAGCACTCTGTCTGCTGACACCACTGGCCCTGGCCTTGCTCCCGCTGGGCAAAGCTAGCAAGATGATGCCATGTCGGCTTTCTCGGACCATCTCACCAAGCCGCACCATGCTTTTCAGAGCCACAAACCCCTCCGTGCTTTATGATGCCAGGTGGCAATGCGGCAAACATGGCACAGCCGCACTCCAGCACTGTGAAGCAGTCGGGTGGTTGCTGGGGGTCAGAGGGTATACGTGTCTTGTGTATACACATCATGTAAAGGGAAAACTCGTGGTGTGTGCTTAAGATTCCCACTACCCTCCAGGACGCCGCGTCACAGTCTGCTTGTGTCACAGCCTGCGCCATGGTGTCCTGATGAGCCTGGGCTGCCAGGCGATAACATAGCCCTAGTTAACTCCTAGTTGCCTGTGGCTGCATCAAGGGCTCTACTTAGTGTCCCTGTCATCTGGGGCGGGGAAGCGGCAAGTGCGGCGACATCGGACCCTTCAGGGGGACAGCTAGAGCGTGGCTGGGGCTGTGGCTGTGGCTGTGGCAGGGTCCCCACACGGGGAAAGGCAACCCAGCTGCCCAGGCAGGCTGAGTGTCGCCACTGCACAGCACGGAGTAGGAGCGGGGACAGCCAGTTCCATTACATTCCTGGAAAAAAACCCGCAAACAAAACAACTCCCCCAAAACTCCCAAACAAAACAGCCAACCAAACAAAGAAACAGAGACTGACACATGGCCAGCCAAGCTCTGCGTAAGCTCATGGATATGCAAATAAGTCGTGAGCTGGAGGGGGTAGTGTTACCAGGGCTACAATGCCCGGGATGGACTGGCAGTGGCAGAGGTGTGGGGCCCTGGCATGTCCCCACCTGTTCCGGTGCCATCCCCTCCTGGGGCACCCCAGCTCACTTCACCATGGCCACTGGCCCTGGGAAGGGCTGCCCGCTTTCACTCCACCATGGCAGCAGCACCAGGGTTCCCTCCCCGCAAGATGTAATTTTTCCTTTCCCCTGGCAACCTTACCTCATTCAAAGCAGGCAAAGAAATCAGAGCCATGGCTTAATATTGATTGATTTAGGAGACTGAATGTATGTCCCATGCCTCCTTCACTGCCTGCTAGTCAAAGTCGTGTTTGAAAACAGAACATTTTTCTCAGTTTTCTGTGGTGCTTTTTGAATCCTTCAAAGTTGTTTGGGTTTTTTTTAGAAAACCCCTTTTTACATTACAGGTGAAAAATGGTGTGTGGGCTGGAACACTTCTATTGACAGATGGTGTAAAGAGTGGTTACTTTTTTTCAGAGAAATAGAGATATTGTGGAAACTAAGGTTGAAACTTTCCAGGATCTGAAGGAAAGTATGTCCTCAGAGCACATTCTTCTTGCTGTTCCCTGAAGTTCTCTATGTGTCTTCTTGAATTCCAGCTCTTGACTTACTTACCTCTCTTTGCTTCCCCAGTCTTCCTTCCTCGGGCATTTAATGACCGTACAAGCACTTTCAGTTTTTCAATTTTCTTCCCTGAGCTAACAGTCCAGGTGACAAATCATATTCCTCACCACCCAATCTCTCCCTTTCCCATTGTCATGGCTATACTTGACATCTGCTGGAAAAAAATTTAACTGGCATTTTAACAGGAGGGCTCCAGTGCCTCAAGGGCTACACATGCTTTCCTATAGTGCTTTTGAAACCAAGGTTCAGGGCTGAAAGTATATTTTATTGACATTCAGATAACACTCTAGGACAGGACTGGCCTTCTAGCAGGTATTCTTTCCTCCTTGTAAAATTCCCACCTTTTCTGAGGAATGCCTGAGAAAAAATTGCCAAAGAAAAAGCTGTCAACACAGTTAAGTGTTGTAAAATAAATATTTCCTTGTCCTAAACTGCTTTACACAGGGCCTACTTCAACTTTTGGGGAAAAGAGACAGTTTTCTAGATTGTTGCATAGGAGTTGGAGACTCCATCTGGTCTTGAGAGCATTTTAGTATTTGATGATCTGCAGGTTCTGCTGTAAGGTTCACATTTCCCAAAGCTGTTTTCACAGTAAGCAATACCAATGAGGTAAGGTATACGATAGAGGAACAGCAGTGGGAAGTCTTACAGGCAGAGTCTTCAAACTCACCTGGGCATGCAGTACCTCTAGTTATAGACCAGTACTAACACATTTCTTAATCTAGAAAAGGATCATGAAGAACTAGTAGCATCTGAAGGGAACATGAGGGGATGAACCAACAGAGTGCTTTGAATGTGTTTGCCCTGAGGTGGTTCCTTCTGCACCTCAGTGCCCACTGGGTCCACTTTGGTGACATGACTCTAAGCAATATCATGGGCTGGCCAGAGGAGAAAGAGAGCTCACATAGAGTCTATAGGTGTTCAGCAGATAGTCTCTGAGTACACTCATGCATTTGGAAAGCATGTGAGAAATACCACATGCTGAGACATGAAGTGTCAGGTCTTCTCTGGATAGAGGTTTGTTGCTGTAGACAGAGTACATTTTCAGAAAGAGATGGCTGACCTAAGTCATTCAGCATACTGAGTTCATGTAATAGTCAGAATGACTACAACTGATAAAAGTGAAATTATGATGAGCTAAACTTCTTAGATTCACTTATATTTACTAAAATCCTTTGAAAGCACTACAGTTGTGACGTAGAACTTTATATAAAAAGCAAAGATCCTACAGGTCCCTTGGCTCCCGTGTGTTCTCCCTTCCCAGGTTATCGCACAGGACAAAGCCAAAGCTCTGTATTGCTTGCATGTCGTATCCAGCATCTGATGTCCCACACCCATAACGCATGAGTAGACTCCCACAGGGAGAACCTTCAGAGTTGCTTCACTGAGATCAGGTTTTCACACTCTGCGGTTGGTTTCGTCTGCCTGTGTGGCTGCACTTCGGCTGTCGTTTTTCCCCCCTCGAGCAGATTTTTGTGCTTCAGTAAGATCAGCCTTACTGTGGCTCCTCCAGCTTCGCAGCCCTCTCTGAACCACCCCGGCGTGTGACAGCAGAGGGCAGCAAGAGACAAAGAAGATGGTTTCATAAATCGGGTCAAATTCCACTTTCTGACATTTTCTCTGCTAGTTCAGTGGCTGCAAAAGCTGCCCGCTGTTCCTCGGCTGGATCCCAAGCCGGCGGGCGGCCCCTGTGTCGGCTGCTCCTGTCCTTCTGGACAGGCGATGTGCTCCAAGAGGCAAGCAGGGACATGGCTTTGCACGTCTGCGCCTTACCAAGTGGGTTAGAAAGGGAATCATGCTGATTTTGGAAACTTTGCCCAGTTACAAGAGCACCATATGACATTTTATCATGCTCATGTTGAAAAGCTATAAAAATCTGAAACTAGCTATGGTTAGCTTTCACCACACAGCAAAATGTAGCAGTTACTTTGACTATGAATAAAGAATTTCTTATGTAATGATGGGAGCTGCTGGGCTGCATTCCTTGCCCCTCTACTCTGCAAGTCTCCAAAGAGAGATGTATGTTTGGGAAATACTTTGTATTGAAGGACAAAGGAAAAACGTTGCTGCTAATATGTGATTTTTAGCAAAGGCTACTTTTTTCTTCTACAGACTCATAGAAATGGACCTTTGCTCTTTACTTAGATATTTTTTTAGGTAAAATCTCATGAGGTAATGAAACTTTCCCTTCACTCTTCTGCCAGTATATACTCAAAACATACGGTGTTTTTGTAAGGTAGAAACCCAGCTGTTAGTGTCCTCTCAGGTGATACAAACATTATCAGCCACATTTCCTGGAGGTGAGTAGCTGCCCACAAATGCAGGAACTGAAACTGCTGCCACAGTTAGTCTTCATGCCTACCTGTAAATCACAATGTTTAGAATAGGTAAACATAGTGGATATGACTTTAGGCAGGTACAAATCAGCAATGTGATTGTGATGAGTAAGTACAGTGGAGTGGTTCCTCTCCTTGCTTGCCCTTAGCACAACGGCAGCAATACCCAGTTTGTATGTTGTATTCAGTAACAGTCTCTCTGTCTGAAAGGTGAGTGGCATTAAGCTCTTTACATCATTAAGCTTCTCTGAACAGATGATTTATTTCAATGAGAACAAACATTTTCAAAATTCAGCTTAATCTTCATGTTAGATAAACTTCTTATATCAACAGAATAATTGTGGAGGTTCTCTTCTATACAATGGAAAAAGCAGTTGAGCTCACAGACTGCAAAAACTCCGTTTCTCACGTGCAAGGGTCAGAGATGTTAAAGAAACATGGCAAATGGTTTAGATAGATTTAAGAACCATGCATGGGGGGTGACAGAAGAGGAGACAGAAGATGAAGAACAGCCTGAAGGGACCTTCACTTTTAATAAAAATATGTTTCAGAAAAAGAGAAGGTTTTGACCTGGTTGTGATTTTAATTTCTTTTTGATATTGTAAGAGACAGAGCGCTATGTAAGCATGTGGCAGAGTGAAGCTGTCTGGTTTAGTTTCACTGAAACTTCAAGAGGTTCATCCTAGTTCAGATTCTCATTAATCAGTTACTACTTAACATTGTTCTCACTGAGTAATGACAAGCATGTTATAGTACCTGTTTTATTTTTTACAGCTGCTGTCAAGCAGTATGCTTCTTCACCAAGTGTGGGGCCAAACCTTGGTGGTTCTTCCCATTATCACTGGCTGGCAAAGAGAGTACTCAGCATGGCAAAACACATTTTGATGTCATACAACAGATGAGACAGGCTTCCAGTTTCATGCAGTGAAACTACTGTTATATTCTTATGCAATGTACTCCTAATAATTTTCTCTTTTTTTTGTTTGTTTTTAAACATCTTCAGTTTGGACCTTCTTTCAAGTTAGTTTCATATTTCAATGTTAAATTAAATTATCTGATAAAATTAATTGTATTCAGTGCTCCTACAACCTGAGAGCTGTACGGGGTAAAAGAGGGTTGGTTTCTATATAAAACAATTCTAATTTATTATTTTAAGTTCAGTAAGAGTAGGATTTGGGCCTAAAATCCAGGGCAGGCTCTATGTTGAAGTCAAAGGAACCATAAACTTTTCATAAACATGTATACTGCAATTGCTTATATTCCATGGTAATGAACACTGGACAAAAAAATTGCAGACAGGCATGTTAACTTCAGGACACAAAGGTAATGAAACGCTGTGTGACAAACACCATTCTGCTCCCTCTCCAGGGGCTCTTAAGAAATTTTCACGTAATGGTCTGCTAAGAAATGCCAAGTATGCTGAGGTTTTTTTGAGTTCAATATTGCTATCAAGCAAGAAATTTTCAAGTGGATTTTAGATACACTCCATCTTCTAAGAGAAAAAAAACTAATGTATTGTTTGTTGACCAAACCCCCAAATCATTGAAACACATTCCACTCCAGAGTATTCATTTTAGTTGTGATTTTCCAAAGAATTCTAGAGTATAAAGCACATGGTTGAAATTAAATGTAATTTGGAGAATATCTAATATTTAAAGGTTCTAACACAGAACAAGTAATAAAGTTCTATTCCTTTATTTTCAGTAATGGAAAGCGCATGCTTCTTACAAATTTGGAAGTAATATTTTGGGTTAAATTATGTATTTGGTGAACAAAATGCATGTATAGAACCAAAGATGAAAAATTCATGCTTTCCCAACATCTTGTTACTGATCAGAAATCTGGCCCTAAGGGAATTCTTGCAGAATTTAACCCACTGTAATATTTAGTAGAAATCAATGAAAAATACTGCAGAATATATTTTGCCAAACTGTCATTGCTCTGTTGATATTTTCGTTAATTGTTTTTATCCCAGTGTCCTCTTCGGAGTACTCGTGCATAGTGGAAGTCCCTACACGCTTGTTAGTAACTGGAAGAAGTGCCATGTACCCTTGCCTTTAGGCACAGCACTGTAATATTATCCCATACAATTAACTGCTTACAAAAATGTTTCTTTATCTCACTGTTCACAGCACGTATTATGGATTACTTGCTGAAATTTGCCTTCTCACCTAGGGCAGGAATCTGCTTCATGGCACATTTCCAAAATGTGTCACCCAGGCATCAAGACAGACTTACACTCCTTAGCATGAAAAATCCTTTTCCGCACCTGGAATTTCACAGTGATTGATTTCCTACAAAGCATCTCACTCCAAAGTGAATTAAGGGTTGGACTCACCTCCTGCCCACTTCAGCAATCAGGAGCATTTCAACAGTCAAATCCTTGTGCTAAAGTAAGTTTCTTCCAGAAGTCTTGACAGATTCCACTGGACACAGCAGTGTGGAAGTGTGACCATGAGTTCTAGTTTTAATCCTTTCTTCACTCCCACACTACTTATATGGGCATGATTAAATAATTTGAAGCAATGTTTTTAAGCATTACTTCATTTTGGCATTTCCCACAACTCAGCGAACTCTTTCTTCTTTCTTCCTGCTGCTCTGTGCAGGGCTGTTTTCAGAAGTCAATCTTGTAGGTATTGACAAACAACTCTCTAAACCAGATCGTAATTCACTGTTAATCCCCCCTTCTAAGCAAGGCTGAAAGTCTCTTCCCTTTTTCTAGCCTCATTGACCTAATCAGTGGGGTTTCTTTCAAAGCTATAATCTATCTCCGGGCAAGTTAAGTTGATTTCTATAATAAAACCCCCAAGGATGTTTTTTTCCTGCAATCTGTTAACATCATGAGAAGGGAAATTTCCAAACATTTTTTTTAGAAATGCACATTCTCCTTGTCATTATTTATCTATGAAATATGAATTACCTCTTCTATGTTTATTTTGTTAATGGTGTCTAGTTGCAGCACTGTTGGGTAAATTGGAAACTAACCTCAATAGAACTGGCCTGGAGAACTCATTTTGGAAACTAACTAAAGTCTTTATACAATTGAAGGTTTCATAACAAAGACTTTCTCATGGGCTCTATTTCAAGTGTATAAAGCATTTTGCAATTTTCTTAATACCTTTCATACCTTAATCATTTCAGTCTGATTTTGTTAAAAAGCAAGCAGAAAATTCTTGAATAAAACTTTACAGTGGGAATTATTTAATGTATTTATTTATTTTAGCAGGTAAAGGGAATTTGAAATCTAAGAACAGGTATGCAGATGACAAAGGAGGGGCAATTACTAGTAAGGCAGTCTGGCATATGGGATAGGCATACAATGTTTGAAAAGCATTCCCAGAACCTCAGTATTATAGGGGTTTTTTTATTCAGGTGCCTAATCAATATGTAAGATGTTCTTCTTGGCATGAGAAGACAATGTGAGATCTAGACATTTTCTCTGATGCAGTACTTACAAACTGAGCATAAGACAGATCAAAGAGAGGACATTTCTTTCCTGAGAAAAGTTTCTGGTCCATTGAAAGTGTGATTGAAAATCATCTGGGTTGCTGTGTTTGGGGCCTGAAATATGGACCTACAGTTTGCTGTGCTATCTTGCTTTGTCTGAGCAGACACCGATATGGACTGCTTATTCTTTCCCAGTGTTCTCCCTGGTCATTCTTGTGCATCCATTTTTCTCTACACACTTGTTTGTGATTTATATCTTCTACAACACAGATGCTTCAATAACCTGAGCACAATAAGGATCTAGAAAAAACATTTAGCTGGATGTCCAGCCCCATTTTTCTCAAAACATGAGGTGACTCTTTAGCTTAAATCTGCTCCCTTTTTTTGTGAAGACCAGGTTCAGTAAAGTCCTTGCCTGGATGATCTGGCAGGCAATCACCATCTTACCAGGACACAATTTTATTTTTTTTNGGTGTTACGCTCTGGGATGTGCTCTCGGTCTCTGTACGGGTGTTAGATGGTGAGTTGGACTAGATGATCCTTGTGGGTCCCTTCCAACTCATAATTTTCTGTGATTCTGTGATTCTGTGTGATCCTCCCTCTTTGTCTTTTCCATGGGAACAGGAAATTATCCGAGTTTCTGTGTGTCTCCAGTACTGATTTAGTACTGGGTTGCGTAATTTTTCTTCACATTTCTTTGGTGCTATGGAACAGCCTGAAGCTGTTTCACAATCAACATCATCTAAAAAACCTGACTGTAGAAATAAATTGACACTCACCAATCAATCACAGCTAGTCCTTAATCCTAAATAATAATGCTCTCTATCAGCATTTGTACTAGATGACACACTACATCTGTTTGTATCTAGTGTGTCTTTGCTGCCTTCACGCTCTGGTATTTCTCATTCTTTTCATGGAGGCCTGAAAATCTTTGGAGTTTTTCTTGGGTGAACTCTGCTTGCCTTGTGCTTTTGGGGGAATGGTGACACATGCCTGGTTTTGGCAAACTCCTCCTGTTTCAGCTGCCTGGTTTTGAAATGGAGCTGCATGACACTTAGAAATTCTTGATTTAATTATTTTTATTACAGCAGTAGTGCCTCCTATGATGCAAACTCTTCCCCTCTTTTCAAATCCCATCTACTCTTACATGAGCAGTTTTGAATCAAGGGGCTGAGTACTGAAGGTTTCAAACATTTCTTTGTCTGTTTTACAGTCAACAATGCACAGTTCAGCACTGAGGCAGTCGCTTTTGGATATTGCCTCAACTGGATTGCTTAATCACTGCAGTGTGCCCTAAATTCCACTAACACAAAATGGGACTGCAAGGAAGGTTTGCCATCTGTTGTTCTGTCAGCATTACAAAGAAGCCAGAAGCTAGAAAAAGCTAACTATTAGGACAATGTACTTTTTTTGCATTAAAATACGCAATTCACATTGCACATTGCATTAAAGAGATTTTTTTATAAATATTTTGAAAAATATAATGATTAAGTATTAAATATTGAAATTTCTCTTTTATCTCTTCTGCTCAAAATACATATTGTATTTGACTTTGTTCTAACAAAAAGGCCACAGAGCTGGGCATCGGTGTACTCTTTGGGATCCAAGACCATTGTTTTGGGAAATAAAACACTGGGACAATCACAAAGCATTTAGGCAAAGTTTTTTGGCTCCTGCATGTCATTCCAGTGCAGGCAGTGAGCTGTGGGGAGCATACCAGGTAATTCATACCCAAAAGAATTCAAAAGAGAGGCAGAAAAATCTATTTTTCTGAAGAGCAGGAGTTCTAATCCTAAAATAAAAGAAGGAAACTATGCAAACAGGATTTGCCCACAAGAAAATCACATGGCTTGGGTGTGCTATGGGGTTTATCCCACGGCCCATCTGGATTATAAGGCTGTGTAATGCCCAAATTGTGGCATGCATTCATAGGCCTTTTGAAATCAAATGTGGTTGATGCTGTAACAATGAGACAATTCCACAGACATACCTCTCACTGTTTCATGCCATTTAGGTGAGGCTAATCCTTTTGCAGTTGAGATTGTAAATATCTTCCAACCAAGAGTCTAATTTAGGTATCAACATTTCATTCTGTGTTTATATAGAGCCTTGTGCAATGAGATCCTAATTCATGGCTGGGCTTCTTTGGCAATTCTGCAATACAATTAACAGATCTTTCCTTTTGTGCTAAGAGTGCTATAGGACCAAAATGTCAGGATACAGTGAACCCTTGAATTTCGCAAGGTTTTGGGTCTCGCTAACTCCTGCGAAGCCTGTTTCCCATGAAGATAGGCAGTTCATGAATATGCAAATAATCCCTGCCCACTGCCCCATGCCCCTCAGCCCCACAGCACAGTTGGGCATTCCTGGGACCACTCCGTGCCCTGTGACAGCTCAGGACAGTCAAGGGAATGGCTTCTGCCCTTTCCCACCTGGGGGATCCCAGGATGCCCGGCTTTTGCCGCCACCGCTGCTATTCTCAGCCCAGAAACCCCATGGGACCTGACGCTGCCAGGACCCCCAGAGCCAACAACCGTCCCCCAGCGGAGTCGAGCAGGGCTGAGCTTCCCACCAGTGTTTTTTCCCTGGCATGCCCATGCTGGGGCTATCGGGGTTGGTGCTGGTGTGTGTGATTTTGAGCTGCTTGAGAGGGTCCAGAGAAGGGCCACAAGGATGGTGAAAGGACTGGAGAACAAGCCCTATGGGGAGCAACTGCGGGAACTGAGGTTGTTCAGCCTGGAGGAGACTCAGAGGTGACCTCATTGCTGTTTACAACTACCTGAGGGGAGGTTGCAGTCGGGTGGGTGTGAATCTCTTCTCTCAGGCTGACAACACCACAACAAAAGGACATAACCTCAAACTACATCAGGGGAGGTTTAGGCTGGATGTTAGGAAGAGGTTTTTCACAGAGAGAGTGATCTCTCATTGGAATGGTCTGCCCAGGGAGGTGGTAGAGTCACCATCCCTGGAGGTGTTTAAGAGAAGACTCGATGAGGAGCTCAGTGACATGGTCTACATGGTGGGAGGCTTGGATGGATGGATCGTGGTGTCCATGGTTCCACGCTTGTGGGCCTGATCCCTGGGTGGGCATTCGCTTCGGAGTTGGACTAGATGATCCTGTGGGTCCCTTCCAAATCAGAATAACCTGTGAACCTTTGAACTTGTGTGTTTAAACATGGCTGAGGTGCCATGGCAGTCCAACAAACCTGGCGCCACTCAGCGAGGTGGTCCGAGAAACCATTTGCTTGCCTGCAGTTGTGGGCTCCACGGATGCTGGGGAAGACCCTGATTCCTGCAACACTGTGGCTCTGCCTGGTCCTGCTAGCAGAGGGCCAGTGTCATAGCTGTGATAGTAGCAGGTGGTGAGCAGTGGGCAGCAAGAGAA
>WEKX01003529.1:0-24200 GCA_013390025.1 Pitta sordida | reverse complement strand
TGCTGCTCTGACAGCGAGGGGGTTAACAGCTCAGCTGTCGGCTCAGTCACTGCCATGGCATTCAAGGTTATAGAGATTTCTCTGTGAATAACATATTTGGGAGAGAAGAAAAAAAAATTCAGTAGCAAGATGTAGGGGCCGGATCAGAACCTGCGTCGGGAGGCTGAGAGATTTAAGGCCGATCCAGGTCCACGAGAGAAGGGGTAGAAATGTTCTTCCAGGCATCCCGCTGCTGCTCGTGAATTGGGCCGACCATGGTGAAAACCTATGGACTAAAGAGAAAGGAACCAGTGATGTAGAATCCATCTAAGCCACAACTGAAGATGGAGATAAAAGCTGAGAAAAACTGCAGATGTGTTTTGGAGCCCAGAAACAGAAGCCTGGAGCTACCTGAGAGCTCAGCAGAGATCCTTTGGACAGACGTTTTGTGCATTGTGGTAGGATCTGAACCATGTACTTTGGGATGGGCTCATTATGACACAGTAAAAAAACCCCAGTACTTAAAAGCTACATCCTGTGGTGTGACACTTGGACCACAGAGAATTTTGGAAGAACTGTCATCCTCGGGTCGAAGTCTCGCTTGGGAAGGGGTCATGAGAGACTTTTTCTCGCATGAGAGAGAGAGACAACTTTATGGAAGGGCAGAGAGATGGTTCCTACCCTGAATCTGGTCAGAAAACACCAACTTGCCGGGTTTACCCCTATCCTATGTTCCCGCTTTGTCTCCTGGTGAAAAAGGGAACATGACATCTGTTGTAACAGAAGGAGGGGTGGGGGGGAAAAGGTTGCCTTCTAAATGATCCTTCCATCACAGTTCTGATCTTGTCAGTTAGTAAATAAATCCTTTATTTTCTTTACTTGCAGTTGCCTTGCTTTTTTTGCCTGTGACGAGTTTTATTTTCCAACTTTATTTTCCAGTTTTTCTCCTCCAGGAGAGGTTGTGGTGAATCTCCGGCATTCAGCCAGAGTCAAATCACAACAGGATGGTAGAGACTTTTGCTTCTGTCATCTTCCCTTCTTTTAATGCACTGTTTCTTGACCAATACAATTTGATATCGTATTGAGGTTAGAAGTGAGCTCTAGAGGTTATCTGGCCCAGCCCCCCTTGCTCAAGCATGGCCACGTAGGGCCACTTGTCCAAGGTTCTGTCTATATTTTTTCTTAATATCTTCAAAGATGAAGACTTCACAACCTCTCTGAGTGACTTGTGCCAGAGCTCAGTCATCCTCACAGTATAGAAGGGTTTCCTAATGTTCAGAGGATGCCTCCCGAGCTTCCATTTGTGCCTCTGGTCCTGTAACTAAGCAACACTGGAAAGACCCTGGATCTAGCCTGCATACACCCTGCCTTCAGATATTTATATATGCTTCTAAGCCTTCTCTTCTCCAAGATGAATAGGCCCAACTTTAAAATATCACTTTGTAATACAGTCATACCTCCTTATTCATGGATTACAGGTCTCCTGGGGGTCCCATGAGCTCAACCCACAAATTCTATTCATGGGAAAAAAACGTGAATACGTGGATACATGAATATGCGAATCAGGAAGTGCGAATTAGTGGTGTATGACTGTATCTGATTAAGGAGTGATATCAAAGCATTTGTAGAACATTAGGCAAATTAATTTTAAGACTTACTTAATTTCAAACAAAGGTTGGTCTCAATTGAAAGAGTATATCATATATTGACAACAAAGGAATTACATTTTTATGTGTGGTCTACTGTGCATATTTAGAGCCGAATGAATTTGTAGAATTACTAATAAAATAGATCTTCAAATTAAAAGGAAAAGCAAATGTAATATTTGATTATTTTTAATTCAGTAAACAATCTGCATGATCCTTTCTCTTTCACATGTAACACAGAAGACTCAGTAAAAGCAGTGAAACAGATTTTCAAATATGGATATACAGTCATACCTCGAAATCTGTAGACTACAGGTTTCCTGGGGTCCTATGAATCGCCCAATCCATGGAGATAGGTGTGTCATGATAATGCAAATAACCCACGCCCATCTCTCCAAGCTCTGGGGAGCATCTTCAGCACCTCTCCATGGCCTCTCAGAGCACAGGGGAGCAAAGGGAACCATTTCTGAGCCCTCTCTGAGTGGGGAGACTGCCAGAGAATAGGTGGGCTTCCCTTCAGCCATGCTGCCTCTTTCGCTGCCACCACTGCCGAGCTGCTTCTGCCATGCATGCTTGCACTGCCACCAGAGTGGAGCAGATTGCCCCGGGACCACCGGGGGGGGCAAGGGATCAGCAGATGCTTGGCCTGTGGCCCTGGAGGATGCAGCAGCCTACTGGGGATCCCTGTGTCCCTAGGTTCAGATTAGCATGGCTCCATGTCACCAGTGTTTTTGGAGCTTGGGAACCCACAACTTTGCAACACTGTGTAATACCCTGGGGCCTCTCATGAGGGCAGGTGGCAGCAGTTTCAGATGTTTTTTCCCTTTAACTGTGGCAGCTACAATACATCTGCCAATCCTGGGTGCAGGAGCAGGGTCAGGACCCACCGCTGCCCTGTCCCAGCACACAATGCTTGCCCCACCAGCACCACAGCAAGCTCAGGGACACTGGTGCTTTCCTTGGGACTACATATCACCGGGTTCCCCGGGCGCACAGCTCCCAGGGACTCACACTACTTGGCGCTTGGCTTCCATTACATTTAGCACACATTCCGCCATTGGCATCGCCTCCACCGCCTGTACATGGAAACAGCAACCTACGGGACACAAACATACATACATACACACACACACGTATACACACACACATGCACATACACGCACACTCACACAGCAAATCCCCTCTCACACTCCGCAGGTGCTGCCTGCTGAAGACAGACACTGGAGAGCACCGCAGGCTGGAACTCCTGGGAGAAGAAGCAGAGGGAACTCCTTCCCCCGACACACAGTCAGGCAGGGTGGAGGAGGAAAATGGAGGGCAGCTCCTGCCGCGGTTCCTGGGAAGGAGTCTGTGGCCATGAAGCAAGGCCCGGCAGGGGTGGGTTCCCCACCTAGGCATAGAAAGACACATTCTTGTGTCTCTGGATGGCTGCCAGTGGCACCAGCACAAATGGTGAGAAGCCCCCATACTGCAGTGGTATGTAACCTCTCCAAAACTCATAAGGCATCAAACTGTGGGCAATGCCCAAGCGAATGAGAGATGCTGCCTCCCCCACTGCACAGAGTGTGGATGTCCTACCCCACAGAAGAGTGCCAGCACTGCCCTTGGTGAAGCAGAGGTACTGTGCATGCATTGACCAGGAGGCTCAGTGATTAACCAAATAATATTCACTGAAAAACAATCCGCAAATATGCACATATGTAAATTTGGAAGCACGAATAAGTGAGGTATGACTGTATAATTGTTTTTCCAAGAGCAGATAATTTAAAACAATATAGTTCAAAGAGTAAACTGATTACTTCCATAGACAAAGAAGGGGAAAGGAAACACAGAATTTTTAAAATTAAGACAGCCATAATCTAAACTGACTGAGTCGCAAATAGATTAAAAAGATGTTAGATATTTATGGCTTCTTTGTTGTTGTTGGTTTTTGTGTTTTTTTAAACCAAACTATGATTAAAACAACAGAAAAAGCAAAGATGATAGGGAATACAAAAGGATTCCTTCTCAGAGGTGGAAAAAGCTTATTCTAATGCTATAGCAATTAGTGAAAAGCCTGCAACTTCTCACCTAATTTCAGACATAGACATGTCTATCTTTGATATATTGACACTAGGATTTTTTACAATCAATATAGAGAAGCAGGTATTTTTAGGATGCAATTTCTCATCTTAAGTAGATACCTTAGTTCTGAAGAATCACACACTGCAACTACATTTTTGCCTTCATTAATCATAAACAAAAGCTGAGAATAAATAGTTAAGATGTGGACTTCTCTATTTAATAGGATAAATTCCATCCTGGTTTACTTGAGTGAGTCTTGAATTTTTAGATTTTTTTTCATAATTATATACTGAAACATAACAATATGGAGAATTAGTCCAAGACCTGTGAGAGGCAAGAGCAGGCCTATTAAATCAGAAATAAATGATTCATTTTTGGACTGGTTCAGCTAAAAATTGATTGGGGGATATTGAGCTCACTAGGCTTTCTTTACGTTTTAATCTTAACTGAAGTCCTTGATGTAATAAACTTTCTGTAGAAAACAATAATAGCAAGCAGTAACATATTATACTAAAATTTCTGAACTTTACAATAACTTTTAAAATAATTTAGTAGTTAGGCAGACACACACACTTTCCTTTACACACACTGATATAAGTCAGAAATAACAAGTTTAGGCATTTAAAATTTGAGGAAAGTTTCAAAATTATTTTGGTTTGAAACACATTTCATATTAATAATAGCATAGAGATGCCTAAAGTATGTTGATGGGCATTTGAGCTTTTTGAAAACCACATGGAATTTAAATTTAAAAATGGTAAAATAATGATGCTCTTACAATTTCTTTTTTCATCTGAGATTTAAAGTTGGAGATGTAAAAACCTCTATGCTTTATACAAATCTCTCAGATAGTCTTAGAAAAAAGATTTTATTTCACCTTAAAATATGATTTCTATAGCACATTAGTACCAGTGAAGTCTGGGGGGAGGGGAGAACATTTTGTCATTAGGTTTGTGTACTTAGTACGTTTTATTTGAACTGGGAAATTCACCCCAGATATGTTACATTCATAATTCTTACTGTGTCAGGCCTAAAGATTCTTTGAAAATGATGTTGTGGGCCTTGAACATAGCTCATATGATACAGATGAGAGATGATGTTGAAGAAGAGGGAGAGAATAAAGAGCACATGGCTCAGTACAGATCCCAGAAAGTACCATTTCATGTTCCAAAGCCTGATATTTTTTTTACCTCTATTTAAAGGCTGTATTTTACAAACACACTGGAATGAGATCTTCAAAATATCTTGTAGATCAAAATCACTTCAAGCAAAGTACCCTGGCCAGTGACATTGTTGTTGATGATTAACCCCTTACCCTAGCTGATCAGACTGAACCATGTTGTTGTAAAAGTATTGTGAAAAAGGTAGGCACATTTTCACAGATGCAGGGGAAAATCTCCTTTTGTCAAAGCTTGAAGCATCTTTAGGAAGTTGTAGGAAGTTACGCACTCTTACCTACTGTGCAATATCTAAATTGGTGGGTTCACAATCTGTCAGCACCACTTTAGAAAATGTTTGATCCATATAAAAGGTATTGACATATTGACAGGAAACTCAATATGAGCCAGCAGTGTGCCCAGGTGGCTAAGAAGGCCAATGGCATCCTGGCCTGCATCAGGAACAGTGTGGTCAGTCGGACCAGGGAGGTTGTCCTTCCCCTGTACTCGGTGCTGGTCAGACCACATCTTGAGTACAGTGTGCAGTTCTGGGCTCCCCAGTTTAAGAAGGATGTTGAGCTGCTTGAGAGGGTCTAGAGAAGGGCGACAAGGATGGTGAAGGAACTGGAGGACAAGCCCTATGGGGAGCGACTACGGGAACTGGGGTTGTTCAGCCTGGAGAAGAGGAGGCTCAGAGGTGACCTAACTGCTGTTTACAACTACGGGCAAGAAGGTTGCCGCCAGGTGGTTGCGGACCTCTTCTTTCAGGCTGACGACACCAGAATGAGAGGGCACAGCCTCAAGCTACGCCAGGGGAGGTTTAAACTTAATGTTAGGAAGCAGTTTTTCACAGAGAGTGATTGCACATNGAGAGTGATTGCACATTGGAATGGACTGCCCAGGGAGGTGGCGGAGCCACCGTCCCTAGAGGTGTTTAAGAGAAGACTGGATGAGGAGCTTAGTGACATGGTCTAGCTGAGGGGTGTAAGGCTCGATGATCCTGTGGGTCCCTTCCGGCTCGGAGTGGCCTGTTAGACTGTGAGGGAACTAGGTTTGTGTTTACCACCGGGATGTGCGTTTGGTCACTGTACGGGTGTTAGATGGTGAGTTGGACTAGATGATCCGTGTGGGTCCCTTCCAACTCATAATATTCTGTGAATTCTGTGAATTCTGTGAAAATGTTTCATATATCCTGGCTATCTACTTCATTTTAGCCAATGAAATATTACATTCCGTTAGCAAAGTATTTATGGTCACATGTTTCTTGACACTGTGATAATCCTTTATTTTTTTCCTAAATCTAGCCACTGTCTTTGCATGATTGGCAGAAGTCTATGGTACATATGTAATTAAGTTTCACATTCACTGGCTCAAAAAATATCGTTCTTGTTATCTTTTTAATAAATTATTGCCATATAACATCAATGTGAGATCTGAGGAACAAACTTAATTTGGTGTTTTCCAAGTATCATCTATGTGATATAAATTCTACTTGAGAAATCACACCCACACATTGCCATATGATACTACTACTAATGTCTTCACAACCTTTTCCTCATCATTAATTACTTTGGTGAAGTGAATTATGCGAACATAAGCAATGGCATTTTTTCAAGATGTGCGAGAAAGAACTGCAGTCTGTTCACTTCTTCGATGCTCGCGTTAGCACTGCACTGTAAAAAAGAAAGCTTACTTGAAAAAGTGTTTCTTTTAGTCTAAATTTGTAAGTGATATTCTTAATACCCTGTTCAATGACAAGATGTTATTTTAAAATACAGCAGCTTAAGGGAGAAAGTCAGCTTTAAAGAGGCTTCAAGAAGGTTGCTCCTAAGAGAAAAAGAAAACCTCAAGCATCTTAGAGGTTTTAGCCATGCCACTTTGAAGATTAGTTCAAAACTTCCTTCAAAACTCCTTCATAAGGGAAGAAAAAAGGACAATAAATCCATCTAATTTTAAAACGGACCTATATATGTTAATAGTTGAGGTTATGCGATTTTTTTTTTTTAAGTCAAAGGACTGCAGTTTACCCTCTTTCCTGGTTCTGGCTACGACAGGGTTAATTTTCGCTGTAGCCAGGAGGGGCGCGGCAAGGACCAGAAATTCATTCTGTACCACCTCATTGCTGGAGGCAGGTGGAAGGGCATCTCTTTTGGGGAAGAAGGGGTTCCTTCTAGCTAAGAAAACATGGTGAAGGGAGCCATCCAATATTGTCTATTTTGTCCTGGTTTTTTTTTATATGAATAATTTCTTTTCTTGTACCCTCTGTCATCAGTATAGCTGATGTTACTGTTTGTTTCTTACCTAAATTTTTTTTCAGCAAATTACTTACCTGAGCTCCTGATCTTTGCTTTCTGTACCTCCAATTCTCTCCAGCCATCCATACTGGCAAGGAGCAGGGTAAAGTGAGAAAGCAAGAGAGAGAGGGGCAGAGTGGCATGTAGTTTGGAATGTTGCCATGGGGGAACTGAACTGGGGACTACCATTCCCAAATCACGACAGACTCCAGTAATTTCTTTTCCTGAAATTCATATGCATTTGCTACTATATCTAAAGTCTCCTTTTATTAGTGATAATATAATTGTCATGGGTTGGTGTTTGAGGTTTTTTTTCAATATGTACCTGTTTTGAATTCTTTCCATTTTTTTTCTATGGGGTGACCTCAGGCAGCTGTGTCGTTCATCAGAGGATACTGGGGCAGGCCGGTGTGCCTGCAGGCTGTAGTGGCTCCTGCTGTCCTCCACCGCCCCTCACAGCTGAGTGCTGCCAGCTGGCCCAACCTGCAGGAAAACCACGGAGGGCTCAGAGTAGGCTCCACGCTCCATCCATCCAATCCTCCCACCATCTAGACCATGTCGTTGAGCTCCTCATCGAGTCTTCTCTTAAACACCTCCAGGGATGGTGACTCCACCACCTCCCTGGGCAGACNTCCTATTATAATCTGCCCATTTCTCTAGCCTATCAAGGTCCCTCTGAAGGGCTCTCCTCCCCTCTGGCAGTTCAACATTAACCCCAAACTTGGTATCAACTACGAACTCGCTAATGATGGACTCAGTTATCCCATCTATATCATCAATAAAGGTATTAAATAGCACTGGGCTGAACACCGATCTCTGTGTGACTGGCCACCAGCTAGATGTGGCATCATTTGCCAACATTCTCTGAGCTCGTCCATCCAACCAATTCCTAACCCAATACAGAATGCTCCTATCCAAGCTTATTATGGGAAACCGTGTCAAAGGCTTAGCTAAGATCCAAGTACACAACATCTATGGCCTTTCTATCATCAACCAGACTAGCCACCAGTTCATAAAAGGAGATCAGGTTGGTCCGGCAGGATCCATCTCTCCTGAATCCATGTTGACTTGTTCTAATGTTGTGGTTATATTACAGGTGCTGCGTAATAGTGCTCAATTATCTGTTCTATGACTTTACCCGTGACCAAGGTCAGGCTGAAAGGTGTATAATTACCTGAATCTTCTTTCCGTCCCTTCTTCTGGATGGGTGTCACATTAGCCAATTTTCAGTCTTCCGGTATGTCACCAGTAAGCCAGGATTGTTGCTAAATTATGGAGAATGGCTCGGCGATTTCATCTGCCAGCTCTTTCATCACCCTAGGGTGGATCCCATCTGTTCCTATGGACTTGTGAGGATTCAAGCAGCTCAGCAAGTCTATAACAACCTCTTCTGGGATTATAGGGAGGTTATACAGTACTCCTAACCCATCCACCAGTTCAGAAGTGCAGTCATCCTGCAGGCAACCTGTCTTGCTGTTAAAAACAGAGGCAAAGAAGACATTAAGTACCTCTGCCTTTTCCTCATCTCTAGTTACTATTTTCCCCTCTCCATCCAATAGGGAGCGAAGCTTGTTTCAGCCTCTCTTTTTGCTGTTGATGAATTTATAAAAACACTTACTGTTATCCTTAACAAAAATGGTTAGTTGGAGTTCCATCTGTGCTTTTGCCTATCTAATTTTCATCCTAAACATCTTGAAAACTTCCTTAAATATATCCTGACTTACCTTCCCTTTTTTCCAAAGGCTATACATCCTCTTTTTGTCCCCTAGTTCTTCCAGGAGGTCCTTGTCCCTCCAGGCCAGTCTTCTACCCCTTTGACTTGTCTTTTGGCTCTTTGGGACTGCCTACTTCAAAACAGTTTTCACAAATCAACTTAGAAAATGTTAATTCTGTTTGTCTTAAAAGTAAGAATTCTAGGAATCTTCATTCTATTGATGCGATTTTTTCACTTACTATGCTGTTATTTTTTATATTGAACTCATTTTTTTCCAATATAAATATTTTTCTGTGATAGCTATCAAAATAACGATTTACTCAACATTTCAGCTTCAGAATACTGTTTATCTTTATTTCAACATGGCCCCAAACATTTAGGACAGCTAGAGAAAAGCTGGCAGCAGCAGTGAATGGGAATAACTGAGTACTTTTACAAAAAACTTGAGGCAAGTTCTGTCTGAAATTTACCAGTGCAAGGAGGGTACAGGCAGTGCTCCACATCCCTCTGTACACTTTCTGCACCAGGATGGGTGTGATCCTAGAAACAAATGTTTCATCTCTCTTCAGATAACAAAGCACATTATCACTTCACAGATATTTCCCTGGGATGCCCCTAAGGGCTAAGTGGCTCTCTTGCTTGCTAAAATGTGTTCAGTCAAAAAAATTTGTTCCATTACCAAATTTGAACATGACTAAAATAAAGTCAATTGCTGGTATAGCAATACACTACACTTACAATAACATTCCACCGTCATAAGACTGTGACAATATTCATGCATATGCCCAAGTTTTGGATTTTTCACTCTAATAGATTTTACATTTTGCACATATAAAATACTTATAATAATCATAATGTAAATGAGAGTCTCTGACTGGCTCAGGGCAATATAAACTGCATCACTATATAGGTCTAATTAATTAGATTTCAGGGAAACTGACATCATCTACTTTCCCATAGGTTTTCTATGTGGCTAAGGAGTGAAACAATGAAGATATGATTTTGTACTTCACAAGATGATGGGAATTTTGAGATTGACTTTAATGGTAATCCATGAATCAATACTTCCTTTGACCCTAACAGCTTTGCCTCCTCTTTAATTCAGCTCCTGGTTTTGACAGAGAATAAATTATACTTTTGCTTTGTGTGCTTTATTTGTTTGAGGCTAATTATATAGGCTTTCTAACTGCCTTATGCTTGAGAACAAATCATATTATCATATTATAAAATCATATTATCACAATCCCTATTTATGGCAAGCTTTCCATTGCAATTTTTTGCAAATTGCATAGGAAAAGAAAACAGTTGCAAAACCTTACATAATTTTGACTCTCGTGCCAAATGAGCCCTTACAGAAGAACCACTCAATTGATTCTTCTTCAAATATACTTCCTTTCTTCCATGCACTCGAGACACATTATTGCCTTGTCAGTCATCAGTTGCATCAGGACAGTGGAAGAACTTTATTTTACTAAGAGTGTTCAGTGTGCTGCAAGAATGCAAATCTGCAAACTGAAACGTTGGATACTTTATTAAGTCTGAAGGGCCATGATAGCACACAATTCCAGGACAGCCACACAGAAATACAAAGGTAAGAGTATGACACCATTTTGATTTGATTTTTGTTCCAGGACAAGAAAACACCATGAAGCAGCTGTTGTTTGCCATGTGGAAGCTCAGCATATGACCACGCAGTCTGCATTCCAAGAACACAGTCCAGAAGGAAAAATAGCAAAGAACTAGATCTGAAATGTTTAAGCAGAACAAGGAAAAAAAAAAAAAGCTTATTCATCCATAAAGGTTTTTAAGTTGTAGGATAGAGAATGTAGTACAGTCAGCCCTTTTCCACTTCACACCCCCTATATTGCGGCTTCACATCTTAGCAGCATGACTTTTCAGGGATTAAGGAGGTCCCTTTTCACAACTGTGCATGTGCGACCTGACACACATGAATATTCAATTAGGCAGTCATTAATATGCAAATTAACCCACTGCCCCCCCAAGCCACTGCATGGACCACTGGCGCAACAGTCTGCCTGCCCGTGCTGGCCCGGCCTTGCTGGTCAGAGCTCCCACCACTGCCAGCAGCGCCACAGAACAGACTGTCAGCTTGGCCTCTGACTGTGCCAGTACTGCTCCCATGGTGATGGGAACATGCCAGAGTGCAGGGGGGTCTGGCCAGCAGGGGGACCGAGTGCGGCACAAGCTGTGTTTAAACATGAGCTCATGAGGTCCCGGAAGCACATGGTCTCGTGTCTGTACACCCTGCCCCCGTATGTATCCCGGGCCCAGCAGTTAGGCACTGAGATTAAAAAAAACAGCTTCAAATTCCTGCTTTGTAAAAAACCTAGTAAACAAACTTCCTGCTAGAAGTAACAATGCTTTGTGGAAAAACTGAGATGACAAAATATGTTATTGAACGTGTCTTTTACGGATGCAAATTGGCCAGGGTTTGCGGAAAACTTGTACGTAACGGACAGAGGAGCACCATCTCTTGGCCCTCCCCATATTCCGATGTAGTAGCTGAGACTGATTGTAAAATTTTTTTTAAAAAAGGAAATCCCTTCTGTGTTCTCTCCCGCTCTTTTGCCACCATGCCCCTCACTACTCCCCACTCCTGATGAAAGGAGCAGAGAGGCACTGGCACATGCCCACCTTGCTGTCCCCGGTTTGCGTCCCGTATTACCACGGGGACTAGCTCTGACAGATACCGGCACTCACCCAATGCCTCTTTCCATGGACACACTACAATGCACACCGAACATACACATACACAACACTTCTTGCTCTCACCCCCTGGTGACACCGGCAAGCACTTCTGTCTTGTCCAGTGTCCCAAACAGCATTAAAGGACCCCGCATCCTGTGTTTAAGTGCTGGCAGAGCTGTGCAGGGCCGGCCCCGGCCCTGGCTTTTTCATGCCAAGCATGTCCACTGGGAGGGAACATAGTGGGAAGGACTCAGAAGTCCATACAGCCCCGTGGTGCCATTCTGCCTGCTGCAGCTTCCCCATGGGCCAGAGGAGAGCGGCTTCAATCCCCCAGCTACGCAAAGAACTTCCGGGAATGCCCCGCAGACACTCCAGAGTTGAGGGGGTGGGATGACTGGGGTCAAATTTGCATATTAATGAGCTGCCAGTCTACAATGAAGGGTGGCTTTGCGGAGGTGGGTCCAGACCTGCAGTCCCGTGGTATAGGAGGCCCGACTGTACATATTTTATAGAATAGAGTCACTGCTCTGACACTGAGCCCAGGAAGAAATGGATTATGTAAAATTAAAAAAAAAAACAAAACATACTTGTACATAAATAAATAAATACTTTACTAGTAGTTATTGCCAGTCTTTGATAAATACCACTGCATCTAAGACCTTCATAGAGTTTTTCCAGAAGGTCTCTTTTAAAGTCTTCCAACTTACTGCTCTAGACAAAACCAATTCATGTAAGCAAGGAAAAAGGCTCCTATGAGGTCTCTGTAATAGAGTCCCATGGGTCGTGTGTAGATTGTAGACTCTCCATATTGAGTAGCCTGTAAAGTACTTTTAAATTGCCCACCTCTGGAACAAATAATAATAATAATTATAAAATGATAATGTCAGCAAGAGGAGCTGGTTAAATTTTGCCCCATTTTTCCTTTTTTATCTTGTATAGGTTGTTTTACCTACGTTCCACTCAAACACAGTGTCAGCAAGGAAATTTCATATAGGGCCCTTCAGAGAGACCTTGACAGACTAGAGGAATGGGCAGACTCCAACAGTATGAGATTTAACAAGACTAAGTGCGGGGTTCTTCACTTTGGACATAACAACCCCATTCATTGCTATTGGCTGGGGGAGGAGTGGCTGGAGAGTGGTGAAATGGAGAGGGATTTAGGAGTTGTGATTGACAGAAAACTCAATATGAGCCACCAGTGTGTCCAGGTGGCTAAGAAGGCCAATGGCATCCTGGCCTGTATTAGCACCAGTGTGATCAGTCGGACTAGGGAAGTTATCCTTTCCCTGTACTCGGTGCTGGTCAGACCACATCTTGAGTCCTGAGTCCAGGTCTGGGCTCCCCAGTTCAAGAAGGATGTCGAGCTGCTTGAGAGGGTCCAGAGAAGGGTGACAAGGATGGTGATGGGACTGGAGGACAAGCTCTATGGGGAGCAGCTATGGGAGCTGGGGTTTGTTCATCCTGGAGAAGAGGAGGCTCAGAGGTGACCTCATTGCTGTTTACAACTACCTGCGGGGAGGTTAACACCAGGTGGTTGAGGATTTCTCTCAGGCTGACAACATCAGAACAAGAGGACATGGCCTTAAAGTACACCGGGGGAGGTTTAGACTGAATGATAGGAAGAGTTTTTTCCCAGAGAGAGTGATTGCTCATGGGAATAGTCTGCCCAGGGAGGTAGTGGAGTTGGCATCCCTGGAGGTGTTTAAGAGTAGGCTGGATGAGGCATTTAATGCCATGGTTTAGACAATGGGTTGGTGTGTTGGGTTACAGGTTGGACTTGATGATCTCTTCCAGTCTTGCTAATACTGTGACAAAGCAGAAAACTGTTTTATTTTTGACAGAAAAAGAAATTAGGTTTTTTAATTCTTCATTTTCATTCCTAGTAAGTGTTGTTATATGTCTAACAGGAAAGAAAAAAGCAAAAAGCTCAGAAAATCCTGAGGATAAAATTCTTTCTGAGACAATTGTATAAAATCACCACTGTTCCACAAAATAATCAAAGTGAAAAATAGGACTGGGGAGAACAGCACGTTGTGTTGGAAAAAAACACCAGAGGCAGTCATAGACATCGGTTGCTGGTCTCAGCATTATACGTTTCTTGGGGTTTTTTTTTAGTTGTGTACAAGACAAAAATATTATTGCATTGTTATGGTTTGATAATATGATATTATATGATATGATATACAATGATCCTCTGCATATTTGCGATCCTTAATTTGCGGGATCCTAATAGTCGTTGTTGATTTCCCAGTGAGTTGTGGGACCTCGTGTGTGCACAAAACGTGCAAAACCTACCATGAACCCAGTCTGGTCATGAATATGTAAATTGGTCCCATCTGGGAGCCACCGCGGTGCATTCGGATTCCATGACTTGCTGGACCTGTACAGACCTGATCCCCTGTGAGTTCCGGAGGTTGACTGTAATATATAAATGCATTCTTGTATGTATGTCCTATTATATACATATACTATACGGCACTATGAAAATACTTAGCTATAAGGAAAAATTCAACATTTAGAACTACTTAGAATAAATTAAGTGTAAGTTGGTATAATAATTAGAAGAAAGCAGATTTTTTTTCTTCCTATGAAAAAAAAGTGAGTAAATTGTAGAACGTTAGCCTGTTATTTCCCTTTCCAAAGAACTGAGTAGGTTTGTTATGGCTGATGATTTTCATTAGGAAGTAAGAAATTGCTTTTGAGAAAAACCTCAAATTGACTTTACATAATTGTTATGATGTTTGATTTCACCAAGTATGAGCAGAAATTCTCATTATCCAATATGGAAATCAACCTGGTAATGAAGATAAGAAAACCTGGGCCATGCATCAAGAACATAAAAAAGTATTAGAACCAAGATAAGACTATGTACCTGTACTAGTGAGAAGATAGTGTAACAGTGATATTTTCCTTTAAGACTCTTCAGGATTAACAACAGAATAAATTAGTTCATGTGAAGTATTTATGCATATCATTAACCTTTAAAATAACATTGTTTTCAAAAACCTGTTTACAATACCTTTTATAATAATAGACAGTTATTATAGATAGAAAAAATAATTTTTTCCAAACTGTTGTGCACTCTAAGACAATCTACAATAAAAATGGGGGTTTTATTACGCTAGAAATTATGTTAATTACAATAATGGCTTTTAGCACGCTTGGCACTTTAGTCTCTTGTTTAGCATAGTTTTTAATGCATCTAACAATTTTCACATTGTACCATTTTTCAAGCTTAATTAATGGTGCTTTTGTATTTATACAACATCCATGGAGAATTTGTGGGGTTTTATTGTGTCCTCTATTCTGAATGAATATTTTTATATTCTGCCATCTATCTTGCTTTCCTGTTTGATACGACTTCTAAGAGGTATTTTCAGAGTTGAGGACTAACTTCAAGAATAATGTTAAATACAAACATACATTTCACTTCTTGGAAAATGCAAAATTATTCTTCCTCTAGAGAACAATAATAATAGGATAATTGGTCAATTTAATTCTTATAATAATACACAGAGGACTATTAACACCATTAGAAATCAAGTAGCTAATATATATGGCGCATACAGTACTACCACTAATGCAAAATACTCTGAAAATTCAAAATAAATCTGTATCATAGGAGTGATTTAATTTTTTTATTGGTATTGTGCTTAAAACAGAAAACAAATTACTTTGACAACCAGCGTATAATCCCATCTTAACTTTCAAATCCTATATTCAGACAGTTGAAACATGATAGCTTATAAAACTGTACAATACACTACACAATACTAGTTCAGGTCATACATATTTAAAAAAAAAATAAAAATCAAAGGACAAATTCATTCAGGTCTGCAAGACCACAAGAATGTTCAGGCGCAAATTACACCAGAAAATTATTCTGGCAGCACAGCTCTTCTTCCCTTGCACCAGCAGAGGGAGTTGATATCTGGTACAGTGAGCCCACTGTAGATACCAACAGACTGGTCTGGGGAGGAGGCATGAATGATGAAATCCATGAAGACAGTGAAGCCATGAATATTCAATTAAGCCTCGCCCATAGCCACGCTCCCTCCTCTAATGGGCTCTAGAGTGTGTTACCATGACCACCCACCACCCTATGCTTCCTCGTGAGACCTAAGGGAATGCCTTCCCGGCTGGGAAGTCAGCTTTAAACTCAACTCACATGTGATCAGACATGGTGAACGCACTGACCCACACCAAGAAAACAGTGGCTCATGTCGGTTGCCTGGGTGTTGCCTGACATGGCCACGCTCCGGCAAGGGGGGCGGGCAGTTGCTGCGTTTGGCAGTGGGGCTAGGGCCTGGGCTCAGGCAGGGATGAGTGTAGCCCCAGGACAGCACCAATGCTCCCCCAGGCACTGGCCAGATCGACATCACCAGTCCCAGATGCGGAAGTGGCAGCAGTGGCTGTATGGACGTCCTCAGTGGAACATCAACTCCCCCTGCCATGATGGGGGACCGCATGGGGGAACAGAAGCCTCCCCCTGGCATGGTGATGGGGACACATCCAGCCGCTGCTTTGTCCCAGCTATTCCCCCATGCCCTCCTCTGGTGTTTTAGGGGAAGGCGGCATTCTCCTGGGTAGGTCCATATGGTCACCACTGCTGCTCCTGCACCTTGGTCTGGTGGCTGCAGCTAACGGGAGAAAAACTCTGCTGCCATTTGGGGCCCCAAGGTGTTACTCAGTGTTGCAAACCTGAGGGTTCCTGAGCTCCAAGAACACTGGCAGCATGGACCCGCACCAGCTCGAGCCCAGGAACATGGGTCCTCCCCTGTGAAGTCCATTAATAATTTATCATTAAGAAAGTATGGGAACATTAAACCATGGGTTGCATAAAACAGAGTAGGAAACTTGCTTGAGCTCTCTCCAATTTAGAGCTGGTTACTATGGCTATGCATTCCTGTATTTCAAGTGAATAGACAACATAACAAAAGCTTCTTTAGGAAGGCACTGAATGGGAAACTGGTGAATTTATCCTTTTTTTAAGGTTTTTCAGCCATCGAACCTGTCTCCCGGGCCAGCATGGGACACTGGGGCTGGGGCAGCACTGCTAGTGAAAGGGAACCCTGTGGTGTCAGCATTTGGGGCGGCATGGAGAGAGCATGGACGCTGTCCCATGAGTGCAGGAGGCGAGAGCTGCAGGGTTGCCCTTCCCTTCGCCACCCCAGAATGGGGGGATCTGCAGGGGCCGCGGGGATGGGGAGAAGGTGTCTCCTGCTCCCATTCTCATGCACAGACACACATAATTGCTGTTGCCTCCTGCAGCTCGGTGGAGAACAATTCCAGCAAGGGAAACACCCCGGGGACCCCCACTGCCTTCACAACACTCATCCGTAACTGCTCTGGCAGCAATCCCAGCTCCAGGGCAATGGCAGCGGCTCTCCTTCCCCTTAAATAGTGAAAATGGAGGGCACTTGGAAACTGTGGGGGTGGGGACGATGGGTTGTGGTGATTTACATATTCATTATTTTTTACATATTCATGAGATGATTGTGTTCGCAGCATTATCTGCGCCTGCCTGCAGGCCAACTTTTTGCTGAAAAATAAACCCTGATTTATTGAAACCCTAGAGATGCAGACTGCACATATGCGGGGGGCTTCCTGTATAAGATGCAATCACTCCCAGAGCAATCTTTTGTACTCTTGCCCCAAACATCTCTATTCACAGAATCACATAACATGCCAAGTTGGAAGGGACCACAAGGATCAGCGAGTCTAACTCCTAGCTCTGCACAGGAACATCCCCAAAAGCCACACCCCATGCATGAGAGTACTGTCCAAACACTTCTTGAACTCTGTCAGACTTGGTGATGTGACCACTTTCCTGGGAAACCTGATCCAGTGCCCAATCTCCCTCTAGGTGAAGGAACTTTTTCTAATAAACAACATAAACCTTCCATGACACAACTTCAGGCCATTTCCTTGGGTTCTGCTACTAGTCACTACACAGAACATATGTGCCTCCTCTTCTGCCCCTCCTCTTCCCTTTGTCAGGAAATTGTAGACTGCAATGAGGTTTTCCTTCAGTTTCCTCTTTTCCAGGCTCAACAGATCAAATTATTTCAGCCACTCCTCATATTTCTTCCTCTCAAGGCCCTTCACCATCTTTGTTGCCCATCTCTGGACACTTTCCAATAGTTTAATATATTTTTTATATTGTGGTGCCCCAAACAGCACACAATATTCAAGATGAGGCCACACCAGTGCAGTACAGAGCAGGACAATCTCCTCCCTCAACTGGCTGGCAATGCTTTTCCTGATGCCTCCCGAGACAAGGCTGACCCTCCTGGCCGCCAGGGTACTGCTGACTCATATTCAACTTGCAATAGACCAGGACCCCCAGACCCCTTTCCACAGCATTTTTTTCCAGCATCTCATTCCACAGTCTGTGTATATCCCGGGTTGCCCCATCAGAGGTGCAGAACCAGGCACTTTACCTTGTTGATCTTCATATGGTTGGTGATTGCCCAGTCCTCTAATCTGTTGAGGTCTCTCTGTAAAGCCTAATTGCCTTTGAGGGGGTCAACAGCTCCTCTGAGCTTTGTGCCATCTGCAATCTTGTTTAGTATTCCTTCCAGTCCTGCATCTAAATTGTTAATGAAGATGTTGAGCACCACAGGGTCCAAGATGGAGCCTTGCAGAACCCCACTAGATACAGGTCACCAATCTGTTACCCCATCCACTATTCCCCTCTGTGCCTGACCTGTGAACCACTTGCTTACCCACTACATGTGTTTATCCATCAGTGTGCTGGACATTTGGTCCAGAGGGAACCTGTGAGAGAGTTTTGAAAGCTTTACTTAAATCGAAAAAAATTACATCAACTGGCTTCCTTTAATCAGCTAAGTGGGTTGCCTTGTCATAAAATGAAGCCAGGTTTAAACAGGACTTTCCTCTCAGGAAGCTGTGCATGATGACTGCATTGTCTTTCAGGTGTTCCTGAATACCTCCCAGAATAATCTTCATCATAATATTACTAAGCACTGAAGTGAGATCCACAGGTCTATAGTTTCCAGGGTCCTCTTCCTTGCTCTTCTTGAAAATCAGGAGAATGTTCACCATCTTCCAGTCAGCTGAGACCTCTTCAGATTCCCAAGATCGCTCAAAAACCGAGAGAGGATTTGTGATGACATAACCCACCCCCTTGGGGATTCTTGGATGAATTCCATCAGACCACATAGATTTGTAGGGTTCCAGCTGGAGCAGCAGATCCCATTCAATTTCAGGGTTGACTGGGAGTTAATAATTCTCATAGTCATGGTCCTCCAGCTCAGGGCACTGAGATTCCTTGCTCCTTAATCCCTGTTGAAGACAGAGGCCAAGAAAGCTTCCAACATCTCTGACATGTATCTATCCCTCTTTGAGAGATTATTATTCTCATCCTATAGCAGGTAATGGTATTTCTACACTGCCTATTGCCATTAATATATTTGAAAAAAACCCTTTTTTTTTGTCACCCCCACTTCTGGACAGCTTCAACTCCGTTTGAACTTTGACTGCACAAATATTCTCCCTACAACAGCAAGCAGCTGAATTCTTCCCATGTTACTTGACATTGCTTCCACTGGTCATCCACCTTTCTCTTTTTTACCTTATTTCCCAGAGGAGATACCTATTAAGCCAAGTGGGTCTTCTTCTTTGGCTGCCTGACTTCCAACATTTGGGAATTGCCTGCTCTTGTAGCCTTAGCAGGTGATTTTAAAAAGTGACCATCACTGATGTACACCAGCAACTGCAAAATATTTTCACAGGGGATCTTACTCACTAATTCCCTGGGCAGCCTAAAGTCTTCTT
Source organism: Pitta sordida (assembly GCA_013390025.1). Taxonomy (NCBI): domain Eukaryota; kingdom Metazoa; phylum Chordata; class Aves; order Passeriformes; family Pittidae; genus Pitta; species Pitta sordida. The sequence continues at coordinate 4,837 of WEKX01003529.1, read as the reverse complement.
TCCTCATGTCCACAGTTGAGGTTTTGCTGGCACATTTCCTTCTGTCAACAGGGATTTTAAACTCAACCATTTTGTGGTCACTGTGGCCAAGAGAGCCACCCATCTCTGCCCACAAGATCTGCTCCACTGACAAGCATCAGATCAAGGAGAGAATCTTTCCAAGTTTGCTCACTTAGGACCTTCTCCATAAAATGGCCATCCAGAACTTTTAGGAATTACATTTTCATATTTACAGAGTCCTGCAAAATTAGTCAAAGTTTGGGTAATAATTTTTTCAGATTTAGAAATACTCTTTTAAGTTTACTTATTTTACCTCTTCTGAGCATACTGAGCCTTGAACTTCTGAATACTATAATCACATCATTTAGGATTGAAATATAATATTCAAAATATTTTCATATAATAATGAGTATGGGGAATTTAGAAGCCAGGTATACAATTCTTTGAAAATTTCCTAGGGAAAAAATAGTCTTAAGTTGAAAGCAAAGTATCATGTAATTTTAGATAACTTGAGTACTCCTTATTAATAGTAGGATTTATAAAAATTAATAGAAAAACAGTGGGGGAAAAAAGAAGTATGCTTCATGCTATGAAAGATTTGAGTTACCCTTACTGGTTAAATTTTTTCTTCTGTCCCAGGTTAAACATTTTAAGTGACTAAATATTCTCACATTGTGTAAAAAAATTTGGACATAAAACCCACATCAATTTCTTTAGGACTTGGACATGAGCTATTCCTGAAAACCTTCATTCGACTACTTCCCAACTCTGATTCAGTCCACTTAAATTCAGCTTTAGTTTAGATGCTCAGTGGAACAGCTCTTTTAATGCATGTAGTTTGCATATAGTTTATATATAGTCTGCAGAGAAAGCTAGGTAAATATGCTTTCAGTCAATAGATGTAAAGTTATTTGCACAAAGATATAGATGAGATCTCTGCTGTTTTCTTCAGGCCACTTCCCCCAGAGACCTCTCCATTAAATCTATCTAGTACTTCTACTCTTCTGATGATCCCTTGTCAGCAGTGGCGCATAATCACTGCACGTAATTACTGTATGTTATAGTAGTTGCACACTGAGAGTTTCTGTGTGACAGCATCATATGAGCCATATAAATGTCATCCTCTTAGCAGAAACTGAGATACCTCAGTTGTTGGCTGGCAGCTGGACCTAAAGGAACAAGTCTGTACACTGATTTTGTAATACAAAAGTGTACTGAAATGGGTACTGAAAAGGAGGCAGGAAAATGTAAACATTTCTTCTTCCACCTTAAGCAACACTGAATCTTGGTCTTCATCTGAAAAATTACATTAATTAATCCCAGTTGTCATTCAAAGTCCAATTAAAAATGTGAATAAGAAACTAAGAACTGTGAAAACAGTTACAACTGTAATNAGATCTCACTTGGGAGGGGTCATGAAAGACCTTTCCCTCTTGTGAGAGAGAGAGAACTTTATGGAAGGGCAGAGAGATGGTTCCTACCCTGGATCTGTTCAGAAATACCAACCTGCCTGGTTTACCCCTACCCTATGTTCCCCCTTTTTCTCCTGGTGGAAAAGGGAATATTACATCTATTGTAAGAGAAGGAGGGGTGGGGGGAGAAAGGTTGCCTTCTAAATGATGCTTCCCTTGCAGTTCTGAGCTTGTTAGTTAGAAAATAAACCCTTTATGTTCTTTATTTATAGTTTTGCCTTGCTTCTTTTGCCTGTGACCAGTTTTATTTTATTTTCCAGTTTTATTTTCCAGTTGGTTTTTTTTTAGTTTTCTCCTTCAGGAGAAGTTGGGGTGGGTCTCTGGCATCCAGCCAGGGTCAAACCACGACAAAATGTCATCCTCTTAGCAGAAACTGAGATACCTCAGTTGTTGGCTGGCAGCTGGACCTAAAGGAACAAGTCTGTACACTTATTTTGTAATACAAAAGTGTACTGAAATGGGTACTGAAAAGGAGGCAGGAAAATGTAAACATTTCTTCTTCCACCTTAAGCAACACTGAATCTTGGTCTTCATCTGAAAAATTACATTAATTAATCCCAGTTGTCATTCAAAGTCCAATTAAAAATGTGAATAAGAAACTAAGAACTGTGAAAACAGTTACAACTGTAATAATTAACTTACAACAATAATGCATTCGAAGAAATCAGAAAGAAGGACTTATCATTAAAATAGCCTAAATAGAATGTGGTTTGTTTATACAGATATCCTATTATATTCCCATCTCATGCATTGGACATGTATGTTTTTGATGACCCAAATACTTGCAAACCTTACCTGATAAACCATGTGTCCTCTTCAAGCAGCAAAACATTTATTTATGGTTAGATTTAATAATTACAGTAGGACTCAGTGTTCTTAAAGGTCTTTTCCAACATACATGATTATATGATTCTCTAAGTCATACATCCTGCTCTACTGAGATACGTCATCGGATTGTGGTAAGAAAAATTTTTGGAACTGCTAATTAAAATTCTACAAAAGCAATGAAGCTGGAGAAGGAACACAGATTGCTATGGTTACCTTGTGGTAGGCCAATGCTCCCTTTTAATTTTTAAATCCATGACATTACAGACACTATTTAAATATCCTTTGGGCAGAAAGGAAGATATTATTCTTTTCATTACTGATGGATATACTAAAATGGGAAGCAGTTAATCCAAAATGAAAAGGTAACAAAGTCAATACTAGAACTCAGCACAGTTTTGTTTATTACCCTAAATCCTTACTACCCCAAAACACAGTAATTGTAAAATCTTTGTTGCTACATTTTTTTTCCCCTATAACTACACAGCAGAGCATGGTAATCCATGATAGAGCATCCTTGATGTCTTGGTCAGGTTTTGCATAGTGAGCTCTTCACCTGATAAAGTTATTGCATTGCAGAAGTTTTAGAGGTATCATAGAAGGCCAAGTGTTGTCTGTTTTTAAACAGTCTTGGCCATTCAGATATTCAGTAGAAACGAGAAATTTTAAAATAAGTATTGTTATGTTTCTTATATAACAGACATACTTCTACAACACTTTGCAACTGTTTATTGCATGTGGCTGAAGTGTTATCCTGTTTCCAATAGATTTTCTACTGATTTTTCAACGTTTTCCCTACTAGCTTAGAGATCTGAACTAACTCAACAAGTAATCAGATGAGTGCCAGAGCTTCCAAACAAACAAAAAAATAGCCCCAAATATAAAATCACAATTTTAAAGTACTTTTGAAAATATACATTTTTCCTACTTTTCATAGGTACATGCCATTCTCTAGAATTACATTCTTCCAACGTATTTTGTACATTTTAAATTTTATTCATTCTTCTGTCCATTTTGGTAAATAAGTATTCTCAGACATGGTCTTTCAAGCTGAAATTGGTTCTAGTATATGTCAACACGCCAGTAGGTAAAAGCAGACTATAAAAGATAACATTCAGAATACATTTTCCTTAAATTCTCATTAGAGCAAGTGAGGGAAGCAGGTATGAGATCTTTATATAACATGCTATATGAATTGAAAAGGAACTGTCCTTATTTGAAGCAACTGAGAAACTCACACACTGAACTCCAGTTCAGTGAGATTAAAGGCTCACATAAGATGCCAAATCTATACTTTTAATATTTGAATTAGACAGGATTTTTTTTAATTTCAAATAAATAAAAGTGAATTTGCAGGAGCAATTGAAGCAAGTCTGTAATATAAATACAACATTTTCTAAATAAACTGAGAATTCAGGAAGGCAACCTTGAAATTAAAAGCATTTAGGAACATAGAAATGCCAAAACTGGCACTTTATTAGTCTTAACAGTCTCTTTGAGATAAGATATATTTTTAACTTCTCCTTTTAGTGGGTCTAATGCTATTAGGAATCCTGCAATTAAAAAACAAACAAACGAATGAAAACCCCAAACAAGGAAACAAACAAAGAAAACCATAAAAAGAATCCACCAAAAAAAACCAAAACAAAAACTTTGAAAAAGTTTTGAGAAAGGGGAGAAAAGTATGATTTATAGGGGTAAAATAGTCCTTTAAAAGATGTTTATTGGAAAAGAGATTAAAAAATCTGTAATGACTGTGGAGTATATTACAGTATCACAGTATCAGCAAGGTTGGAAGAGACCTTGGAGAGAGGGTCCAGAGAAGGGTGACAAGGGTGGAGGACAAGCCCTATGGGGAGCGACTATGGGAACTGGGGTTGTTCAGCCTGGAGAAGAGGAGGCTCAGAGGTGACCTAATTGCTATTTACAACTACGGGCAAGGAGGTTACCNACGGGCGTTAGACTGTGAGTTGGACTAGATTATCCCTGTTGGTCCCTTCCAACTCATAGTATTCTGTGATTCTGTGATCATCAAGTCCAACCTGTAACCCAACGCACCAACCCATTGTCTAAACCATGGCACTAAATGCCTCATCCAGCCTACTCTTAAACACCTCCAGGGATGGTGACTTCACCACCTCCCTGGGCAGACCATTCCAATGAGCGTAATGAAACCTGCAAAGAGCAAGAACCTGTAATAAAATGCTATGTTCAGTTTATCTGTTGAAAATAATCTAGAAAGTTTGAATTATGGTTCCATTGTTAGGGAAAGGGGGAGGGGAGGAAAATAAGGAAAATTTTATTTTGGATCTACTTTCCTATTCTATGATACTTTAAAGTTTTAATTTCATTTTGTTACTAAGACGATTTCATATTTTATTAAAAGTTTTACAATAGAAAGTGAGATTGTTCATTCTTTAACATTGCAAAGAAATATTAGTGGATATCTTTTACCTCATACAACACCCAATATGGCTTAACAGTCCTTAATAATTCAGTACAACAGATTAAATGTACATTAACAGCAAAAAGAAAGGCAG
>WEKX01003524.1:289071-302483 GCA_013390025.1 Pitta sordida | reverse complement strand
ATGACCTGCAAGTATTTGCGAGTTTGATGCTTTGTGAGACCTCTGACATGACCCACTTCTCACAAATGAGGGGATATAAATGTAATTGCATGATGGGTTTCATCATAACATTATGGACGCAGACATACAAAGAGCACTGCAATTCCATCGCTGTTTCTTGGTTGCAGGCCAGTTTGGCTAGAAATTTTTCTCCACTTCTGATAAAGCACTCATAATTCATGTCCAAACAGCAGGTTCAGGAGTATTTTCACACAATTACAAGTAGAAAAGGCACATATATGTATTTCAGTTACCTTTCATTTGAAAAGGACATGCAAATAGGCTTGAGGGACAGACAGAATAATGATACTGTTCCCAATGATCAAAAATGGATCAAGACATGTTGGTTTAAAAAGGAAGTGTTAAAAGCTGTCATTCAAAGTTTAAACAACTGGTTAGATAGCCATGAGGAAAGAGACCGAACCAGCTAGATTTTTATTTGGAAGGTTGAAAGTCAGCCTCTACCAAAACAGGAGTTATAAATTTATATGTTGTTTATGGTACAGTAGCTTGCTAAATTCCATGCACATAAAGGCATTTATTGTACATGTGCTGACAAACATTGTATTTTCTGGATCTGAAAAAAGCCAAGTTGAAGGGTGTTACTTGAATTTTGTCCATTCAAATAAATAGATGAAAAAGAGAATACATACCATACCTCATATTGACATACGAACACTTATATTATATAGATATCTGAGGGTGTTTCATTTTTTTGCGGAGGGGTTCTAGAAAATATGACCTCCATCCCCTTAAACACATACTCCTAAAACTAGAAACATTGTTTTTCCCTGCCCATTTGCCTTCCTAAACCTGTCCTAAGCATCTGTATCATGTTATCCAACACACTGGCTGCTAACAATACAATCAATATAAAAGGTTACTTGGAGGTCATGGCTTTTTTCTGTCCTCAAAATACAAAACTTATTTTAACAGGGTTTTGAACTCTTCCACTGTGGAAAATGTCTTAGAACCATTCAGGTGAGAAGAAAAAAGCGTATCAAAATTACAATTTTTTTGAGTATGAAAACAGGAAATTTGCTTTAATAAACATTTTTCTGTGCATCCACATGAAATACATTTTTTCAGTTTCGTAACTCGATTGTAAGATTTTACAGAGCAGGAACTTGGCAAGCCAGGCACTAACCTAAATGCCTATTATTTCATCACTTTTGGAAAATATACAATATCTGGCTTCAAAGAGTAAAACTTAACTTACACAGACACTACCCATACATTGCAGCAAAGATGAATGCATTCCTGACACTGACTGAGCTAGAGGACTACTTGAAGTTAAAAAGTAATCAGATAAGCATATAATGGCTATGTTGATTTGTACATAAACATTTTTACCCTTGTAGATATATTTTTTACATAACTCTGCTTTGGGCCAAATAATCTTTCAGCAATATGAATTACTAGATATCAATAAAAGGATTTTTTTAAACAAACCCATCAGATTCAAACAAAATTATATCAGTTTAATTTTTTTAGAAGCCTAGTTGTTACAAACAGAAAGTATCCACATTTCATGTAGTGTTGTGTTGCTCACAGCCTTCGTTCTGTAAATACTTTTTACAGTACATAAGTAAAAAGTCGCCCCAATTGCTTTTGAATTGGAAGAGGAAGGGAAACTATCCTTAAGACAAAGTGATTTTCAAATCGGTTTCAATTAGTTCATATATTTTAACATGACTGACACTTTCAGAACGAAAAGTTCAGCACAGTGATTTACCTCCATAAGAGATTGCATCAATTTAGAATAGATGAGCTACACGAAGAAGCTGATGTGCAGTCAGGGGTTTTTGCAGCTGGACTTCCATTCAAAAATAATGCCAATGCATAAAAAAATTATTAATCCATGAGGGATCTTTATACACAACAGCATACTAACCACTCCATCTGCTCAATTTATCAAAGAGCCTCTCAAAACAAACATTTCCTTGCTGACCAATGGCTGAAAATTTCTGTGTATTTACTTAATTGTTTTCCCTAAGGTTAGAAAAACAAGCCACATCTGTGCTCACCAAACATCCACTATCTGGTTCAATGGCCCAACACAAATTACAAATCTTACTGAAACTTCACATCCCAAACATCTCAAAAGGAAAAAACAAGCCTGACAAATGGATTAATGTTCAGAGTTCCTTCACATCACTAGATAGGACATCTTTGCAAGGTCTTCAGGAAAGCAAGCAGATTTTGGGGACAACATTTACACCAGCTTCAGTGACAGACACAGGAGGAGCACTGGCTCGCCATTCAGACATCCAGGTTTTCCAGGTTTTCCAAAACAAACAAGGAACAAAACCAAACAGGTAAAGGCAATCCTGTATCAGCAACATTATGAGTCAGAAAATATTGAGACTTATGGTTGTTACAGGATCCCATATGGTTTAATACTAAATATATTTTTTCTTCATGTGGAATTACTTTTCACTCTCCAAAAAATATTGAATGCATTAAATAAGACATGAAGATATACTCTTCTCCCGGTAAGGCAGACAAATAAACAATACTCTCTGAAGAAATGGTTGGAGCCTAAAGAACTGCTAGGCAGCATAGCTATTTGCTGTTGACAAGCCCCAGTTCCCTACTGTTTGTGTAACAGCAAGACATATCTGCACATGACAATGGGGCCCTGAGGTGAATGAGCTGTCCTAGTAAGAAGTTGCCTTCAAATAAGTACTCAGGGTCCCACTGCACACGTACTCCCTTTTAATCAGAATTAACACAGAGTAGCTATGTATTTATCCCAGACTGCAAGGGACTGGAACAGTAAAACATGCACTATAATAGGGAAAAGTGGAGGGCAACTCCCCTACAGGAGCCACAGTGAGGGCCACAACTCCATCAAAGAAGAGCTGTGCAAATATCACAGTATCACAGTATAGATAAGGCTGGAAAGGACCTTGAAGATTATCTAGTCCAACCTATAATCCAACTAACCTATCATCTACATCTAGTTCATATCACTCAGCACCTCATCCAGCCTACCGTTAAACACCTCCAGGGTTGGCGACTCAACCACCTCTGCGGGCAACCCACTCCACATCCGAATCACTCTTTCAGTAAAAAACCTTTTCCTAATATCAAGTCTAAACTTTCCCTGCTGAAGCCTAAGACTATGACCTCTCATCCTGTCTCCAGTGGCCAGGGAGAAAAGACCAGCCCCTGCCTGACTGTAACCTCCTTTTAGATAGTTATACACAGCAATAAGGTCACCCCTGAGCCTCTTCTTTTCTAGGCTAAACAGACCCGGCTGCTTCAGCCTCTCCTCATAGGGCTTATCTTCCAGCCCCTTCACCTAGTCACCCTTCTCTGAACTCGTTCCAGCACCTCGACATCTTTCTTGAACTGAGGGGCCCAGAACTGAACACAATTCTCGAGGTGTGGTCTAACCAGTGCCAAGTACAAGGGAAAGATAACCTCTCTTGACCTACTAGCCACTCCATTCTTGATGCAGGCCAGGATGCCATTTGCCCTTTTGGCTGCCTGGGCACACTGCTGGCTCATGTTGAGTTTGCTGTCCACTAATACCCCCAAATCTCTTTCCACCTCGCCACTCTCCAAGCATTCCGTTCCCAGCCTATAGTTCTGCTTGGGGGAATTATGACCAAAATGCAGAACCTGACATTTAGACTTATTAAATTTCATCCTATTGGAATCTGCCCATCTCTCCAGTCTGTCCAGGTCTCTCTGCAGGGCCTTCCTGCCCTCTAACTGATCAACACGGGCTCCAAGCTTGGTGTCATCCGTGAATTTACTCATGATGGCCTCAATCCCGTCATCTATATCATCAATGAAAATGTTGAACAGGACCGGACCCAACACCGATCCTTGGGGGACACAACTAGTAACCGGTTGCCAACTAGATGAGACATCATTTACCAGCACTCTCTGGGCTTGGCCATCTAACCAGTTTCTGACCCAGCAAAGAATATTCCTATCCAGACCCCTTGCTGCCATCTTCTCCAGGAGTATATCATGGGAGACTGTGTCAAATGCTTTACTAAAATCCAGATACACTACATCCACAGCCTTCCTCTCATCCACCAGGCGAGTTACTTGATCATAAAAAGAGATCATGTTGGTCAAGCAAGACCTACCCCTTCTAAACCCATGCTGGCTGGGCCTGATCTCTTGTCCATCCTGTAGGTGTTGCATGATAGCGCTCAGCACTATCTGTTCCATAACTTTGCCTGGGACTGAGGTGAGGCTAACAGGTCTGTCGTTTTCCCGATCATCCTTCCAACCCTTTTTGTGTATGGGGGTCACATTCGCCAACTTCCAGTCATCCGGGATATCACCTGTGCCCCAAGACATGGTAGTGGTGCTGTCCAGATTCCCAAGCTTTTGCGATCTACAACAAAATGCACAAAAACCAGAAAACCAGGACTGGCCAGGATGGCACACAAGTGGTTGCAAAATAAAATGAGTTGAATTGTTTTCAAGATTTTTTTATTTTAAAATCACGTAGGATGTTCTTTGAATGCTCTCTGTGAGTGTCTACTTAACTCTTTCATGACTTCCCAGCATTTCCTCAGAGCACATCATTAGCTTTCTACTTCCCATTGAAACACAATTTAGGCCTGAAAACTACCCTCACATGCAAAACCACTAAAACCTGGTATTTTAGTCCAGAAAAAAATAAATTAATTCTGCTGCTTTTGCCAACCAGATGCTACAAAACATGCAACATTGAGCAAACCATTCAGTATTATCCCCGTTTCAAAAGGAAAACCTGTGACATTAAATATGATCAGCATCAGAAGAAAAGACAGGGCCAGTGCTGGAGTTCTCAACTCCAAAGTCTCTAATTTCCAGTCCCATTTAACCAGCCTAATCAGACCCTTTCAGGGGACAGGTAATGGGTAACTTTAGGATAATGACTACAGATGGCTGTAACTTCAAGTATGTATAATTCAAGGCCTACTTCTCCAAAATCTTACCTGAAATCCCGTAGGATATACAGGATATCCTCGCTGCATTGTGACCCCCTCCATTGCTACCTCGCTGACTTGTGAGGAAAATTTCCTGCAATTTTGCTTCAGTGATTTGCGATGCTCCCTGGCTGATGCATGCGCAGCACCTCTGCTCCTGAGGGGTGGGACTGGCCTGGTCCCACAGGGAGGGCCACAAGTCACACTGTCCCCTGTTACTCAAAGCATAGCCGGGGACTGACCCAATCCAGGCATGTCACTGTTTCCGTGGCTACAGGCAGGGAAGGGAAGTGCCCCAGGAAATCGGGGACGGCCACAGTGGCGGCAGGGCAAGCGCTGTGTGCTTGGACAGGGCAGCAGCGGGAATGCTCACTCCGCTGCTGCAGGTGCTGCCCACTCGCAATGTGGGCACGAGCACCAGGGCTGGGGGGGGGAGCAGCGGCATGGGGTTTGGGTTGTGAGCATGCACGGTCGCAGCAGCCCAGCCCTGGCTGCAGAAGCGGCAGTATTGCCGAAGAGAAGCCCAGGGATCCTCAGGGGAGTCTTGCAAATCAGAGAGGGCTCGGAAACGCTGCCCTTTGCTCCCTGTGCCGTGAGAGCCTGTCAGGAGGAGCAGAAAAGTGTCTGCAGCGGCAGGGGGTGGAGTAATGGGCATGGCCTGCATGCATACTAATGACCTGCACATTTGCGAATTTGATGTTCCGCGAGAGCCCTGGCATTACCCATTCCTCACAAATGAGGAGGTACAACTGTATCAATACATCTTCTACAGCAAAAGAAAAAATATTGGCAATCAGGAAAGTGCGAGAAAAGTGGATCTCTTTAGTCTACAAAGCAGAACCCTTAGAAAAGCATATGCTAAATCGTCCAGTATGAAGGACTAGCTATCATTTGTTTTCCTCAGCCAATTTGAATTAAAAGAAAATTAACTTTTACTTAACATCAAAGTGAACCAGAAAGCCTGGGTGGAATTTAGTTCTTGGCAAATTCTTGAAAATAAATCAAACACTAGGGATAGTCTTAAGAAAAAATTGTAAAGCAAAATGAATCTTACTTAATCAGTCCTCCAATCCTGATCCTGCATAGGTTCTAAGGTCACTTGCAGGAAATGAAACATTACAGGAAAACCCCTAACTTTATACCTAAGAATTTTGATCAGAAAATTTAGATCTCAAAAAACCCCCTTAGGAACTGTTAATTCTATTCCAATGAAAAAACCGTAGCATGAAAAGTTTATCATTCCATCGCATTAATATTCATTGCTATGTAAAATAGTATTAAAAAATAAAAAAATATTCCTGAACTTTTATTGAAATCATTCTACTGTAGCAAAAGAAACACTAACAAAACTGCTTGTGAATTACAGCTCTTCTTACTTGAACCCCTTTTCCTACGAGCTAACTGCTCATACTTCATAGTAATTCAGAGTTAATGTATGATCCAGCTACTCCTAAAGTTGCAATTTCAATAATATAAAATCCATTATATAAATCAAGCACAAAAACCTTGACGTTTTTTCTCAGATCAGAAGTTAAAATGTGTTAAATACATATTTTGTCAACTTGAATAGTTGTGTGCTGGACTCTTCTCAACTTGCTTGCATGATTATCATGTATGTATTCAATTGAAGTCAGAAAAGATCAGAGTCAATGCCAAACCCATCACTAAACCATCTCTCCAAGTGCCAAGTCATGTATCTTTTAACTACATCCAGGACTGGTAATTCCACCACTTCTCTGGGCCCTGTTCCAATGCCTGACCATTTACTAATATCCATTCTTAGCCTCCATTGGCCATTTTCTCTCATCCCATTGTTACTTTGAAGAGATTCTCACCTCATTTGACCTTCTCTTAGGTAGTTGTAGGGAACAGTAAGGCCCCACCCAAGCCTCCTTTTCTCCAGGCTAAACAACAGCTCCCTCAGCAGCTCTTCCAGGTCTGGACTACAAATCTTATCACCAGATTTTGCCATCCTGTTCTGGACACACTCCAAATGCCTTTCTTGTGAGGGACGCCAACCTGAACCTTAGTAGGTTGTGAATGCTTCCAGAACACCTTTGTTTATCTACAGTGCTCTGCTTGGACAGGAAATCCAGTGAGGATACCATAATGTAGCATATTTTGAATGACCTTTCCCAGTAAATATTGTGGGAAACGCAAAGGGGAACTATTTCAGGTACTAAATATACTTAATGTACAGCCTTCCACGTCCTCTAACAGCCAGACACCTTCCTCATGATTTTTACTAAAGGTGTGGGTTTTTTCACATCCTTTTCAGTGATAGTTCCTTCTCTTTTCACTCTAATCATCTTTTCACTTCATAATCTCAGAATTACAACTCACCTGGACAAACACTTCCATCTTCCATCAATATTCTTCCCATTTTTCCAAAAGCAAATCATTAGTCTCCTCTGAAACACTGCTTTACAACAGAAGGCGTCATTAGATGTGTAAGTAGATGTCTCGTCTCCATTCTCCTGGCTCATCTTGTGTCAAAAATTTAAAGTTCTATTTTAGCCAAAAAGCCAAATATCTGGAAAAGCTATTTGCTTGTACAGGCTTAGAAGATAGTTCCTCTGACTTGAAAATATGTCTATGAATTTCATCTTTTCAAAAATCTTCACCCAGTACCCTGAAGAGGCTTACTGAATTGCAGATATGTTGCAGTGCATCCAGAGGTTCAAGGAATTAAGACTATTCCAAAGAGGTAAAAAACCCTGTTCTATTACAGTGGTTTTTCAACCTCAGCAACACACAGGCCATTGAACCCCAGTACTGAGCTCCACTTTTGGATCCCAATTCCCTTTGTCAATTTAACTGTTTATCAGCCAGCCAAAGAAAAGCAAAACAAATTCAACCAGATTGCCACCACAATTTCAGTAGCTACATTGTAAAAATATGAAGAATAGCACAACTATTTTATCCAAGTCTTGGCAGAAGCAAGATAGGACAAAAGACTGCAAGACAGGACGAAGTATGTTTTGGTGTGCTTCTACATAAAAAATCATACTCAAAATCATTAGCTGAACTCAACTGACAGCATTTTCAGTATTTTTCAATGCCATTCAAGAAATATAATTATCTCTGTTCTCAGCACTAAGAAAGTGCCAGTAATTGAATGAGATATGCAACTAACACTCCTATCTACAGATTACATACTTCTGCAATTTCAGCTATATATTCAACAAGTCATACATTCAAGTGGAAAACATTAACATTTGTACATTTGTGTTTACTTCCGTCAATTTGCACTGCTACCTTGATTCACAGATTCACAGAATATTGAGTTGGAAGGGACTCACAAGGATCATCTAGTCCAACTTACCATCTAACACCCGTACAGAGACCGAAAGCACATCCCAGGGCAGTAAACGCAAACCGAGTTCCTTCACAGTTTAGCAGGCCACGCCGAGCCGGAAGGGACCCACAGGATCATCCAGCCCTACACCCCCCCAGCTAGATCATGTCACTAAACTCCTCCTCGAGTCTTCTCTTAAACACCTCCAGGGACGGCGACTCCACCACCTCCCTGGGCAGTCCATTCCAATGTGCAATCACTCTCTCTGTGAAAAACCCGCTTTCTAACATTAAGTTTAAACCTCCCCTGGCGTAGCTTGAGGCCGTGCCCTCTCCTTCTGGTGTCATTCTGGTGTCGTCAGCCTGAAAGAAGAGGTCCACACCCACGTGGTGGCAACCTCCCCTCAGGTAGTTGTAAACAGCAATGAGGTCACCTCTGAGCCTCCTCTTCTCCAGGCTGAACAACCCCAGTTCCCATAGTCGCTCCCTATAGGGCTTGCTTGTTGCCCTTCTCTGGACCCTCTCAAGCAGCTCAACATCCTTCTTAAACTGGGGAGACCAGAACTGCACACAGTACGCAAGATGTGGTCTGACCAGCGCCATGTACAGGGGAAGGACAACCTCCCTGGTCCGACTGACCACACTGTTCCTGATGCAGGCCAGGATACCATTGGCCTTCTTAGCCACCTGGGCACACTGCTGGCTCATATTGAGTTTCCTGTCAATCAGTACACCCAAGTCCCTCTCCACTTCACTTGATGTTAAGTGTTACAATTCCCTCATGCGGAATTTCCTAGACAAGACTGAACGAAGTCCAGCAAAAGATTAGACACCTTGCCATTAAGCAGACTTGTACAGGTGACTCCATCATAAAGTACACCTGAAAATGTTACCACAGAAATCTCCCCGATTATCAGTCACACACATCTAGCTACTATAAAGTTGCAACAGGATCAAAACTAAGGGACACTTCAAGAGGTTAAATGGGAACTTGAATGAAGTCCACCTGAGCCCAGCTGGAGAAGATGCCTTCCTCCACACGACATACACAATTGAGGATATCAAGAGAAGTTATAAACCGTAATGAAAATTCAAGTTGAAGAGCCTGAGATCAGCCAAGCATTCCTATTCCAGACTACAGGCACCCAAGCCCATATTCACATTCAAGTCAGTAACTCCTTATGACACCACTAAAGGGCTGCTCCACAAGAAATGAAAGACACAAAAAAACTTGCAGGATAAAAACAATTTACAATTGCAGTCTCTATCCCACATTTTCCAGAAAGAGAAAAAATTAACAAATCCACAAGTTCTGTAGTTAACATTTAAGTACACTACGGAAACCAAGAGTTCAACACTGCCTCATCCAAGTGAGAGCTCTACTCTGCTACTTTCCCTACAAAGAACTACAGAATTAGACATTGAAGTACATTACAGTATAAGATGCTAACACCCACATTTTGCCTCCATTTTGAGGTGGGGAACCAGTAAAACACATCTGGTTTCAAGTAAGTTCCCTGAATAATTTAAGATGGCATTTATAAAATTCCTGCACCATCTCAGAGGACACAGGTAACGGTGAAGGCTGTTCTCATTTTCTTCAGCAGAGGGAGCCGCATTTTCATCACAAATGCGGCAATACTTGACTTCTTTTTACAAATTACTCTGAATCCCTGCAGAAACACAGACATAAGCACTACCAAGCACAGATAGTAATCAACTGTCTGCATTTCTGCAGCTGCAGCTGCCCAAAGTTCCCCTAACTGGTAAAATTTGGGGTAGGAACAGGAAACAGAAGCACCCTAGAATAAAAATGGCGTGGGTCACCAACTGACAAGACTACACCAACACTTGCAGAGTCCTTCCATCTTCTGATGTTATCCTTTGCAACTCAAAGAATGATTCCACAGACACTCAACCATTAACCACACATAGACAAGTCAGGTTCAGAATTTATTTCTTGTTCATTTCTTGCACTTGAAATACTCTTCGATGACATCTTTGGCCTGAGATTCCTTGCCATAGTCCTATAACACAAGATAACCCATTATTAACGTATAGAATCATTCAAAACCTATTTTCACAAGAACAAATGTATTTTGGTACTTTCTCTTTAGGCATTCCCAAAATTCCACACAAGTGGAAGCAACATTAGCTGTTTTCCCTTTATTCTTTAATTCCCTTTATTCTGTATTATTCAAATGTAACATTCATCAGTAGGGTAAATCTACTTAAAGAAAATCAAGTAAAATATATCAAAAAGTAGCAAAAGTATGAAAGCACATGCAGAAGCCATTGCGAACATGTAGCCATCTTCTGGGACCTCAGAGACAACAAAGTCTTCAAGGCTCGTACTGTGGCTTTATTTTACCAGTGTCATTGTAAAATATGCTCCCCACAACATTTAAAAGTTGAGGGGACACATTGAACTGGCACTTTTTTCTGAAGCAAAGCTTCCTAGCTTCTAGTTAGGTTTTTCCTTTTAATGCTTACTGGCAAACAGGCATAGAGACTTCAAGGATACAACCATTCACTCAAAACATGTATGAGTTTTTTTTAAAACAGGAAAGGGAATATAAAACAGTATAAAACAGAGAAGCAGCTTATGTTCACTCCTAATATAAAGCAACTGTTTAAAAAAATTCATCAAAGAAGTGTATTTAACAGTTCCTTATCTAAAGTAAGGTTGTGGTTACAGTTTATTTTCAGCAGAAATTGTCTGTAATTAACAAACTTACTTTGACAACCACACAACTGCAGCCCACTACTTTGCGAGGTTTTCCTTCTCTGTCGATCTTGCAGAGCCCTACCCATTCTCCCAGCTTCTTGTTGTCATCAACCTGTGCAGGGCATTACATCACATTAGAATCTGCCATCTTTACCATAACAGGGTTTAGCCCAAAGGATGCTGTACTGTCAGAAGTTTTGGGTAACGGATGGCTGCTTTCCTCATGGGCATCAGCAGAGGGAGCCAAAGTATCATCATCGTACAGCTTGTGCAGTCATTTGCGTGAAGGCGAGACTCCTCCCGTAAGCCTATTTCTTATTATGTGGGACACAACTCACTTGTAACTTTGCGAAATGTATGATCCAAATCCTTTCCCATTTACAGCCAGTTTTTGTACTGTTTCTTTGCCAATCACAGAACTAAAGCAATCTCTGGTAAGAGAAATTCTGCTTAGATAAGCAATTTACAGAATTACAGCACAGTGGTTTAAATGTTTAGCTCTCTATATGCTGAAACAAGCAGTGTCATTTTTATAATGCTGAGTCAGAAGTTGACACTCACCTTTATTAAGTTGATCTGATGTTCTGCACAGAGTGCTTCAACTAATTTTACATATGTGGGCTCATCACAATTTGAGGCCAGAACACAGAGATGGGCTTGGCGTCTAAAAAAAAAAAATAAAAATTGACAAATGTAACTCAGACACTACTTGAAATTCCTTTCTCATCAAAACCACAAATAAAAAAGAATTCAGCACATGCATTTCTAGAGAATCACTTTCTGTTTAATTTTTGGTTACAAGACACTACATGCTTTTGAAATAGTGTTTTGGTATGATGTGTCACTTAGGACTTCAATATAAGCACCAAGCTATTCATACACTGTTAGCTACATGACCAGACTCTATTTTAGTTTTGAAAGATTCTAAAATCCTCGCTACATAAATTCTCAGCCATTGGAAAGAGGTCTAATGACTGGATAAACACCAGGTGCCATAAAGAACAGGTGTTGTTGTCAGAAAGCAACAAAGTTACAAGTTGCTTTTTCCTTTTTACCACAGATCACAGTAATTTAACATTGGAATTGCAATTACTAAAAGCTTGAATTTCCACATCAAGGTGTTACAGGCTCTTCAGAACAATCTTTTCTACTTACGTTCAAAGAAGCTGTTATGACAGGGCCCCAATTCTAATTAGGATCTTTGTATACTGTGGTACAATGTTAAGATACCAAAGGGATACCTGACAACAAAGAGAACTGAGTAGGTCTTCTATGCTTAACCTAGTGCAACGTGACCTCTGCAAACAACATCCGTTTTCTCTGTAACCACGTGTAGAACTCTTGCACATACATCATTTTATGAAAAGCCAGCACATGAAGCTGCAGCTGAAAGGAAGAACTCTTACAAACTAGTTTTTAGCCACCCAGCTGTATTTTCCTTCCATTATTTAGTGTCTTCTCTCAGAGGTTTTTGCATACAGGTTTGTCAGACTGCAGTTATCACTCACAGGACGAGTGAAGGGGTATCCGACAAACTGTAAAGTCATCACCCAAACGCTGTAGCATCATCCTTAGGCACCTTCTCGTCCCCCAAGTGTGCGTCTGCATTTGGACACACAGGTGTGTATGTGTGGGCTTATAAATAGCACTTCACCCGACTAAAGACCATAACTGATTACCATGGTTGGCACATAAAACAAGTTTAATGTTCTTTTGATAATGCATTTACAGCTGCAACACATGAAACAAGACAGCAATTTTTTTCATAAAAATTTAACTCCTGCAGGTTAAGTCTGACACACATATTTAACCACATTAAAACCTTAGGAAGTTCTTAGAAAACTTCATCACTTCTTAAAACACAAGGTTCAGGCAACCCCTCGATTTCCAGAGATTCGTATTTCAAGCACCATTCTTTTGTTCCCACAAAACCCATACACCCACATGAACACTTGATGGCACTGGGGTCACCTGATACACCACATACTGCCATTC
This sequence comes from Pitta sordida, assembly GCA_013390025.1. NCBI lineage: Eukaryota > Metazoa > Chordata > Aves > Passeriformes > Pittidae > Pitta > Pitta sordida. The sequence goes on along the minus strand of WEKX01003524.1, from coordinate 289,481 downwards.
TCCAATCATTGAATTTAAAACCTGTATTTTAAAATCACAGCTAAAGACTTCAAAACAGGCTACAGAAAACAAAAATAACTGGCAGAAAACCACCGCCTTGTTTAAGCTTTAAACTGAACACCCGGACAACGTGAGTGGTGTGTGTGTTCAACACACCTCACCCACTACGTACCTCGCCTTGCTCTGCCATTTGCCACAGATAAACCAGCGACACAGAACTTACTTGTCCAAGGCTTTGGCTGCCTCACGGATACCGCGGGCAAGGCCATCGTGGATAAGTGCGGTCTTCAGCACTTCTTGCAGGGCGGTGTTGACGTCCATTACACCTCCAGCAGTAATGCTAAAGGGAAGACACATAACGCTCCCATCGTAACGTGCTACAATCACAGGCAAAAGCTACCCGTTCACCC
>WEKX01003524.1:231962-287351 GCA_013390025.1 Pitta sordida | reverse complement strand
CGCGCGTCCGGCTGCCTCGCCGCCGTCCCGCACCCAGGGCAATGGAGTTTGGGATGGATGCGGAACTGGGGAGCGGTTTGAAACGCACATTGAAGGCTGAAAGTGAAGAGCTATGGGAAACGACTGCAGCTTGGCTCTGTCAAACAAGTGTTTCGTGGGAGATCTCTGTGCTGCTGTCGATATCTGACGCCAGTCACTTCAATGAGGCTCAAATCAAGCCTCACAAGAAAATCGGTTTGCTGTTTTCTAGGGAAAGAGTGGTGCTAATTAAGTCTCCTGAAGAAAATTATCACCCAACAGGGTTGGGTGGAATATTGCTCTAGTGGGAAAAAAAACCCAAACAACCAACAAAACAAGCCACGGGTCCCTCCCAACTCAGAATATTCTGTGATTCTGTGGTGCTTAAATACCCATTGGATTTGGGGCAGTGGCCATCCTAGCGGCTCCTGGCTGAACAACACGGCTGTTGAGTACTCTACATGTCACCATGTTCATGAAAAACAGTGAAAAATATAAGAGAAATAAGTAACAAGCTGTGGTTTGTGGCTAACGCAGTCGAATACATTTGTGTCCAGAGTTGTCAGTCACCTGTTCCACAATATGTTCTCCTTCGATATTCCTGGTGCTACCAAGCAGCAGGAGGTGNAATAAAAATATTTAACGCAAATTTAAGGAACTAAACCAACAGAGCAACTGCGAAACGATGAAATCCCAACACACTAAATCCAGCGGGCCGCGGTCCCTGCACGCTCCCTTGGGAGCGAAGGGGCGCCACGCGCACCGCAGCCCTGTCNTCAGAATATTCTGTGATTCTGTGGTGCTTAAATACCCATTGGATTTGGGGCAGTGGCCATCCTAGCGGCTCCTGGCTGAACAACACGGCTGTTGAGTACTCTACATGTCACCATGTTCATGAAAAATAGTGAAAAATATAAGAGAAATAAGTAACAAGCTGTGGTTTGTGGCTAACGCAGTCGAATACATTTGTGTCCAGAGTTGTCAGTCACCTGTTCCACAATATGTTCTCCTTCGATATTCCTGGTGCTACCAAGCAGTAGGAGGTGGGATGTATAGAATCCGTGTAGGGAGGAGACACTGCGCACAAAGTGACTCACTGGAACAGGTCAGGGAAGAGGAGGACAGAGGCAGAAAAACAGAGGAAACTGCTCAGAGCTGTCCCAGCTCAGGCAGCAGAGTCCTTTAGAGCCTGTCTGGGGGAAAAGCCCAGCTGGAGGCTGTGGTTGCAGCACTTCCAGGCGCCAGCTGTGAGACGCAGCTAATAGTACCAGCTCTGAGACAGTCACATATGAACCCTTTGTATTACAGAGCTCTAGAAGGCGCGGAGGCTAACCCCTGAAAAAGTCATGGAGACAGAATACTAGTGTAGGGGGCTCTCGTCTCTCTGCCCTCTGAGCTACTGAGCAGGAATGACACTGCCCGCTACTAACGCTGACAGCTCTGACATGCTCTGGCACCTCCAGCTGCTGCACCATTCGCAGAACCTCAGTGTGTTCGCAACCACTGCAGTCCCAACACAGGTATTCCAGTTTTGCAGCTCCTGTGGAACATTTGGCCGTGGCTTCTTCCCTCCTTCCTCCACTAAAAAAGTGGGAACTTGTAATTTCCTTTATACTGCTCAGAACCCACAAAGCTTTTCCCTATATTGATCCATCACTTAATCTTCTCATGCCCTTGAAAAGCCCCAAAGACACCTCATCTATAGAGTAGTTTTTGTGGTGAGTGGAACAATAGACCATTACCTCCTCTAAGGGTCTTCAAAGGACAACAAGAAGTCTGTATCCAGCCATAAGACACATTAGTATTGCCAGAAAGTGCAGTGTACATTCAGTCCAGGAAATCCAACTTCATGAAAGAAAATGAAATGAGCTTTAGGGACCTGGAAGGGTCTGCCTGTACACTGCGAGGTAGGAACTAGACTTCCTAATTTCAGGTGCAGCCATGGGGTCGAAAAGGGGGAGCCTCATTCGCCCAGGCCCAAATCTTGGGCCAGTGCATTGATTTTACCACCTCTTTCCCGTCTCAAGCTTGGACGTCCTCCTGGCCAGTTTACAGCTATTAATTCTTGTCCTTAAACCCTTGCGTTTCTGTTCTATGGATCTTGTAACTTGCTAGAGGCTCGTAGATGATCCGCGACCTTTCTCGGTCTACCACTCTTACGGACGCACGGCGAATGCCCTGAGCCAGCCGTGCACGTTTTTATCAGCCCGTCCGAAGGCGCAGCCCCGGGCGCTCCGGTCGCGGCGGGGACAAGGGCCGCTCCCGCGGGCCGGGCATGCTCAGTGCCTTGGTCCCGGGGCTNGCTCCTCGGCCATGGGCAGCCGGGCGGCGGACGGCGCGGGCAGCGAGCAGCCCCCAGGTGGGAGGCGGGAGCGCTTCTCCGCCCGCACGGGCACTCCACTCCGCACGTCGCGTCGGGACGGGAAAGGGAAGGGAAGCGCCGGGGAGCGGGGCAGGTCCCTCCAGGAGCGGCTCCAGGACGGGCTGGGGGGCAGCTGCTGGCCCCGCTCCGGGGAGGTGCCGTCTGCCCGGCCCCTGCACGGGGGAAAAAGCGGCGCTGCTTGGTTTGGTTCTCAGAGCCGGGGGAGAAATTTTGTGCGGGGTTCAGTTTTCCAACCTGATTTGTAAGTTGTTCCCCAGTGTCAAGGGAATAATGCTTTGTTATTGTTTTTATTTTGTATTTTTAGATGATCGTGTGTCAGAAGCGGTCGATGGGGAATCAAGGCGATTTACCAGAGAGCAGATATTTACTCTGTTTGCGGCAGCTTCTATAAACTTCTCTTCAATGATATGCTACTCAATATTGGGACCCTTTTTCCCTTCAGAGGTAAACAAACAACTTAGTCAGCTACTCTTTACTTTTTCGTATGCTGAAACTTTGAGAAGTACGTATATCTATGGCACCTTTACGGATGGCTGTAAACTCCAAGTTGAGACTTTTCAGCTCTGGGAATTCGGTGATAGCCTGATGTAGATGGATTGAGTGTGTACGATAGTGACCTGGATCCTGTCCATGGACTACTCTTCCCTGTGACTACAGAGAAGACAGCAAACTAATGATACAACATAGAAATTGAAGTGGATTTTTGAAGAAGTGAAATATGTAGTTCTTTGCTTGGAGTGCCACAGTAATTTTGTAGAGCTGAAATCAAGCTCTGCCAATGTCCTGACTTGCATTTCAGTGCCCTAGCCACTCAATAACGTTTTATTTATAGCTGTCTCTCTATTAACAAATGCTAGGCCATTTTTACAGTGTTAACTTCCAGACCTGACAACTCTAGGGAGGAAAAAAATAATTTCTGCTTATGTTGAGTGAATACAATGTTTAAATACAGGAAGAAAAAAAAAAAGGTCATGACCAAATTGTTCTCGGGCATTTACAAAGAAATGGGGTTTTGCTCTAAATATTCTTATGTACTGCTTGTGCCCAAGTAAGTGCATTATGCCAACTGAGTAAGTAAAAAAATTGTCTGGTGCTTGTTACGGGGGGCATGTTACAGTGAAGATAACAGATATCTCAATTTATTGCCCTCTAAATATGCAAGGGACCAAGGTTATGTAGCTAAAGCTGTTGCACACTAGTTGAAGCCACCTGCATAAAGTCTGGCCACCTGTTCAGCAAGTAACACATTTTCCATTTGTATCTAGGGAATGAACATTGCTTTTCCGTTAATTACACATTAGAAGAGCAACATGTCTTTAAATTGTTGTATTGTTACTGTGTGAGCCCCTACTGCCTTTGAGAAGGGAAATTGCTTTCTAACTTCATTAATAGATGATTAAAAAAAATTAAATGTGCAGGGCATGAATGTTATTCACTCAAGAATTTGACTATGTCTTTACGTGGTTGTGATTTTTTCTTGCAGGCAGAAAAAAAAGGTGTCAGTAACACCATTGTTGGCCTCATTTTTGGATGTTTTGCTTTCTTCAATTTCTTTGCTTCTTTAGTCTTGGGAAATTATGTAAGTATAATTGAAGCTCTGACTTAGTTTTGTGATGACACAGATTGGTACATAAAGACAGTTCTTTAAGGCTGAGAAGATGTCTCTTCTGTAGCATTCCTGCAGGCTTGTGTCTGCACTAGCTGGAGTCTGACCAGTCAGTCTGAATCTGAGCTAAATCTTGTCAGTACTCTTCTGTAATTCTTGAATGTAGCACAGGGTGGTGGGCATGTAGTTGTTTTGTTTCTCTGGTTAACTGTTCTGTGTGCTTTAATCTGCTAATCAGTTCTGTTTTCTGTAACTCCTTTCCCCTACTCCCTATTTTATTTGTTGCACTTCTACAGTCTTACCTCTGCATTCACGCGTTTTGGGTCTTGTAGAGGTCCCACGATTTGCCGAATCGTGAGCATGAATATGTACATAGGCCACGCTCACGTCCCCACCCCCTGCCACCCCGGCACACTGGGGAGCGTTTCTGGCATTTCCCCATGGCTTGTCACAGAACAGGGGAGCAAAGGGAAGTGTTTCTGAGCCCTCTCCGACTGGGGAGACCCCTGGAGAATCCCTGGGCTTCCCTTTGGCCATGCTGGTGCTGTCGCAGTGGGGAGCTCGCCCCAGAGCCGTGGCAGGACAGGGGCTCGGCAGTTTCCACTCGCACTCCACAGGCGCTCCCTGGAAAGGTGCTGGTGGGGACAAATGTTTGAGAGCACCTCACACCAGAACACCCAGGGGAAGAAGTGGTGGGACACCTAACTCCTGGCATGGGCGGCCCTGCAGGAGTATACATCTCGTGTTATAAACCTTCCCCGCCACGTAACCTCCTCAACACTCACAAGGGAGTGAACTGTGGCTGTCCCCAGCAAGTGAGAGGCGCTGCCCCCCACCCTGCAGGGGCATGCTCCATGAATAGCCAATTAATATTTGCTGAGAAATATTCCCCGAATCTGTGAAGATGAAAATGAGTAGGCGTGAATATGCAAGGTATTCTGTTTGCCTTTGTCAACATTCTTAAGGTGTTTTGTTTTGTTTTTGTTAGCTGCATCCCTTCTTCTTTTCTGGTATGTTGTCTTTTTTTGTTGTTTTTTAACATTTCCTCTTGTTTTGATTCTCTACTGCTTTGTTCAGTTTACCCTTCAATTTCATTATATAGTACATAATATGTAATACGAGATAAATATCACCGATTCTTGCGAGCTTTCCTACAGATTCAGGATTTTTCTCATCTTGGAGAAACTACAAATAAATTATAAAACAGTTTCTTTGTGTGCTAGAGCACTGGTGTCTGGGCATTATTGGCAAGGGCTGCTCAGGATCATACCCTAAGTTGAGGCTGCTGCAGAGTCAATATATTCTCTGTCTTTGGCTGGACAGCCTCTTTACTGATGCTGTGGTGACTGCTTTTCTCTGATGGTGAGGTGGCTCATCAAAGTGTCACACAAGTGCCATTGCTAAGGCTTGGTGCCCGTGATGACATTCAGCACTCGCACAGCCACTATCAAGTACTTTACAGGGGAGAGAGTGAGCATGCCATCCTCGCTGCAGACAGCCAAAGTGAGCATCAGTAGATGAGAACAATCAGAGATCCTGAGGGTTTTAGTGAAACCAAGCAAAATATGAGCTTTAGTAATAATGGCTGAAATGCAGGGACTTTGTTCAGGCCTGAAAAAAAAAGAAGTCTGAAATACATACTGCCATTAGGGGAAGTTGCGACATGTAGTTAGAAGTTCAAATGTACTTTGTTACAGGATTGAATTAGGTTTATAGTGTGCCTCCTATCGTCCTTCACTCTGGTTTTAGTTTGAAATGAAGTAAGGTGACGTCCTTTCCCTGGTAGTGAATGAGGAGGCGTAAAACTGCTGTGCTTTCCCTGCTACAGCTTTCTGCTGTGGTAAATGTGTAGTGGTAAATTTGCTTTAAAATGAGCTTCCGTTGTCTCTCCTTAGCCATCCATGTGACAGGTATTTCTGGCCTTGCCTCAGTGATGGTGCTGGAGGGGGAATGCATTACTTTCTGTTTGAGGAATGCTGCTGTAATCTGCTGCTCTGCAGAAACTGCAGCATGCTGCTGTGACATAGTTAACTGCAGCATTGTCTTACCATTTTGAAAACTGGGTCAAGTCACTTAACCGTACAGAGTATTTTTAGGTTCAGTATTGCATAAAGGTTTTTCTTTCATTCATTCTTTCACACCAACAGGAGCACTGTCTCCAGATCTTTTAGTTGCATGTATTAAAAAGTGCCCATAAAGTTTTGATTTCTTAACACGAATTTAAGATTGGAAGATTTTTGGTCTTTCCTTGAAATATTAACATGTAAAAATGGTATTTATTTTACAGCTTACACATATAGGAGCAAAATTCATGTTTGTGGCAGGGATGTTTCTTTCAGGATGTGTGACCATTCTGTTTGGGTGAGTAATTTTTGTTGCTAGGTTTTGTTGCATGTCTTCTGATTGTTCATCTGAAAAGATGGGCCCAAAACAAAACTAGAAACTCTTGGATAGCTCTTCTATGTTGTTTAGGTCACCTAACTTTTTACATTTTTAGTTTTTATCTTCTCCTTTTAAAGCAGAATGTACACTTACCCCTTTCAGAGTCTATTTACTACTTTGAAAGCAGAGCAGGAAGGTTCCGTGTGTTTAAATAACTATGTACTACAGTTCATGAACAGTGAGGAGCCTGTCAAAGTGCAGCAATAAAGGAACTATTTCTGCATAATGTTTTAATTTCTCTTTTCTTAAAAATATTTTGTGCAAATGGGAAGCTTTGCTTGGCAGATGAAGAGGCTGAGCCTCTCATTTCATCAAACCAAGAATGGAGCCTAGGTAGCTGTAATACATTGCATCAGACTCCTTGCACAGGTGCTTGAAAAAGCTATGAAATTCAACAGAAGATGACACTGGAGTTTTTCACAGGTTAGGTTTTTCATGCTCTTTCCACTGCCAAACAAAGGGGAAAAGGAGAAAGCTGCCAGAAATTGTTTGGTAGAGTTGAAATTATTTCACCAATGTGATTCAAAAATATGTGATAATAGAAAACATTAACTGTCTTGCAGTTGTGTCCTTTAATGAGTAAGAAATGATGCTCCCAGGGCTCTAGCAAATGACAAATGACTCCTTGCATCCTGAGAGGGCTCCATTTACTGTTGGGATTTTTTTTTTTTCCCAGAATGCTGGACAAGGTGCCAAGCGGACCAATGTTCATTGGTTTTTGCTTTTTAGTAAGAGCAATGGATGCAATAAGTTTTGCAGCTGCAATTACAGCGTCATTTTCAATCCTTGCAAAGGCATTTCCCAGTAATATAGCCACCGTCCTGGTAAGTGCAAAAACCTGTGTTACAGCTGAGTATTTGCAATATGGTAAATTGCCAGTGGGCAGCCTAAAACCAGGAGGAGAAAATCTGTTATCTGATTTACAGGCTTCTTTGAAATCACCACGTAATGGGTTTTTTTATATCTAGAATCACAATCTTCGAACAAGTTTAGACCTTGGCGTAACTTAGATATAAGTTAGTATATATTAGTTCTTTGTGCTTTGCAGACAGCTGACTGCTGATGGCAGTAGTTATCTCTTTGGTTGGAAACTGAGTATTGAAATACTAATACAGCTTTTAGTAACTACTTCCGCAGGGGATTGTAAGGAACCATGTGGATTGATTACAAAAATTGATAGATTTATTCAAATAATGTGGATTTAAATGACTGAAAGTTGCAAAACTGGAAACAATTTTCACTTCATTTTTCTGATCTATTGATAAAAGGTATGTATGGAAATATGAGAGCTAGAAATTCCTGAAATCTGGAGAGCAGTATTTCTGGTCATCAATGATTCATTTCAACCAGAGATATTACCCTTATTTACTTGGGGGTTTTATGGAAAATTTTTTTTTTTTTTATTTAATAAAATGCTGGTTTCTCTTTTTTAATAAATCCTGGTTTCAGTTCTGTACAGACTGACAGAAGTAACTGGGTCAAATTTTAGTGAGTAAACAAATGTTGAGAACTTACTTAAGAACAATATATAAAATTGGAAAAGATAATGCTTTTATTAATAATGTTGTTAAGATGTATGTATGGTTACTTCTATAAATACGTAAGAATACGTCCTCCCAACTAAAAAAAATGTACTAAATTATATCAGCAGTGATTAGCTGGCATGTTCTTTGGAAAACAGTTTATATATTTTATATATATTTATATGTTTTAGATTTATTCAGTCAATAATGCTAGGGTTTCCTCTTTGCAAATTTTAAGATGCAATTTAAATAGGTAGGTAGAGCAATGTTGGTTTAAAGGGACTTAGTTATCTTATAATCAGAATAAAGAAATGAAATTCTGTGGTGGCAGCACAGTAACCATGATGCATGGCTGAAAACAGTGTAGGTGATGAAGGTCATCTCAAGACCACAATCTGAAACATGGCTTGGCAACTACCTTTGTTTAAAAGCTAGAAGGGGTGCCATAGGAAGAGAGATGTTTTCTAAATTGTGGTCTATTTACCGTATTGTGTGCTCTAATGTCTTTTTCCGCATGAGAGTAGTACACCTTCAAATTCATTCATTTAGACTTACTGTCCTTAAATGGACATGATGGAGAGTTCTTGTTAGTCTGAGCTCTTAGGCAGGAGGCAGAAGAAAGAGATGAGTGTTAGAAGCAAGGTACATCCTAGGGTAAAATTAAAGCCTGGAGGAGTGGATGAGGTATTTTTAGCCTTGCTTTTCATTGCCTTTCTTGACGGTGGTAGATACTGAAAAGCACTTTTCCTCCCCTTGCCATTTTGGTATCAGTTTTCAGCCTACCTTTACTTGTTGAGTGTCCTAGGGAATGTATAGAGAAGTTATTAAATGTAGGTACATCAACCTTGTTGAAGTGGGAAGTTGAGCAACTGTCCTGTTGGAGCAGGTATGGACTTCAGAACGTAAACAATCTCACTTTTCTTACAGTATCAGGTTTATCTTATCCTCTGATCTGTAGTAATGCAGTGTCTCGGCTTCCCCTGCCTTCCTGCTCCTCCCCTTCATTAACTTAGAAAAATTAAATGATGTACAGCCTCATTTGAACCTGAGTCCCACAAATCAAATATGTTTTATGGCAACATGAACGAAAGCATTGTTTGAGTGCAGTTATGTTAACTTAATGGCCATTCCACATGTCAAAGTTTACCAAAATGTCTCAAATCTGCCTAGAAATTTTGAAGCTTACTAGTCATGTTGTTACTAGTCATTTCCTTTGCTAGGGATGCAAAAGGCTGCAACCCTAGCTGACCTACGGTAAAGAATGTAACTATCACTGACTGTGCCTGGTTTTAGGCCATTTGACCACTCTTGAGTTGTATCAGTAAAACTGAAGATGAGGATGAGTGTCTATACTATTTTTCTGGGTTCCAGAAGTTATCAAAACTTAAGGCAGTTACTACCACCATCTGTTACTGGTGGTTTATGTGTGGATTAATCAAGTATTGAGGCAGATGTTGACAGGGGTGACTATGATGTCATAAGACAAGATGTAAGTGTATTATTGTCCTTTTACAAATTCGTATCTTTTAAAAGTTACCAGATTATTAAATTATAACCCAAACAATCCGAGTTATCCCCATTGCACTTTCATTATTATTTCCTACCCCTAGGGAGTGAATCTAAACAGTTGGTTATGAAGAGAAAGCTTTAACTTGACACATGTACTTCATCCCATGAGATAATGACCCATCCGAGTAGGTTTCTTTGGACCCTTCCCCTCAGGCTGGAGTGTAATGGCAGGTGGGGGAGATACCACTTTTAGCCTGAGTTGTGTACAGATGCTGTCTGCCACTAGAGTGTTTGCCCTGCCTCAGGACTGGCAGCTGTTAGGTTACAGCAGAGTGGTGAGCACGGCAGTACAGGTGGTTCTCTGTTGTGAAGCAAAGGAGGTCATGGCTGTCACCCAGATAACTGTGAAACTCCTTTCCCTATCCTACCTTGTGAAGGTCACTACTAGCTGTTGTCCTTAGTGATCACTGTCTTTTTACTTTTCACTAGCCTGCCTATGTTGTGCTGCTTCTCAGACAGATGACTTCCTTTTTATCCTTGTGCTGTATTTGCTCAACATACTGACTTGCTTTTTGCTTGCTTTTCCATCCTTTAGGGCAGCCTTGAAATCTTCACAGGACTTGGACTGGTGTTGGGCCCACCGTTAGGTGGCGTTTTGTATCAATCATTTGGTTATGAGGTCCCTTTCATTACTCTGGGATGCATAGTGTTAGTTTTCGTGCCTTTGAATATGTGCTTATTGCCAAAATACGGTAAGCAACCTACTTGCCTCCTTCACTCACCCTTATTTCTTGTGTATGTAAGTGTCTTTAAAAACTAGCAGTTTCTGGAGTCTGATCCAAGTCTGAGAGCAAAGCTCCAGTTGAATTAGCTGGTCATCTTCATCAGGCTCATGTTTTGATGCTAGCCTAAATTCAGGTGTGCAAATGGCCTGGAATGAATGCAACTCCTCGTGCCCATTTCTGCAGACACTTAAGAACCCTGTATGGAGGTGAACTGAGACATATTTTTGTTTTCTTTTGACTTAGCTTCAGGGCTACTACAGGACCAGTTGTGTCTGCTTCATATAGGTTTGTCCTTGGAGTGAGTTGAACACAAGCTGGAGATAGATTGTGCTAACATAAGAGAACTCAACATATTTGCAGAATTAATAGTGTGGGTGGGGAAACTAATTATAGTTATGAAAAAAAGGGTTTATTTTTACTGAATTGAGCAGGCTCTGATTTACATGAAAGAATGTTAAATTTGATAAATGAGGTGTTTAATGAAGTGCTGGAGATCATATAAATTTGATTAAATTGTAGATGGTCCTACTTGGACAGAAAGCTAACTTACAGGTAAGTCTTCACACAAGGTTGTAATTGCAAGGTTACACTTCTGTTACTCTTTTCTAGAAAAAAACCCCACCCTAGTAACTTTAAATGCTTCTCTAAAAAATCATATATATTGTCTTTTTGAGGAAACTTGCAGTGAAGACTGGACGAGGAGCTTAGTGACATGGTCTAGCTGGGGGGTGTAGGGCTGGATGACCCTGGGCCCCTTCCGGCTCGGAGTGGCCTGCTAGACTGTGAGGGATCTAGTGTTACGCTCTGGGATGTGCTCTCGGTCTCTGTACGGGTGTTAGGTGGTGAGTTGGACTAGATGATCCTTGTGGGTCCCTTCCAACTCATAATATTCTGTGATTCTGTGATTAACCATGTGCTGCTACTGATGGCTTTTACCCCTGGCCTTCCCAAGCTCTGAAATTGTCTGGAGTCAGGAAATTACTAACCAATTTGAAACTTAAGTTAAATAAATGTTAGCTCTGAGGTGGTGGATGCTGATGATTGAATTTTTAGTTCTATACGTTTTTAATTCTTTGAGGCCACATTCAGCTATTAAAGGAGAAGCAGCATCAAAAAGGGAGCCTGACTTTGAGATGCCATGGAACCATAGCATCTGAAAGAAGCTTCCTGGAGTACAAATTGGACATGTAGGATACCCAAAAACCTAGTTGCTTAATAAATCTGACAGATCCCAACTGATAAATAGCAATCTTTTTATCTTGCTTTCAAAGCACATTTCTTTGGATATGAATTGTTCTTCTTTGTGTCCATATTGAGACATTTCCATGAGAATTTAATTGTATAAGTGCTAACAGAGAGGTAACTATACTTACATGTACATATTTGGAGTAACACATGCGTGTGTGCTTTTTAAGCTGGGGATTTTCAATGTTGGAATCTAAATAGTGTAGTTCACCTATGAAATTTGGATTTTACTACAAAAGTCGTACAGTGCATAATAATCTACTATCGACTTTCATTTGTTGTGTAACAGGATTAATAGGACTAGAAAAGAGAAATACAGTAGTGATTTCTAAAGCAAGAAGATCAACCGTGAGCTTGCACTGCTGAAAATAATGCAGTTTCCCCCGTTTTTCTGTTGAAACAGATTCACTCCCTAGCAAGGAATCCTTTTGGAAGCTCATTCTTATACCAAAAGTCTTAGTACTCTGTCTCACTATACTTTCTATAAGTTCCTGTTTGGGCTTTTTGGATCCCACAATGTCTCTATTTATCCTAAAGAAGGTAAGTCCTGCTAACGTGCAGCATTGACTTGCTAAATAGTAAATAACTGGTTATAAATGTGGTTTAAATATCCTAAACAAAATTGAGCTTTATCCCATTGCGCTGTTTTAATTAAGTGTTAGTAGTATGATTTCCAAATGATGTGATTTCTACAGTACTAATGAGTCAATTTCCATTGATACTACCTCTTCCTGCTGGGTCTTGGTAACTTTGAGAATGAGGAAATGTAAAGCTTTTAAAAATGTGCTGTTTCCACTTAATTGGCTTTCAACTGCAAAGTACCTTCTCTGAATAGGGCATAGCAGCTGGTTTTGTAAGCAGGGGAATTTTTTTCCTTCCTGAAATCAAATTCTTGAAAACTGCCAAAGTCACTGACAGTGTTACATCTCTTAATGTGAACACTTATTTTCTGGGAAGTAGTGTCACAGCTCTGCGTTCTCTTACATCACTGTTAAAATTAAACTGATTGCAACTATGTAGCCTGCCAGCTGACTTCTTCACTCATTCATTATAAAGGTAAATGCCGTTTTATTTACTAATTTTTAGTTTATTTTAATATTTATTTGGTTTTAATTTGATTGATTTATTTTTTGATGTAGTGTTTCAGGGAGTAAGCAGTTTAAGGTTCTGTTCCTATGTGAAATTAAGGAGTGCTCTTTGAGACTTTATTTTTTTCAGGGGATGCTGTTTCACAAGTGGTTTAGCTCCTAGTCCTTTACTTAAAGCACTCATCCAGGGGGAAGGGAACTTGATGCTAACCTCTTTTGTCAGTGGAGGTGTGAATGTACATCTTCCGTCAACCGGGAAGGATCTGTAAATACTATGTGCTTTTGCGTCTCTTCTGCTTTCCCTGTGCTCTCTAACAGATACTCTTTGTGAAAGGACTGTAGCCTTCTTGGCAGGTGTTCTAACCACTAAATTAGTTATTATCGTGTGCTTGCATATGGCAAGGAAATAATGAATATTTATGTAGTCAATGCCACATGAAATGTCTCTGAATACCTTCTAATTGTTAGTTAAGGCACTCATTTGATAGACTGGTATGCTTTTGGCTCATTACACATATTGTTTCAATACAGAAATGTGTCTGTGCATTAGGAAAATGCAGACCTCAGGGTGTTTGCAAAAAACCCCATATTCATTCTCATGAAAATCATCCTCCAGTGCAAGAGTTGGAGTTGAGTTTTATAGCACTACTTACTTTTAAGATGCAGTGATTAACAGGATGACTACAGTATTTATGCTTTTCTAAGTGCATGTAAAACTGAAGACTGGAGAAGTAAGGATCAAATCCATCTAAATTTCAGTGTCTGAAGTGTCTGTTTCAAATGCACGAGATAGTAATGTTAAAATTCAGCGTATACTTTTTTGGGACATAGCAGAGTGTTTCCTCCTGACATTATTTAGGCTTTATATGAGCACAGTTGTGTCAGGTATTTCCACCACTCCATGCTTAAAAGTGTTGCTGAAAGCGGTGAAACCGAAGCTCTGCTGATGACTTCAAATACAGTAATCCCTCTCTACTTCGACGTTCATTATTTGTAGCTTCAATGCATAGCAGTTTTTCCCCCCTGGCTTTACTGGCTTTACCTTATTTACCATATTTACTGTCTTTACCGCTACTTCACGGATTGTGCTTATCACAGCATCTTTCTCGAACCAACCCCCCGCAATACTTGGGGGGTTATTGCACTTGAAAAAAAGTCTTTATGGTATCAGTAAAATGCTTAAAATCATACATTTCAGTATTTTGACCTAAAATATAATATTTGAATTGTCCTTTAATGAATACAGCATATATGGTTTGTTCTGGATTTTTGTTTTAGTTGTTTTTGTTTCCATAGTTCAAACTCCCAACTGGTTACGTGGGCTTGGTGTTCCTTGGTTTGGCACTCTCGTACTCTCTCTCTTCTCCTCTCCTTGGACTTGTAAGCGACAAACTGCCAGTGAGTACCACCCTGCTGTTTATGCAGGGCATTTAGTTAAAGATGGAGGACTTCCCATGTTGAAGCAATGGATGTCGGCCTGATCCTGTAAAGGGGTCTGCCTTTCAAGACCTTACACATGTACCCGTTACTGCCAAGAGGAAAGTCTCTTTTGTAAGGTCCAGGTAATTTAAGAATGTTGAAACCAGTAAAAGGCATTGGACAAGCAGTTGAAGTGTACTGAGCTTTTCTAATGAACTAAGCACAATCTGCTTGCAGACAATATGGAACAGAGAGTGGGAGAGTATGTCCCAGTTATCTCTGCTTTTGACCACATCTAATTTTATTTGGTTTTGATAAGAGGATTAGAGACATTCTGGTTAGCTGTATTGACTTTCTCTTAAAAAGTATAATAATCAAATTAGATCAGCACCCTGGCTGGCTATGGTCCTTTAGCTCTTAAAAGCACCAGAGAAAGAGACTTTGACAGTGATACACACCTAAACCTGCCTACTTGAGATCCACCACTAATTGACCAAGGAAACCTGCATTTTGAATGCTGTGCATGAAGGACAGCGACAGTTTTCTGGTACTGTTTTTTCCAGACGCAAAGTAACAATGGCCTTTATGCTTGAGAATTACATAGAATGGCCTGGGTTGGAAGGGACTTTTAAGATCATCATGCAATGCTACATGATGTTTCTTGTATTAAAGAAGAATAAGACCTAAAATACTTTGCTGACAGAGAAGCACTATTGCTCAGAATCCTCAAGGAATCTTTATTACGCAGCTGCTGCCACTGATTGCATTGGTGGTGAGGAGGTGGTTTTTTATGGTGTTCAGAACTGGCAGGGAAACTTGAATTCCCATTTTGTCTGTAATGATGGTCTCTACAGGAGTCACGCTTTTTAGATGAAAATTTAGAAGGGGGGTATTAGGAAAGAAAAAATAGTTACATTAAAATTCAGAATTTTAAGTTGCTTACCTGTTCCTTTTCTTTCACAGTACATCAGGAAATGGCTGCTGGTGTCTGGAGACTTATTGACAGCGCTGTCCTTTTTCATGTTAGGACCTGCTCCAGTACTTCACATTGAAAGGTATGTAGCTCCTTCTTTTTGAGCCTGTCCCTTTATGTGGTGTTTTTGACCATAGTCACATACAAGTTTATAATTAGCACCTCTGACCATGAAACAGGGTTTTTTTAATGTCTAACATGGGAGTGTAAAGCAGTGAAAGCATCTTAAAATGGGGATTTTTAGAGCTTCATAAAATAGATCCTTTTCTTTTGCTTTGTTGCTGCTACTGGCTCATACTGCTTACTGGCTTAAACTGCATCAGGGGAGATTTAGGCTGGTCATTAGAAGGAACTTTTTCACAGAGAGGGTGATCTCAGTGGAATGGGCTGCCCAAGGAGGTGGAGGAGTCACCATCCCTGGAAGTTTTTAAGAAAAGGTTGGATGTTGTACTTAGCAGCATGACCTAGGTAATAGGATAGTGTGTTATTGGTAGGATGGGTGCTGGTAGGAGGATGACAACAGGTTAGGTAACAGGTGATAAGTGATAGATTGGACCAGATGATCTCTGTGGTCTTTTCCAACCTTACTAATTCTGTGATTCTGTAATTTTTCTTCTCTCTGTGTACAGCTTACTGAGGAAAGTACCAGATTATAGCTTTGTCTTCAGCTAGCTAAGAAAAGACAATGTCCATTGCACCTGAATGCTGTATTGCCGTATCTCTCAAGTTAATTCACAGCAATGGTACATTTACAAAACAGCTGTACAGTCCTTTTGTCCTAGGTTAGCTACTCCGTTAAAGATGATTATTAACTTGTTAATATGTAGAATTCCTCCCAGGTTTCTAATCTTTAAGTTAGGTTATATATTGAAACTGATGAGGTGACTTTGTGGAGCTGGTAAGAAAAATAAATCAGTAATGTCTTCAATATTCTTTAGCTAAGTCTATTTGCTTATAATATATTAGACCACAAATATATTAGCTTCAAAATCCTTCACTTCTGCAAGAAACCAGGTCTGGAGCTTTCCTAAGTTCATCTGTCAACATCTTCTCTATGTGGTCCTCATAGAATCAACTTAAGATTTTTAATTTATCAACAAAACTGCATTTGATAAGAAAATATGTAATTTGAGCATAAGTTTTTCAAATTCTTCTACAAAGTTTTTTTAAGCATAGATCTGTATTTTTCAAGTCTTTGTATTGGCTTTCAGTTTGCTGATAAATTGTGGATTGTTGATATAACAGCCTTCAGTCAAATGGAGTTCTTACTTGAAAAGAGTCTTAAGCAGCTAACTTCTTTTAAATTCCTCTTTTTCAGTCAGCTGTGGATGTTTGTGCTAATGTTGGTTTTGACTGGCTTTTCCCTTGGCATGAGTGCTATCCCAGTGTTTCCAGAGATACTTCACTGTGCATAGTAAGTAACTCGGTCCAACCCATCTTTTATGTTATTGGCAATAGGAACCGTAACTATTTTTCTGGCGTAAATGTGACGTGGTTTTTTTACCCCTTTTTGAGACAAAAGCAGCTAGTAACACTTTAATGCTTCCACTGCTTTCTTGTTTTAGTTACTGAGTACCCCAATCATTATATTCCCAGTATAACTTTGTAAATGTGCACTTTAGTACTGTGAAGACACTGAAGTCCGTCAGATTTTGGGTCTTACAGCATCAGGTGACCAGTGTGTGATTTCATATACTTAGGATTTATTTCAGCTTCTGGTAACTGTTAATAGAAGGCAGCTTTCACTGCATTTCAGACTGTATTGACTTACAGCTGCACCTAAAAGAGTCATACTTTCTCAAAATACAAAGTCTGTATTGGGGCTTGGCAGTAATGACCTAGAAGGGGTTTGATTTACTAGTATGTTCCTTTTGGAACAAGGTCTTCTCTTCTTAAAAACCATCTGCCACTGTTATACACTTGACGTGGGGAATGAGTGTGAGTGTGATGCTAGTGATCTTACCTGGAAGAAGTCAGAGGTGAGGAGTAGCACTGCAATCCTCCAGAGAGGCATCAAAGAAGAAAGGACTGGGTAAACAGACATTCTACTGTACACTTGCCTGTTAACTATTTATGTGGTGTGCAAATTAAAAGGAGAGGAAAAACTCTATAGGGAAAGGCTATAGACCAAGACACAATAATGTGTAATTGTACTCCAACTGGTCTGTCTTTCTGCAGTGAAAATGGATTTGAAGAAGGTCTGAGTCTTCTGGGACTGGTGTCTGGGCTCTTTAATGCCATGTGGTCTCTTGGGTAGGTATACACCTTTTTCTAAGTTATGAGAGTTTGGTTGTTCTGCACTATTGCAACGTAAAACCCGGCTGCATTACAGCAGAGGTCCAGCATTGCAGCCCTTGTGTTTACCTTGATTTAAAAGTTTCTGGCTAGACAGCTGACTGGTGGACATGTTAAAGATTTTTACCCAACAAAGGGTAAATCTGGTTTTGACAAGACTCTGAACTTGTTTTCCTTGAAATGTAATGTCCTGTATATCAAAAAACTGCAGTGATGAAGTGGATGTTTGCTTGTACTTCTGTGTGGTCGTTTTCTTGTCACTAAAATATTGAATGCTCAATACAGAAAGGTTTGGACCCTATTTTTTTGCAAAGCTAAGTCCACCCACAGCTAGGAGGTGTTTGTTCCTGACTGGGTGGGCGCTCGCTTGGGAGTTGGACTAGGTGATCCTTGTGGGTCCCTTCCAACTTGGAATAACCTGTGAACTCTGCTTTCCTTTTTCCATCTTCTGTACTTCCTCCTTTTGTCTGAGATAGCTTGTGGTAGACTCTTCCCTTCTTTTTCAGCCAGTGCAATTATTTAAGGTCTCTGTTTGTGTAGCTTAGCAGAATGTGTTTATTACTCTGTGGTTGTCATCACAGAAATGAATGGAAGATGCTACTGGGTGAGTGACCTTTTGGAGTTGTCACTAAGTGGGAAGTGAGAGAGTGCCCTTATTGACAGCAGGATATTTTTTATCTGTCCTTACAATCCTCTGTGGCTGAAGGTGTGTTTCAATAGCACAAATTTACACCATTTTTTCCAAGCTCTAGCTGTCCAGGTCTCCTGTTTGGTTTATTTGGCATAGGGTTCAGTACAGACATAGGTAGTATAAAGTTACCAAACTCCAGTTTTATGCTGTTATCAAGACAAGTTTTATGATGCAACTTCCTTCCAGGAAATCTCTCCATATTGACAGAGTTTTGTCTCTTTTGTACTGAGAGACCATATCATATGAGACCTTTCATAAAGAGACAGCAGTTGCATAACCTTTCATGGTATTTTTGGAGAAGCATAAAGGTACAGGGCAGTTACACACAGTTAAGCCTTGCAATGACTATGTCACAATGTGCCTCCCCACCAGCTTGTATTTATCAGTCCTTTGTCTTGAAGCTTGGAAACTTTGTATTTTGAGGGATGAGACTTCGAATTTCTCTTATTCTAAGGGAATTTCACAGAATCACAGATCACATAATATTCTGAGTTGGAAGGGACCCACAAGGATCATCGAGTCCAACTCTTAACACTGTCTCCCTGGCGGGAATCTAACCCGGGTCTCCCACACGCCAGGTGGGGACACTTACCACTGTACTAAAGTGGATTTTAAAGTGGATTCTAGAACTGATCAGTTTAAATATTCTGTTAGAGTTTGGTCTTTAATGGAGTATCTCTACTGAAAAAGACTGCATTCAGCTTTCTGATGTGGATACTATTTCCCGATGAGGAAGTAACTAGACAGATTTATTGCAACCTTGGCAAACAAAGAATTAATATGTATTGTGGATTATAGATGTTAGAGATGTGGGAGACAATCTCTTTGGTGATAAAAGTGAGAGAATCTATAAGGAAGGCTACAAAACACAATAAAAGAGTTCTCAGAGAATATGATATGTTAATAGAGTGATCCCCCACATATTCACCATTTGCCTATCAGCGTATTCAATTAATTGCCGTTGGATTTTCAGTGAGTTGTGAGACCACACACATGCGCAGAATGTCCTGAAACCCGGATTTCACAGCTGGGAAGCACCAAAGGGTGCTTCCTCCGCTTTAATGAGGTGCTACAGAGCGAGCCACACTCCCAGGACCGCCCCTCCAGACCAGTGGAGGGTGTGTGGCTACAGGAGGGAAATAGTTGAATATTCATGGGTTCGGTATCTTCACGGATTCCATAACTCGCAGGACCTGCCCAGACCCGGCCCCCAGCAAATTCCAGGGGACACTGTATTTTTGTTTGGGGTGTCAATACTTGATTTTGATTTGTTGCAGGGCATTTGCAGGTCCTGTTTTGGGAGGATTTCTAAATGAAAAGATGGGTTTTGAATGGGCTGCAGCCATCCAGGGAGGATGGGCACTGTTAAGTGTAAGTAATTACACATTTCTTGTTTTCTATTTATTGCAATTATGAGCTATTGCGTATGGTTATTGTTATTACAGTTTTAACTGGCTGTTTCCTCAAAGGGTCTTGCAACTGGAATATTCTATATCATGGAGACAACACGAAAAAGGTATGCTGAGATATTTATTATTTATTTTACTTGCAGTCATCTAAAGCAAACCTTTGAAAGCTGTGCTTCCATTTTTTCCTCACTGCCAAACTGATACTGAATTATAAGATGAGCAGTAAAAGTATTGCTTAAATAATTTGTCTGTATGGTTTCCTAAGTCCCTACTGACCTAAACAGACACCTAAACCAGTCAATACCTCCTATACAAGCAGCAGGACCATGGCATTAATGAGCAAACCCTACTGATGGTTCCTGCAGAAGGGTGTCTGTGAGCTGGCATTGGTCATGTGCAGAGAGTAGCTGTCAATGGTTCAATGTGGAGATCAGTGATGGCTGGTGTCTCTTGGGGGTCTGCCTTGGGACCAGTGCTATTTAATGTCATCACTAACGATGTAGACAGTAGGATGAAGTGCACCCTCAGCAAATTTTCAGATTACTTCAAGCTGAGTGCTGTGGCTGACATACCTGAAGGATGGGATGTCAGCCAAAGGGCTGACATGCAAAGGGTGATTCTCCCCTTCTGCTCCACTTTTCTGAGACCCCAGCTGGAGTATTGATCCAGCTCTGGGGCCCTTAGCACAGGAAAGACATGGACCTGTTGGTGTAAGTCCAGAGGAGAGCCACATAAATGATCAAGGCCCTGGGACATCTCTCATGTGAAGAAAGGCTGAGAGAGTTGGAGTTGTTCAGCCTGCAAAGGAGAGAGCTCTGGGGAGAACTTACTGTAGCCTTTCAATACTTAAAGAGGGCTTACAAGAAAGATAGGGACAAACTTTTTAGTAGGGCCTGTAGCAACAGGACAAGAGGTAATGATTTTAAACTGAAAGAAGGTAGATTCAGACTAGGTTTGAGGAAGAAATTTCTTACAATGAGAGTAGTGAAACACTGGACCAGGTTGCCCAGAGAGACAGTGGATGCCTCATCCCTGGAAATGTTCAAGGCCAGGTTGAACATGGCTCTGAGCAACCTGATCTAGTTAAAGATATTCCTACCCATGGCAGTGGGGTTGGACTAGCTGACCTTTAAACGTCGCTTTCAATACAACCAATTATATGATGGTATTACAGCACATGGTTGGGTGCAATAGCAGAGAATCAGATCCAGCGATCCATGTAGCTCTTTGTACATAATGTGTTTTTTTCTTTATAATGTTGGTATTGCATGGAAGTGTCTGGAGAATACGAAACCTGTGTCTTCTCTTTTGTTCTTTCCCTTATACAAATAGTTCCAGTTCCAGCCTGCAAAATCCTCCTGGAAATAATGAAGAAAGAACTCCTCTAATGGGCAGTGAAAGATAGCCAGTCATACTTTCAGTTCTCTGTTTACTATTGTGCTTTAACCTAGTGTTGGGGTAACTGAACTTAACAGTGCTTCATTTTTCTGAAGCTGCCACACAATCCTTTAGTGAACAACCAGTTGTGGTTTAGTTGTGGCTGCATTACTATTGTGAAACACTAAACACTGACTGCCTTTCTTGTGAAAGTTCTCATAAGTGATGAGTAACCCCCAGCTGTTAGCCTGTTTAAATGTGTTCCAGGTACAGTGCTGCACCACTGGATGTGAAGAGATGTGTTTTAAAATGTCAGGTTTCTGAACTTGCCCATGCTGTGCATTTTTCTTGGATAAAGCTACTATTTTGATACCATGATTTTCTGTAATTTTTAACAGGAAGTTCATTACCTTGTAATACCTTAATTGGTAATATAAAATGTTGAAACAGAATTTGAAATTACAAAGCATTAAGCATATTGTTTTTAATAAAGCAACTTTTTTACTAAGTTTTGTAAATTTTCTTGGGCAACAAGAGCACAAAAGTCTTTGTGTCTACCAGGACTTGTATTATCTTGAGAGTGCCTGAAAATAGGAGACAAAAGTAATGAAGAGTTGCCATGTCTACACAGAACTAACTGATCTTCAATCCTAGAGGAGACTTTGCATCTTGTGTGTATGTATGTATAAATACGTATGTATATTTGTATTATATATGAAAACTCAGCTTGGCATGTCTGAGATTCATTTTGCTAATACAGTGAGGCCCCAGTTACTCGCAGTTTTGCTCTTTGCGAATTCAATCCTTTTTGGTTCATTTTTCAGCGAAAAGTGGGGTCTGGACATGTGCAGAAAACACTGCAAAGACAGACAGTTCATTAATATGTAAATTACCACATGAATATGCAGATAAACCCTGCCCATCACCCTGCCCCCTCAACCCCGGCGACTGGGAGCAGTGCGGGCACAGCGGCACCACTTTGTATGCAGCATTTACCGCATGGGGCAAATGACACCACTCCACCTGCAACCAAGGAGGGCTTTCTCCCTCCCACAGGTGGCCTGAGACTGCTGTGGTTCTGTGACGGACTGTGCCAAGCTGCGCACCACCGCTGGGACCACCCCTGAGAGCCACACCTGGACTTAGGAGCAGTGCGCAGCCCCAGTGCGACCAAGCCGGAGCTGATGCAGCTGCTCCTGTGCGCTGCAGCACTGTGTTGAGGCCATAGTGCTAGCCAGAGGTGGGGGTGAGGGTCGCAGGGCTGCTATCGGTGGGGGGGCATTTAGTCCACCCAGCTCCTTCCCTTTTGAGTTGCCGCCTCACGTCCGAGCTCACTTGCAAATGGAAGCATTACACAGCTGGACAGTTGAATCTGCCTAATATGAAACATCGGCTTGGCTGGGCTTGGCTGCAGCTTGGGCTCCATTTGCCAGCACTCAGCTGGGCTTGGGTAGATTCCCCTGCCCCAGCCACCACCCTCCCCTCGCCCGTGCTCCCTTTGTTCCCTGCTGTACCCCAGGCAGGGGGGGCCGTGCCAGCGCTCCAGGGAAAGGTCTGTGGTAGGCAGCTGGTGGAGGTCACTTCTCCAGCAGGGGAGTGGGGATCAAAACTTCCAGGCATGGACTGTTACAGGTAGCGAAGCGTCTACTGCGAATGAGGCAACTGCCAGGACTACAAAGATCAGCACCATGACTCCTGCTTTGGTACCTGGGGAGGCATTGTTTCAAAATCCTCTGCTGCCACCTCAACAAGCGATCCGGTGAAAGAGACCTTTGCCACTGGAGATGGGGGGGGAGCAAAGCCACTGCCATGATAGGCAGAGATGTGGCTTCCATCCTGAAAGCCTTGATCCCACCGTGCTTCTGGGGTAGCTAGTCTGCTCCTGTTCTCTCTGGCACAGCAGAGGTTTCCCCTACTACCCTCCCTTTCAAGCCTGACAGAACAGCAGCCTCACCTGATGTCATGGCAGCAGCAAGCGGTGAAGCTGCTAATTGTGCACTTCGGGGAAAATGAGTGCTGTTACAGGGAAAGGGAGGTCAGAGCCGCCAGCACTGCCCAGGGGCAACCAGCGCTGTTTGTACATGTGTGGTGAAGGTCGCCCTCACATCTGTGAACACAGCTGTGCATGTGGTTGCTATGAGACCTGTTGAGCGACAGCTGGAATGCCCTACTGGAGGGCACATGCCAAGCTTGGGGATGCTGGCAGACACGACACAGCTAAACTTACGGGAGTGGAAAAGTTTTCTGTAGGCACTGTGGTTGTGCTTGCAAGTGCTTGCCCTCCCCAGCAACACTGCCTAGCCCTCCCCCAGTGACACAGCCTAGCCCTCCCCTGCTGCCAGCACTGAGCCCTATCAAGCCCCGCACACCCCAGGTTGAAACAATTTTCAGTACTGCACCTCCACCCACTCCCAGGGCTCAGGGAGACACCTCCCACCACTTCCAGCACCCATAGGTGATCCTGCAAGCAGGAAGTAGTTTAAACACACACCACCAATGAACAATCAACAAGCCCGATAAGCTCCACCATAGGCGCAGAAGGGAGTAAATAGTGGTGGGAGGATCCACCCCACTCAGCTCTGCTGCGGGGGCGGTTGCCAGCTCCTGGGCTCCTGGCAGCGCCAGCTTCAGTGGGATTTCTGGGATCAGAAAAGTGGGGGCAGGGCAAAAGCCCTTCTGTTAGGTCTCCTGAGGTGGAACAGAGCATGGGGCGGTCCCAGGAATGCCCTCCAGCACTGCAGAGATGATAAGGGTGGGGTGACAGGTGGTGCTTAATTGTATATGCATGAGTTTGCTATCTTCGCTGTTTGCAGGCTTTGTGGAACCTACCCGGACCTGAAGACCACGAATCTCAGGGGATCACTGTACATGCTAGTTGGAATGTTTGTACTACAGTCATACCTCTGGATTCATGGGATTTGTGTCTTGTGAGGCTCTCATGAAACGTTAAATCCATGAATTTGGTTCAGACATTAATATGGCAAGTAGTGCCATAAATATGGCAACTTTGCAGCATCCAGAGGCCCCTTACAGCGTGGGGACAGTAGGAGTAGGAGTTTTTTCCCTTTAACTGCAGTGGCTACCACAGACACGAGTGCTTTGCCTGAGGATGTACATATGCCTATATGTACATATGTGCTGCCAAGTCCAGGCTGGCTGCCACGGCGAACCTGAACAGACCGAACTGGACCATGTGGTGCTGTGTGTTACAGTGTAAGGCTTCCTCACTCCTGGCAGGGTCGGCTGGCCAGCCGGGGCCGGGGCTGGCCACTGCAGCATTATGCACCGCTCTGCGAATCACTGAGTAAGGATTGCAGGAAAAATTTCCGTGGATCATTGAGGCTGTAAATATGACAGCGTGAATTAGTGAGGTATGAGTGTAATTGCTTCTGGAACAGCAAGTTTATCAAGACTCGAGGGCTACTATGGGACAAAAAACATCTCCTCAGCCCCTCCAGATACTCAGCAAAAGAAACCTACGGGGGACTGACCTTGTAGGAACACTGTGGCATGTGTTGTAATTTTTCACCCCCACACAAGAGTGCTTGTAAAGATATAAGGGAGATAAAAATGGGCTATGTCAGAACTCAGAAATGCTTAAGTTGACTGTAACACCTTTAGTTATTTGTTAAATAATGAGTCCTTAGAGGTTTTGAGTGTTTTTCTTCATCTTCTGACCCTGGTGTTTATTGGTGTTTTGGTCATGTGAAAGCCCGAACTCTGTTTTCTCCACTAGATGGAAACCTTGTGCTGAAAAATGTTCTGAGTCCTAAAAATACGTAGTACATCTGGGCTGGAGACCTTGTGTCAGGTTTTCTTTGCAGGCTTTGTTTTCACTGTATATTTTTACCAAGTAGATGCTAGAAGTCCTACACAAATTCTGTGTGCGTGTGCTTGCAGAATTGTGAGAAATGTACCGCTAAAATGTAGCTGTAAACTTTGCCATCCAAATAAAAGCAGATATGGGCTGTTCCTTTAGTTCTCAGTTGTTGATGACCCTGTGTCATACAACTCATTCTTTATGGATAGATTTTACCCTGGGCTTTAAAGATTTCTGTATTTATGTAATCCACTTGCATAAAGATTTGAATTTTGATAATACCTATTCCTTTTTTCATTTGACAGTGTTACCACTTATTTTAATCAGAATTGCTGATTCTTAATGCAATTCAGGAAGAATGTATATCTTCGGACACTTAAGTTATATATAATCTGCACACTAATCTTGTCACAGTACATGAAATATCAGTTTGTTCTGCTTTCCACTGATTGTAAGAAATATTATGTTAAGATTGTAGTCTGTGAAGGCTTAATTTAGTTTGAAAACATTAGAATAATGTAAGTATTAGAATAAATATAAATATTAGAATAAACATTTGAATAAAATTTTGCACATATATAATTAGTGAATAGTGCTTCATAGTGTCCCATACATTAGCTTTCAGATTAGAAGCTTTTTGGTGTTATGTGTTTGCAGGGAGTGGTATGTATTTATGCCCTAGATGGTCCAAAAGCATATTATTACAATGCTGAAACAGATAATGGTCACCTTTTGGGGACAGAACTGAGTTCACACCCACATCTCCTGGCTATCCTGATGCTATCCTGGTAGAAGTCATATGCCAGCAGGATCGAACAGCTTCCATCAGTCACACACTACTTCAGTGGGATCGTTTACCATGATTTCTTCTCTTTCATGGAACTGAGTCCGAGGGAAATCATGCCATTTGCCAGCAGTGCCTCTGTTGCCATCTGAGTAGAGAAGTAACAAGATGAAGTTTATGTCCTTGATCCCTTTAATGGGCTATATGTTGTTGAAGGATAGTATTAGGATTTACAGGTAAGAGTTTTCTGCTCTTATTTGAAGAGTGGGGAGACTGCAGTACTCTCTTTGCAGTCAATTTCCATTTGTCTCATTTACGATTTGAGGGCATTTAAAACAACGCACATTTAAGGCCCCCTGAAAAACATTTCTTCATGATACAATTTATCTTCATTAGGGTTGTTGATCCTGCTTTTCTATGTTATAAAGGATGAAAGTGAAGACCCTGAATTGACCCTATGCTGCAACATTTCAAGAATATGAGGTCACCCTGCAGTTTTGCAAAGGACAAAGCAAGATAAATATATATGCTTCTCCATGCTGGTTGTTATTTCTGGAACACGTCTTGCATAAGTTGCTCTTCAGGTTTTGCAGGTTGTAGGTTTGGCAGAATTTATTGCTGAGGGGAGATCTTCTTGCACTCTGTAATTACCTGAAAGGTATTTGTAGTAAGGTGGGGGTCAGTCTCCTCTCCCCAGTGACAGGTGACAAGAGGAGATGGCCTCAAGTTGTGCTAGGGAAGTTTTAGATTCGGTAGTAGGAAAAATGTTTTCACGGAAAGGGTTGTCAAGCATTGGAACAAACTGTCCAGGGAAATAGTTGAGTCATCACCCCTAAAGGTATCTAAAGGATGTGTAGTTGTGGTGCTTAGGGATACAGTTTAGTGGTGACCTTGCCAGTGCTGGATCAATGGTTGGACTTGATGATCTTAAAGATCTTTCCTGACCTAAATGATTCTGTAATTCTAAGGTTTGTGTATATATGTAAAAAAGGGAGAGAAGTTTGTAGAGTTCTCCCTATCTTCATAGGAATGCTCTTGTCATTGTTTCTGCTTAGTGGTTTGTACCACTGTGACTCTCTACCATGTGGTTATCTGAAAAAATTAAGAAGCTAAATATGGATATAACATTTGTATTCACATGGCTTGTGTACTGATGCTTGAAAATTTCTCTCTTAAGCTTTTTTTAGTGTGCTGTATAGATTTTCTCTCTATAAAGAGTATTCCTACTAGAGTAGTCAAATAAATATGTCTCCAATTTTTTTTTGAAATTCAGCCAGAGGTGAAGTAACTCCTCTAGGTCACAAACTATTCCACATCTATGACTAAATGCATACATATTATGGATTAATGCACACATAACTTATAAACGTGTACATGCACACACAATGCTTTGCTGCAGTGTTGGCAAAGAACTGTCTTTTTACAAAGTTTCAAGTGCCACCCTTGGATCATCTTGGCTAAATAAATGAGTAGATACATTGGATCATTTTTTCATCATGTCAGCTCTCTCTCAACTAGATCAACATTAATAAATATGTATTTTTGTGTGTTTGCCATGCAATAGTATTGCTGATATGACATTCTGGGTTATTTTACTTTTCCATAAATAGGTGCTACCTGATGGATGTGATAAGTCAGAGTACTACATCTAAGCCAGTTTTGAGTGTAACACTCTGTGAGGTGGCATGAAAAGGACCCTACACACACACAGCAGGTTTCAACATGATTTCACTGCTTGTTTCTGTAATGCTAATTAATCATACTGTTAATTAATGTTAAATAATACTAATAATTCTGATGGCTTTCTGTTTCTCAAGTTGCCTTATCTAACAACATAGTCATTACACATTGATTTATTGACTTGATTTTGGCCACAGAATCACAGAATATTCTGAGTTGGAAGTGACACAAGGATCGTCAAGTCCAGCTCTTAAATGGCACCACTGCTTCCTGGCAGAAATTACTGCTGGACAGTTGTCTGTGTATTTTTATGTAATAGCTTTAGTTTTCATAGGCTTGGTACTAGCACTGGTGACAATAAAAAATAAATTCCTCGAACTTTAGTGGTGTAGGATTCAGACATATGAGAGTGGGTTATGGCCCAATAAAAGCCAATTTTTAATTACAGTCAACTCTCTCTACTTCACGGTTCCTCATTGGTGGAAAACTCATACCTCTTCGTGGTATCATTTTTCCACAATTGGGGAGGTCTGTTCCGCGGGGCATTCATGACTGCACCTGTGCAAACTGACACTCATGAATATTCAAAGTACACAGTCATGAGTATTCAAATTAGCCCCACCCACCATAGAGCATGGACCACCAGCGCACTGCTCTGCCTGCGCTGGCTGCGGAGCAGAGTACAGTGGGCACACACACCGCCACCTCTCCATGTTCCCACAGGGCCGGTACATGTACTTCTCAGCTCTCCCCAATGTGCTCCCTCCCGAGACTGGGCACATGTCTCACTGGGTCCACAGAGCATGGGAGTGGACACAGCTGTGCTGGGACTGGGAGCAACGCCTGACCCCCAGTGGTTCCCAGGTTTGAGCACATCTGGAGAGAGCCCTGGAGCCATGGCAGTTGGGCATACTCCAGGAATTGTAGTTGTCTCCCCAATTCCCCAGCCTGGGCAACCTCGAGGCCCAAGGCAGCTGGGCTCTGCCACCCTTCTCAGTCTGTGGGACGCACCACTGGGGAACGGAAGGGGCAGCTAGGACACTCCCAAGGAGCCACATGTGTGCTTCTCTTCCAAAGCTGTCATGGGTCCCGCGGCCCCAGGACTGTACACCCTGCCCCCGTGTGTCTGCTGGGTCCAGAAGTGGGGTAGCAGTGGGGTGGGACATACAGCACAAGTGAAGTTCTTAGATGCCTACCTGGCAGAGCTGCGCTGTCAGGGACTTTAGGTAAAGTCAACCCTGAAGGCAACAAACTTTTTTCCAGACATTGAGCTAAAAAATCCAACTTCAAATTCCTGCTTGCAAAAAACCCAAACAAATAAACCAACAAAACTCTCCTGCCGAATTTGCATCTAGTAAAAGCCACATACATTCAAGCTTAATTGCCTATTTGTCACCTGGGATTTTCTACAAAGCTTTTGTTTTATAGGAGGGGTTTTGTTTTATCTGTTTGTCTGCTTGGTTTTTTTGAAAGTAGGAGTTTGAATTTGGTTTTTAAGCTCAATTTCTGGAAAACGTTTGTTCACTTGTGGCTTGACTCTACCTCAATAAGTTTAGTGCTGGAATCAAACATGGGTTTAACCTCTCCCCCAGCACCAGGACGCTGCTCTACCAGCATGCCATCAGGAGCACCATTACCATGGTGATGAGGCAGCCACCGGTGCTGCCACACTCAGATGTTTAAATGCCAGCAGAGCTCTGCACTGCCGGCCCCAGCTATCATTGCACTGTACCAAGCATGTCTCATAGGAGAGAAGACGTCAGGGAGGGCTGAAAAGTACATGTACAGCACAGCCCTGGGGCGGAGCCACCATGCGGTTCCAGATAAGAAAAGAAAAAGGTTCAGGGTTCCCAGGTTTGAAACAAATTTTTTTTCATCTGGAAGCAATCAGCATAGAAACGTGATAGTGGGCTGACAGTGGAAGCTTAGCCAATGCCAGTAGGCTGGCAGAGCTCTATACCACTGATCACAGCCGCTGCTGCACCATGCCATGCATGTCCCACAGGAGGGAACGTGCCAGGGAGGGCCAAGAAGTACACAGAGCCCCATGGTGCCTCCTCTGCCTGCTGCAGCTGCCGCAGCAGAGTCAGCCAAAGCCCGGGAGTCGCCATGGTGGCACCATGGGCTCATGGACCCCTTCCTCATGATTCCTGGGGACCCCTCAGGTGTGGATGGGGCAGAGAAGACCCCCTTCACTCCCCTGACTCGTCACATTGCACAACAAGCTTCCAGGAATGCCCTGCAGCCACTCCGGAGCTGAGGGGAGGGGTGATAGGTGGGGCAAATTGGCACATTAATGAGTTGCCTATCTACGTGGATGAAGAGCTTTGCGGGGGGGCGGGGGGAAGACCAGACCCGCAGTACTGCAATAAAAGAGGGTCAACGGTATTTGAAATTTTTGGTGGAGTATTAGAAGCTATTTCCACAACACTGTTCTGCCCCACCTCTGAACATGTATTCTTCTAAAACAGAGATTAACAGAACATTTGAAGGTTCTCATTTAGTTTGAAAAAGAAAACAAGCCTCAAAACACTGTTACACCAAAAACAATTATTCAACTCAGCACACAATGTAATGTGTTACCCTACCATGCCCTAACTCACAGCTGGAGGAGTCTACTTGAATCTTTGTGGTCACATTTTTAAGGTGTGGAAAATTCCATTTCCATAAAACTGTTGATAACTCTCTCACCTTTTCCAAGCAAACAGGTGGGTCTGTATTAAAAATTCTCAAAATCAGCAATTTTTCAAGAGCATATCTATATTCCCATCAAATGGTTGCTCATGCTGGTGTGAGGGAGACTCAAGGCTGTGCCAGCAGGCATTGGTAAAGGCTAGTAGTGAACAGCTTGAACAGATGGAATGCACTGGCACATGTGAGGGTGCAGGTCCTGCAGGCTGTACTTTTTAGGCAAGTGAACAGGATTAGTTTGTGTGGTGCAGCTAAGATTTCTGTGTGTGGCTAATTCTGTTGTTTGTTCTGCAGGTTTGTTTTGAATTAAAAACATCATTTACATTTAATCTGACCAACAATATAAAACCCCCCCACTTGCCAGATACAAAATACAATATAATTTTTTAACAAGGCTTATGTTTTAAAAACAACATTTTAGTCTGTAAAAGTATCAAATTGGAATCCTTTACAATTCATACAGTAGAAGTAATGAAGAACATTCTACTTGTTTGTGGAAGAAAAGTACTGTATCTTTAATTTTATATCTGTGCCCTAAGATAAAGTGTCCTGTTACAGCTAAGTAACTATGTGCTGTTTCTAAACGTAATTGGCGCCTGATTTCCTCATGCCTGCCTACATGTACTCACTGCCTGGCAGTGATTGCATGGTTGCAAGCGTGACGTTTCACACGGGCTTCTCCACAGCAAGATTAACCTTTGAATGCGCAGTAGTCTCCCACACTCCTCAGCACAAGAACCAGGATCTCAGTCTGAAGACAGACTCCCTCTGTAGCTAAGCTGATTTAGCACCAAATTGCATCCTATTTTGCAGAAGTAAGTCCTCGGGTACTGCCATCAGCAGGCAGTAGCAGAGATGTGGGTGGGTGCGGTACAGAGGTGGGTAGAGTGTACTAGGAGGATAGAGGTATGGGAACTAGACGAACCTTTAGATACGTTTCCCCTGACATTGTCCACAGCCACAAATAGCCTGAACTACTGCAGTTTTGTTACGTTTATTCAATGGGTTTGTTTGTTAAACTGGTCTTAGTTCTTTGTTCTTGTGTGAGCTCCCAGCTCTGTAGGCAGTAGGGAGATAGAGGCAAACAGGGATGCCTCCATCCCACTGTAACACAGAAACCCCGTTGTCCTGGAAGTGTGACTTGAACTTTACAGGGCAGTACCTCAGCACTGCACTTTTAAAAATTTCTGCTCAGCTTTGCCTGGTGAGTCACCGTTATGGCTAATGTCCTTGTTGCTAAACACGGAAGTGTTTGCTACTTCCTCCTTCAAACTGGTGATCCAATTGTAGTCAATGTGATTCAACTCATAGTTGATTTGGTGAAAAAAATGTGGCAGAGAGAGGAAAGGCTTCCAAGCTACATTAGTTCGAGAATCACTGAAATTGCTATTAGAACCTTTAAAAGGCTCATACTTAAGGCTCCTGAATGAGCATTCTCTATCTGTATCTGTATCTATCACTACTAACGTGTGTAGTGATGTACTTCGAGGTGGATGTCACCAGACAGAAATAAATGTTCCCAGTAGCTGAACCCCTCAGGTGGCACTACTCTTGCAGAGAACTCTGTGGTGTCTGTGTTCATTCACAGGTCTGTCATTTCTGAGCCAGTCTACAATGACAGTCTGCTGTAGTTGAAAGCAGACAGC
Organism: Pitta sordida; assembly: GCA_013390025.1. Classification (NCBI taxonomy): domain Eukaryota; kingdom Metazoa; phylum Chordata; class Aves; order Passeriformes; family Pittidae; genus Pitta; species Pitta sordida. Next base: position 255,967 of record WEKX01003524.1, on the reverse strand, counting down.
TTGTTCTGCTTCCCACTGTTCAGACAGCCTTTTTCAAATGAGAGTACTGCAACTACTAGTAAATCAAAAAATGGAAAATGTCATAGCAAAAAATCCATTTGAAATGAGTTGAAGATTAAGTGAAGGCATCTCAATGCACAACATATTCCTGGGGACAGGAAAGGTGTGCAGAGGAGCCGGCATGCTTACTGCTCTGCTGCTTCAGGCTGGTGAGGGCTAGGCAATGAGTTACTTACCTGCCTGATTTCAGAGGAATACATTCCCTCCAATTTCATATTTTCTGGGGAAGGCTGTTGCAAAGTGATGCACAGCTAAACAGAAGTGACTGGGGGAGACGCTGGTATGAACTCAAGGGACAGTTCTGTTGCTGGCACATCAAGTGTATGATATCAAGTACAGTGAGATGCTAATGCAATTGGGTTTGATCTGAAAAAACTCGCTGGACATAGTGTCACGTTGCATACGAATTGAGGAATATAAAGATACTAGAATAAATCGTTTTTTAATACTCTAATTTTTGCCACTTAAACTTCACAGAACACTAGCTCCATGGGTGACACATCCACCTTTCACCTGGATATGAGAGTTGAGCCAACACAGATAGAAAATGTCCATTTTAACCAGTGGTGGAGAGAAGTATAACGAAAATGGGGCTATTCTTTCTATTAGTCTTGGCATTTCCAGGAGAGAGTTATGTTCAATTTTGACATCCTTAGTGTTTAAATCACAGAATATTCTCAGTTGGAAGGGACCCACAAAGGTCATCGATTCCAGCTCTTAAATGGCACCAACTGCCTTCTGGCGGGAATCGAACCCGGGTCTCCCACAGGACAGGCAGGGACACTTGCCACTGTGTGTGTACTGTTATACAGTCGGGTCTCCTATACCACGGTACAGTGGTCTTATTCATGTCCCATGTAGCCAGCCACCCATGTTGATTGGCAGCTCACTAATATGCAAATTTGCCCTGCACCCTTGCATGGCCCCCCACGGCACTCCGGTGCTGTTTTGGCACTGCCTTGCTGTGTATTGGTGTTTGTGTTGGTTCTTCCTGANGCCTCTCCTGCACGCTGGGCTATTTGCACTCACAGTCCTTCAGGCCCTTGCCTCCGACACCTTCATTGCAGCTGTCTATGAGCACGCAGTCATCCTGCCAGATCCCACTGACGGGCCTGTTTCTCCCAGTGATGCTTTGGCCCTGATGAACAAAAACATGGATGTCTTGGAAAAGGCCATCCAAGAAGCCGCCCAGCAGGTACTAGATGTGTCCTGAGAGTTGTGAATTAGTGTTTTCTGCTCTGTCTGCCCATGATGGTTATATGTTGATGGGTAAGCTCCTAATAGAGCCTGTTGTGACAGGGTGCCCACATCATTGTGACTCCCGAAGATGGCATTTACGGCTGGAAATTCACAAGAGAATCCATCTACCCCTACCTAGAGGATATCCCTGATCCAGTGGTGAATTGGACACCCTGCACTGACCCTTCCAGGTGATTCCTTCTGCAGTGATTTATGTGGTTTCAAACTAATGTCTCATGAAGTCATGAGTAGCTCCCTCTATACACCTGAGAGCTACTAAAGCTTTTGACATGAGTATAACTTCCAATTAAAATTCAGTGTGAAGGTAAGTTACATGATAAAATATTTAACATCTATCACTAATTAATGAGGGAAACATTTTAAAACCATTTTTTAAATTAGACACTTAAAGGAGAAATGCAAACAACATACAGAATTTGAGTTATTAAAATTAGAGGAAATGTCTTTTTTTTCCATTTGGAAAAGTTTTGATGCCAGAATATGCTGCTTTGCCAGAATATGCTGCTTTGTATTCTGCCTTCAATTGTTTCACACTGTTTTGAATAGAACTGGCTGTAAGTTATTAATACTGATTTTTCTTTGGTTTTTTGTTTGTCATTTACAAATGCCATGTTCAAACAAAAACATGTATACCATTTTTATGGACAGCCAAGAACTAGTTTCTGAGCAGCTAATAGTAGAGGTGATGGGTCAGTAGTCAAAGTCCAAACCTCTGAGTGATACAAATACAGAAACTTTTAATATTCCACAATTAAGATAAGATGAATTCTGAATTGTCAGATTCTCTGTGCTGTAGAACATGATCTGTCATTCAAGCAGCATATTCCAGCAGCAACAAACTACCCTATAGTTGAGCACTGGGCTTCACGCTCTTACAGCTTACAATAAATGCTGAGCCAGGGAACTACAACCATAATCTGTCTTCTTCACCACATCTTTCTGCACCTGCTTGATGACGAGCTTAAAGCATGTTGTTATATCTGTGAGGATATAATTCCTCTATGGTTCTGAGAAGTGCCACAATGAGGAGAAGTGTACGATGTGCCCCTTTTTACTAAAATATAAGTAGCTAAAATATACAGTCTTTCAGTGAATCACAGAATACACTGAGTTAGAAGGGGCCCACAAGGATCATCGAGTTCAAGTCCTGACCCTGCACAGAAACATCTCCAAGAGTCACACCATGTGCCTGAGAGTATCATCCAAACACTTCTTGAACTCTGTCAGGCTAAGTGCTGTGACCACTTCCCTGGGGAAACTGTTCCAGTGCGCAGTCACCCTATGGGTGAAGAACCTTTTTCTAATATCCAATCTAAACCTCACCTAACACAACTTCAGGACATTTTGTCAGGTCCTGTCACTGATCAACAGAAGAGATCAGTGCCTGCCTCTCCTCTTCCTCACTGAGGAAGTTGTATACTGCAATGAGGTCTCCCCTCAGTCTCCTCTTCTCCAGGCTGAACAGACTAAGTGACCTCAGCTGCTCCTCGTAAGGCTTCACTCAAGGCCCTTCACCATCTTCATTGCCTTCCTTGGAACGCTTTCTAATAGCTTAATATCTTTGTGGAATGTGGGGTGGCAATGTGTCTAAGCAGGTCTTTATTCCAGTTCTTCACAGAGTTTTTGTGGAAATGATCTGTATCTAGCTTTACTGTTCTAAATCAAGGGTTTGCTGAGTGGTTTTTGGGAATATAACACTGTCTGTCATACCTTATTCCTTGATGTTATGTTTATCTTGCATGATGGTCTTCCTTGTGAGGCCTATGCACACCTTGCAATGCCAAATGCATTGCCACATGACAGAAGGGGATGTCTGCTCTCCTTATGGCCTGGTACAGATGCTTCAGAGGTGATGCCAGTTTCTAGAACACAGCCTGTCTCATCTTGAAATTAATAGCCCGCTACTCTTCATGCCATGGCTAGAGGTCTATATACTCCTGTCCATGGGAGGAGATGAGATGCCTTGCCCATATAATTTGCACAATTCCACAGCTCAAATCTGCTTAGTGTGTTAAAGGCCCAGAGCTGTAATCCTCACATGTCACTATGCCAGATGCTAAAATATTTTCCTGTGTGACATCATTAGTGTCTTCCTCTGTCCATAGAGTCCTCTCCTGGCCTTCCACAGCCCAAGGATGACCTGCTTACTGCAGAGCATGTTCCAGGTGCCAAAGGAGACTGACAGGCATGTTTCTGCAGATGCCAATGGAAAGGCTCTAGCACCTACTCCAAGCTGCAGCAAGCAATCTGAGGAAACACTGCAGCAGCACTGTGTGTCTGCCTGACCTGCCATGGCTGTAGGGTGGGAGATGCCGTTTGTGGTGCCCTTAAGCACTCCAGTGATGGGCACCACTGATAGCACAGATTCTGTTACTCTTTTTTTTCCTTCGCTAAAATATATTAGATTTGGTCCAGCACCAGTGCAAGAACGACTCAGCTGCATGGCCAGGAATAACTCCATCTATGTGGTTGCAAATATTGGGGACAAGAAGCTGTGTAACTCCAGTGATCCTGGCTGCCCCAGTGATGGTCGCTATCAGTACAATACGGATGTTGTCTTTGACCCAGAGGGGAAACTGTTGGCTCGATACCACAAGGTAAAATAGACTTAGAAAGGCAGGAACTAATTTTCCACTAGTAATCCCTCAAATTTCAGGGGGGGCTGGTTCCACAAAGATGCTGCAATAAGCGAAATCCGCAAAGTAGCGGTAAATATGGTAAATACGGTAAATATAGTAAAGTCAGTGAAGCTGGGGGGGGGGGGAAACATGAAGTATTGAAGCCACAAAGTCACAAAGTGTCAAGGGATTACTGTACTTACAAAATGTCTTCATTAGGAAAGAGAATTAGATGCCAGTCATTGTTCCATGGCAGTTTTGCTTCTGTTTATAATTCAAAAGAATCTCTCTTGCTATGAAGTATTGATGCTAAATTTGCATTTTCTGTCATGTTTCTTAAAACAAACTGGAATGAAAAATGATTGCTCTGGTGCAATTTAGTGGCATATGGTTTGGGTTGACTTCTTCAGGTAATTAACTCCCTACTACTGGAAATCCTGCTGCTTGAGCACCTTCAGTTTTCAGTGCCAGGTTTTCCGGGATTTGAAAATGTTCATCTGTATCTTATCATAGATGAGTAGTCTGGTTTCAAGAAGACAGACCCTTTCCTATAGTTTGGGGTTTTTCTGATGTTTTTCAGCACAGTTTTTGCACAATGAGAATTATTTGGAAAAACCAGGGACCTAAGATGGTTGTAAAATGAGATGAGGGCTTTGAAACATTTACACCCAATGAATATAAGGAACTTTCAGTTTTATGTTCCTACCTGCAGGTTTCACCAAAGTTGTTTATGAATTTTGTGCCAGATATCATGCCGATGTGGCTAGAGTGAAGTCAGCTGTTTATTTAATGCACTTTGGGCCCAATATTTCACCTGGTTGTTCAGAGATGATGCCAAGATAGTTATTTGTGAGTAAACTGTGTGGATGAAACACTGATAGTGTGAGTGTGGTCCCCCACATGCCAATCTGGCATGGCCCAGGTGCTGAATTATAAGTATAGTAAACTTGAACCACTTTTCTTGCTTGGTGTCCATGTATATTTTCCAGATGACTAGGACAATAATGAAGAATTCTTAATAAACCTGTATGTGAGGGAAGAAGGCAAATGTTGGAAAGCTTGGATTTTTCTGTCGGTCAAGATCATCTGCCTTTCCTGCATCAGAACAGCCTTTGTTTTCTTCTCTACTCTACAATCTTCCAGTACTGTCTTGATTTGGGGATTCAGAAAATTACAAATTTAGTGAGTTAGGTAAGGACATAGAGATTTAGGGATTTTAGTGAATTAGTGAAAATTTAGTGAATTTTTAGTGAATTTTAGAAGGATTAGTAGACTTCAAAATCGTTCAGGAGGTCTGAGAGTTAAACTTGAATATTAAGGGTGAAAAACGCTGTCCTGCAGTCTCTGAAGGTAAACAAAAGTGAGTGTTATCCACAACAAGGGGAAAAAAATGAGCAACATTGAAGCTAATTGGTTGAAGGACTCATGGCAAAGTTCTGGTATATGACATAATGCTGAAAGGATGAATATTCATGGGGTGATTTGCATATGTATGAAACAAGAGGTTAAAGATGGGAGACAAATCTTGGCGGTCCTCTTTTGGCACCTAGCAGGGCAGGGGACACTGCCGTCCCTCTTTCCTTGGCTCTTGGGCCAAACCCAAACTTCTTCTGTAGCATGCATGCAACTACCGTGAGTCCTGACTGATTTTCCTTAAATCAGTCTCATGCTTCATGCTAGTGCTGTGTACTTCCAGTACTTTTGAGCATCTCCATACCAAGGTCACCAGCTCTGTCTCTTAGCACCAAAACCTCCCTTTTCCTCCTACATTATTATTTCTGTTCTCTGTGCCTTTGGGTCACCAGAAATATAAACTAGGTGGGGAGAGTGGAGAGATTATTTTTATAATGACATCAACCGATCTGAACACAGCTGGCTGCTTTCCTGTCTAGATGCCAGGGCAATATGTGTTTCCCCATACCCACCTTTTGGGTACTATGATCATACAATTTTAGCCTGACTTCCTACATGTGAGGGATTCCAGCACAGGTCAAAAATTTTCACAAGTCGTTTTGTTTTAGTGAATGATTCCGGGATATCGCAGTAAGTGCCTCTAACTGCTTTCTCTTTTGTCCTTCACCTACAGTATAATCTCTTTATGGTTGAAACTCAGTTTAATTACCCAAAAGAGCCAGAAGCCATCACCTTTGAGACTCCTTTTGGGAAGTTTGGCATTTTTACTTGCTTTGACATCCTTTTCCATGATCCTGCCGTGGTCCTGGTAAGCAAGATGCAGGTGGACACTGTGCTCTTCCCGACAGCTTGGATGAATGTCCTGCCATTTCTGACCGCAGTTGAGTTTCATTCTGCCTGGGCTATGGGCATGGGTGTCAACTTTTTAGCTGCCAATACTCACAACACCAACTTGGCAATGACAGGTAATTTAATTCTGATTCTGTCTGAAAAAAATCTTTATAATCATCAATGTCTATTCTCAGTTCTAAAAGGTGATTTCGAGGAGGACTAGAATGTGTTTATCTGGAAAGTGAAGAGTCTTAACACTAAATTTTAAACCTGACAGATCTCATCCCTGTTGGTGCCATACAAGGCACACTTGTAATGTTTTTTTTTTCCCTAGCTTCTTAGGATTTTCCTTTCTTTCTTTGAATGGCTCTAAACAAGTAGTAAGTTATTGTCCCTTATACCTGAATAGAAATTCTGACACTCAGACTTGTTTCCTCTCCACTTCTAAGTCTGAGATTGAATGCCAAACTATAAATGTACTTGTAAACAACATACATGGTTACATTTATTTTGGCCAAATGAAAGGGTTATTTGTAACTGTACAGTTATGGAAAAGTAGTAAAGACAAATTTTCAGACCTGTTGCAGTAACAATTGCTAAGAAGACTACATTTTTATTTTAGAATGTAAGATTGATTTTTTTGAACTTTGCTTATGGTATAATGTGTTCCAGTTAGACCAGTATCTTCACTGAGCTGTGAAATCTGTGTAATGTCTTTGGGCTTCTCATTTGACATGCCCAACAGACTTCTGCTTGTCCATTTTATGTGGCTCTTCAGCAGTGATGGGTACGACAGATCTTTGATGTCTCTCGATTGCTTGGTACTGTTCTGTTGAGGGCTGAACAACTGCTCTCTCCTGTGTTTACTAGGACAGGCCTGTGATACTTGCCTGTGTTGTGTTTTGGATTGTCTCAATTATAGGTGGTTCTTTCACACCAATTAGCCAAGAATAAAGGAATTACCAAGTAACTTAATTGCATACAGGAGAAAAGAGAACTGAGGAGGCCATAAATACAATCATAACATAGTATAACAAAACAAACACCCACTGCCTTTTCCTACACTGAGTAGACCTCATCTGGGAGAATAAATGCTATTCTTTGGCAAAGCACAGGCTCTATGTACTGAGTTGCTGATGGTCACCTTTGGTGAGATTAAAATTTCTGTAATGTTTATAGTATAGTGGATAAGATAGCAGTAGGAACACTTAAAAGGAAAACAGTATTTTTTTCTTGGACTGACTGTTGTGCTCTCCTCAGGGAGTGGTATTTACGCACCAGATGGTGCCCGGACATACTCCTATAATATGAAAACAGAAGATGGTCACCTCCTTGTTGCTGAACTAGATGCACACCCTCGTCTTTCTCTTGCTTTCCCACCTGCTGTCAGTTGGAGCTCCTATGCTTTGAGTGTTGAAAGATTCTCTCAGAATGACCATGAATTCACAGGAATCATCTTTCATGACCAGTTCACTTTCACTGACCTCACTAAGCCTGAAGGAAATCTCGCTGTTTGCCAAAAAGACCTCTGCTGTCACTTGAGCTACAAGATGGCAGGAAAACGAGATGATGAAGTTTATGTGCTAGGTTCTTTTGATGGGCTTCATGTTGTTGAAGGACAGTACTATCTGCAGGTAATTCTTTGGAGTGGGTTACTTGCTTTAGGAAGCAAATAGGGAGAAACTTCCAGCTCTGAGGGAGAAAAAGAAAAGAGAATCATTCTCTTGTATGCTGTAGTCCTCGTGTCATATTTGTTGGCAATAGAATGAAATTGCTAAACCACCCAAGTGTCTTACTTTTAAGTCCAATAAATGTAGTGGAGAGGTCTCTAAATATTTTTAAAATTCCAAGACTTCACTCACTACTTTGTTGGAGGTGCGATATTGGCCAAATTTAGGTCTTCTGTGACTATCTGCAATAAGTGTTCTGAATCTCCTCTGTATCACAGAGTCACAGAATATACAATAGGGTGGACCCTCTGGAGATCATCTAGTCCAACCCTGCTGCTAAGGCAGGGTCACCTAGAGCAGTTTACACAGGAATGTGGCCAGGGGATTTTTGATTGTTGTCCAAAGAAGGAGAATATGACCTCCCTGGACAGCCCATTCCAGTGCTCTGCCACCCTCAATGTAAATAAGTTCTTCCTCATGTTGAGGTAAAACTTCTTGTTTTTTAGTTTATGGCAACTGCTCCTTGTCGTGTCACTGGGCACCACAGAAAAGAGTCTGGCACCCTCCTCTTGGCACCCGCCTTTGACATATTTGTATGCATTGATGAGATCCCCTCTTAATCCTCTCTAGACTAAACAGGCCCAGCTTCCACAGTCTCCACTCATAAGAGAAATGCTTCAGGCCCCTAATCATCTTTGTGGTTCTCCACTGGACCCTCTCCAGCAGGTTCTTGTCTTTCTTGTAGAGGAGACCAGAACTGAACACAGTACTCCAGATGTAGCCTCACTGTATCTTCATCAAAGGGTTGCTGTTAATAATCAGTTGATCACAGCAATCTATATGAGATAACTTAGAGTCACACTTATTTTTGTCATTATCCGAATCATAGTAATGAAGTTTACTGAAATGGCATACAACTTTTACTGGAAATTTCCTCTCTTTTGATTAAAAGTTTGGGGAGACAGTGAGTTACATCCTCACTGAAATTGCTTAAAGCCATATTTGGAAACATTTTTGCCTTTATAATTAAGTTATTAGGCCAGCAGACTATATTGGTTTTTTTAGTTCTGTCTGTCAATGTGGCCATTGTGTACCTGCTGATGTAGACTCCAGGATATGAGGGGAAGTCTTAGACAGCAAACAGCTCATCTAATGCATTTAGGAAGGTAGCTTGAACAAATTCACTTCTTGGTGAGCTTGCTTGTAAAATTTATTTCCGTGGTTGTGGAATCTGCCAGATAGGTGTCTCGTAATGAAAGTTCTAGAGAAGACAGGAATTTCTACTCTTCCTTTTTCCTCTCAGTATTTTTTGTTTATTCAGAACATATTCTTTATTTCTCTGCTTATTTGCATTTCAACATAAAACTTTATTTGCTGATCAATAATACCTACGATTTTTGCAAATATGTTTCTGTCCCCCAATATCTGACACAAATAGAAAAGCTCCATCTCCTACCAGCAAAACCAGCCAACATCCTTCGAATCATCCTGAATAATAGAAATACTAGCCCTATTTCATATAGCCTCTTCAAGACCACAAATATTTATCAGTTGGATAATTAAGAACAATAGGAAAACACTGTGATTCCAGGACTTGGACAGAGAACATCAAATTCAGATTTCCCATGGACATCAAATGAAATGTCATTAGCAACACGTACAAATACAACTAATCAGACTGGGGTGTAGAATTGCATAGTGTACCCATGAGAAGGACTTTGTTTCCTTTGCCTAAAATTTCCATTCACAAACTCATCTTACTAAGATACTTGGAAAGGAACCTTCCAATAAGAGAACTGGCAACTGGAAGAATTAGTGAAAGTGACAGGATTGGGTTTCAGAGATGAAATTAGGTGCTCTGGCAGCACGTACATCAGAGATAGTCTATTTATAACTACTAAGGCAGTGCAGGTCTGGAATATGCCAAATTAGATCAAGGGGTGAAAAAATAACTTAGAACTAAAAAGGAGTTGCCCAAAGATTATGAAAAATATCCTGTGACTCTGACCTGCTCTGACACTCATGGGCTTTGATGACATAAGTCTTTCCTATCAGAGTATTCCTGTCTCGCTAAATATATTGTCTTCTCCCTGCAGATATGCACACTGCTCAAGTGCAAGAGCACAGACCTGGACACGTGTGGGCAGCCGGTGGAGACAGCTCAGACCAAGTTTGAGATGTTCTCCCTCAGCGGCACATTTGGCACCAACTATGTCTTTCCAGAAGTGTTGTACAGTGGGGTGCAGTTGGCCCCTGGAGAGTTTGAGGTAATGGAGCACCCTGGGGCTGTGTCAAGCTAGGTCCTCTGCAGGATAGCCATGGAATAAGCTGGTCCAAAACAGCCAAAGTGAACTTACTCATAGTGAATAATCAGATCTATTAAATACCTTCTCATGAAATCACTAGTCTCAGTAAGAGATATGGTCTGACCTTCTATGAGCTGTATCTTCCTCCTGTTTTGTCACATTTTTCTTAGCTCTTAGTGTGTTCGTATGGGTACTCCTCTAATCACATCCTCCTCTTACCTCCTTCAATCAGGTACTGAATGATGGGCGCTTGATAAGTAAGACAAAACCAACGAAACCAGTTGTTACTGTAACGCTCTTTGGACGGTGGTATGAAAAGGATCATCTAAAACAAGACCTACAGTCAACAACCTTCCCATGATACTACCATAACTGAAGCTGTACACTGTTAATCTTATGTCCATGCTCTACTACAACAATCTCAATTATACTTCTAATTTTCAGTTGCACAAACTTCTCATCATTGTGCTTTGTTTATTAATAAGGCAGAAATATTATCTTATTATTACAATTTATTAAGAAGCATCTATTTTCATCTCATTAGACTACTAATATTTCATTAGTGCAAAACAGCACTTGTTTTTCTTTCTTTATTGGATTTTTATTTTTCTGACTCTCAGAAAACCTGTATTGGTGGCCAGAGTATATATCCTTGTTAAAATAGCGTAGCATATTTTTTAATTGCAGATTACTGTAGGACCAGTAAATAAAACAGTAAATAAAATGATCAATATTTCTTTGTCTCTGATATATGACTACTTATGCTGACTAATGCAAGTCTGCTCTTTTGCCCCAGTTAAACCTTTTTTTTCCCTGTATGTGTTTCCTTGGTTTTACTGCCTTTATGCCCTTAGTGCATGTTGTGTGGGACGTGGCAACACAGACTAGTGCATCATGGAAGCTGAACAAAGACTCCAGTCAAAGAACCTATCCTGAGACAAAACCTGGTACCACTTCCTGGTCAGAACACAATATGAATCATCATTTGTTATCATTTATTATCATCATTTATCTGTGAGGAACCAAAACTTTGAATTTAAATTTCAAATTATTCTTCTTATTAGTTCTGAAAAACAACTAGACAACACTTCTTGTCTGCACTGGATGCTATTCAGTGATGGAACTGTTTGCAATCAGTAAAAAGTCACTGAGTGACCTGGTAAGACATAGCAGCTCATCCCTCCCATCTTCTTAATTTCTTTCTAATTGTATAACAACAAGACATGAGAAATAAGCCTTATCCTTTGCTCCTTCCTGTTAGTGCTGGGTAGTTCTGCAATGTAGATGAATTTGCTTTAGGGATTAGGGGATTTAGAATTCTACTTCAGACCAACTACTCCTGGTGAGGAGGCACTGTTCACATCTTTGCTTCCTCTTGTCCCCCAGTGACCTCTGTTTTGTTGCTGCTGCTGGACCCTGGTGACATTTTTTCAGCACATCAATGTATAAAAATGAGTAGGTGCTGTGGCTGTGTCTTTAACAGTGGTCAGAGACTTCTGTTAGTCTCATTTATACTTCCTTTTCCCACACTGGCACCATTCCCGGTCTCACGACAATGCTCTCAAAGTCCTCTATCTTGTGTACTTCTGTTATGGAGCTGGTGAGACACTGGAAGTGGAAATACTCTCCAAACTCCAGCACTGATTACCACTACTGTGACCTTTTTTGTTTCCAAATGTAAATAGATAATCACATGTGACATAACAGAATGTCACGTCACATAATGACATGTTTATCAAAAGCTCCAGACAATTGTACTCTGACTCACAAATGCTTAGCATCACTGCTGCTGGAGCCACATTGTCTTAAAACTTTGTTCACTATTGGAGTCAGCTACTATCTGACCACAGACTGATCTCAGTCCAGCAAGGGATTGTCCAGTGTCATCCTCTTCCCATGGGTAAAGTGCAGATACTGTACTTTTCCCCTGGCAATCTGGTGGGAGATACCACAGCTCTCTCTCAGGGAACGAATCTGGATTTAAGTGATCTATAGAACACAGGAAGGTCTTATCCTGCAGAAGGGATTCAGAAGTAGTTGTGTGGCCTGTCTCAGAACTGAGAGGTGGCTTCTTCAAGTTTGTTCACTGCTGATACCTGGCCTCTGGACAAGGGAATGTGTGCACAAGTAGTATATATCCCAGCCCTGAAGCTGGTGAGTATCTTGAACCGGATTTGGTTCAAGGCCGTTGTTGTTTGGTTAAGGTGTGTTTGTATGCTGAGCATTTTCCTACAGAAGAGTGGCACAAGCCATCTTGGCACTAAATTCTTTTCACTACAAAGATTGCATAACACTTACTATTGTGAAATGTGTTATTGTGTGAAATGAGTCAAGCACACAGAAAGTAATGCTGTGCCAGTCCACCCATTACTCACATACCAACTTGCTCTGTATAAAGACAAGGCTGCATCATAACCGTGGGTAACAGTAAACACTTCTTTGAGGGCAGTGCAGCAAAAAAGTATTCTGGTACCTGATAGCTGAGTCATAACCAAAGAAGGTAAGAAACTTGGGTAACCATATACTAATGATTTTTGTGGAGAGGCAGCTATAATTTTGAGATTTCTTCTGGTGTGATTCGTGGACATAAGAAAGTGGGTTGCAATAGGCAAAATTTAGAAACTGTTGCTCCTATTCAAGATGCTCTTCCAACAGAGACTTTTGGGGACAAGAGATTTTCAGAGCTCGGTTATTGAGCAGTGGGTGTGCTGATGGGTTTGCTCAGACAATCAGCCTGCCTGGCAGTCCCACTGAAATGTGCAGCAGCTCCAAAGACCCCAAAACTCGGAGCCAATGCTGTGCTCAGGAGTGGTGGCACAGGTACTGCCCATGCTGTGGTCTGGCCACCTGCCTTTTACAGCCATGCCTGCACCCCACACTCTTAGGTTGGCCAGAAATATGTCTCTGTTGAGATTTCAAGAACTTGTTTTCATGCTGTGACCCAGACTTGCCTTGATCTGTGTTACTACAGCAATGCTATGCCTAAACTTTTTGTATATTTGGCATTGCTTATGACAAGCTCTCTTAGCCTTCTATTAGCCTCCTTTTATTTAAAACAATTTACAATGAAAACAAGATCCAATTCTCAGAAATGTTTGGTTAACTTTTAGTTATAAATATACTGTACCTTCTCAGATAACTCAGCAGGAGATTATTTGCAAAGCAAATTTATTAGTCTTTAATTCTCCTCTGTCTGGTTTATATCCTGCATACCTGATCCAGAAGTGAATTACTTTCAGTTTCGACATCCTTAGTGTGTACTGTTGTATTTTCCCATAAGCCACATTTTGTTCCAGGACAATGTTTAACTGACCAGCAGTTCCACACTCTCTCAAAGTTAATCTTTGTCCCTCTTTTATTTTCTGTGCATGTCCTTTTGCACTGTTTGTCCATGACTCAGAGCACTCTCGGAGCTGTGAGGCACCAGCCATGCTCCCTTCCTGGCCTCTCCTGCACGCTGGGCTATTTGCACTCACAGTCCTTCAGGCCCTTGCCTCCGACACCTTCATTGCAGCTGTCTATGAGCACGCAGTCATCCTGCCAGATCCCACTGACAAGCCTGTTTCTCCCAGTGATGCTTTGGCCCTGATGAACAAAAACATGGATGTCTTGGAAAAGGCCATCCAAGAAGCCGCCCAGCAGGTACTAGATGTGTCCTGAGAGTTGTGAATTAGTGTTTTCTGCTCTGTCTGCCCATGATGGTTATATGTTGATGGGTAAGCTCCTAATAGAGCCTGTTGTGACAGGGTGCCCACATCATTGTGACTCCTGAAGATGGCATTTACGGCTGGAAATTCACAAGAGAATCCATCTACCCCTACCTAGAGGATATCCCTGATCCAGTGGTGAATTGGACACCCTGCACTGACCCTTCCAGGTGATTCCTTCTGCAGTGATTTATGTGGTTTCAAACTAATGTCTCATGAAGTCACGAGCAGCTCTCAATAAGAACTGCTAATTTTTTAATCTGTTAAAAATCACATTGAGATGCATCAAAATGAAGTCCTAATTAAAGGGTAATGGGACTATATTGGGTAAAATACACAAAGAAAGAAAACAAGGAAAAATTAGGCAAAATAATTATTTTAAAAACATGTAAAAATTTATCAATTCAGATCACTTGTGAAAATCTTCTGTAAGTATAAGCTTGTTTATTATCCTGTGAGATGCCCAGATCAGAGTAGGTGATTAAGTCCTCAGCTAATGTGGCTGAGTGATTTCTAAACCAAATTGTACAAAATACTTACCTAGATCTGGAAGATGTGCCTTTTGGAAATCCAGCTACTTGCATTGTCTGCTTTCATACACAAAGCTGCTCTGAAAGTGTGTCAGCAGGAGACATCAAGAGAATCAAGTCATTGTCTAAGCTAAGCTTTTATATTCTTTTCTGAGGCTTTATGAAGCTAGATTTCAGGAGTCCTCAACTCTGTAAATGCTGTGTCCAGTTTTTGCTCAAGGCTTAGAGACAGCCACCTTAAACAGAGTGAAGATCATGAAAAAGACTAACATTGTCTTCTTAAATCAAGGTTTAGAGCTGCTTGAAAAATTATTTTTATTTTAAATTTCTGTCAGCATATTGGTTTATCCTCCCCTTTGTTTTATGAGGCTTTCCATAGCTTTGTATCTATGTTAGCTGGGAATTCTATGCACACAAAAAATAATATTTGGAAGGGTGCAGGGAAAAAGAACACATCTTTTGAAGATAAAAGAGACCAGCGATTTAAAATGATGATATAAACACAGAAGAAAATTAACAGACACTATGATTTGATCTATTCCTTTTCCAGATTTGGTTCAGCACCAGTGCAGGAACGACTCAGCTGCATGGCCAGGAATAACTCCATCTATGTGGTTGCAAATATTGGGGACAAGAAGCTGTGTAACTCCAGTGATCCTGGCTGCCCCAGTGATGGTCGCTATCAGTACAATACGGATGTTGTCTTTGACCCAGAGGGAAAACTGGTGGCTCGTTACCACAAGGTAAGGAAGTGCTTCAGCATCACCCTATAATTAATTATCGATATATTTTTCATCTCTCTGGCACCAATTTCAGCTGGTCTTTAAAAAAATCTTACATTATTATAAATTGACAACCAATCCAGGATGATTTTATGCAAATTCTTATGGCCAGAAGGAAAAACAAGCAAGTGCTTGACCAATCAGACATTATTCCCAGGACCACTGCAGCTGCAGAGAGGATGCCAACACAAATGGGCTGCCTTTATGCCAGTAAAAGGTAAAGAAGCAGTGACAGAGTTTTCCATACTTGGTAAGTGTTACCTCATCTTTGATACATTTTCAGCCAAGTTAGATGGAGCTTTTGCAGAGGATGTCTTGGCGGTTTTAGCACCCAATATTGTCTGGGCTTTGTTTCCAGGAGGTAGGTGGAGCGCAGCTACCACATTTTATAGGGGGAGAGGGTCACTTGGATCGATGCAAGCCAGGTGTACCAGCCATCTCGGGTACCTCAACTCCCAGCTTTGCTTTAAAGCCTATCTCAGGTGCAAAATAGCTTCTCATAATCTTGCCTCTTTTTTTAGTTTCTAATATGCCATTATCTTCACCTACAGTACAACCTGTTTAGAAGTGAAACTCAGTTTAATTACCCAAAAGAGCCAGAAGCCATCACCTTTGAGACTCCTTTTGGGAAGTTTGGCATTTTTACTTGCTTTGACATCCTTTTCCATGATCCTGCCGTGGTCCTGGTAAGCAAGATGCAGGTGGACACTGTGCTCTTCCCGACAGCTTGGATGAATGTCCTGCCATTTCTGACCGCAGTTGAGTTTCATTCTGCCTGGGCTATGGGCATGGGTGTCAATTTACTTTCAGCAAATACTCACAACATCAGTTTTGCAATGACAGGTAAGTTGCATTCAAGAAAGGGAAACTGTCCTCAGCCTCAGAAGCAGGAAGAAATGTTTTAGGCATAGTGAAGTCTTTGGAAATTAGTGTAGCTTTGTGATATGGTACTAAATGTAACAAACAGCTTCAGGCAAGGAAATGTTGAATATTCTGGAAAAGGTAAAATCAGAAAGTCCGTGACATTAGATTTTGATAATTTAAAAGTGAGATTTTATTTCAAAAACATCAAAAGTTTCACTTAGTTTTTTATTCTCTTATTTAGAAGCAGTATTTTTTTAAAATTTAATTGACAGTTAATTGGAGAAAAAGTGTTTTAATCAGAACTTAATAATGTAAAACCAAAAGGAGGATTCCTCTTGTATATTGAATAAAAAATTTTCCGTTTTCTGTGGCTGCTGAAGAATTAGAGATAAATAAGTTTTGCTTTGCTCTGAATAAATAATTACTGCCTTTTGGGGTTTTTTTACTATTAACTCAGAAAATGTTGTAACTGCATTTGTAAGTCTCCCCTGAAGCCTAAATGAAAACCTAAAAGGAACATTTTTGCCTGCCCTAAGTAGACTGACATGAGTTTAGGCCACAGGCCTGTATTTCATGTTGTTAAACATAACCACCCCACAGTTTCCTTCTGTGTCAGATATGTTACTCTTAGAGCTCTGATTTATATTTAAATGAATGTAAGTTTTAACATTATGATAAGTATTTTAGAAGTTCTGTGCTTAAAATTCTTCTAAAATTCTCTGTAAGGCATTGACTGAAACTAGTATCATTGAGAAATGATACCAGTGTGGCATGGATGGGAAGGTCCCTCTGCCAAGGCATGCTCTGGAGTGCTGGCTAACGGGGCTGGTGGATGTCCTTGGCAGGGAGTGGGCTGTTCACACCAGAAGGACCTGCTGCCTACCATTATGACAGTGAGACTGAAGAGGGATGTCTCCTGCTAGCAGAGTTGAGTGCACATCGTCGTCTTTCCCCCATCTACCCTCCTGCTGTCAACTGGAGTTTGTATGCCACAAGCATCAAGAAATTTCCAGGAGAAAATGACACTTTTTCAGGATATGTCCGGAGGGATATATTCACTTTCAGTGAACTCAGACACAAAGCTGGAAATTACACCGTTTGCCAAGGAGACCTTTGCTGTCATCTGGTCTATCAGATGTCAAACAAGAGTAAAAATGAAGTTTATGTGCTGGGTGCATTTGATGGGCTTCATGGTTCTCTCATAAAGTACCATTGGCAGGTAATTTTATTTTAGGGGTAAGTGTGGCAACATTCCACCCCCGACCAAACACTTGTCTATTACTGCATACTGAGGACTTTTCTGGCTGTCAAATCTACCTCTTGATTATTGCAAGCTTAATGGTATGTTGCCTCTCTGTTTCCTCCTTCCTGCAGATATGCACACTGCTCAAGTGCAAGAGCACAGACCTGGACACGTGTGGGCAATCGGTGGAGACAGCTCAGACCAAGTTTGAGATGTTCTCCCTCAGCGGCACATTTGGCACCAACTATGTCTTTCCAGAAGTGTTGTACAGTGGGGTGCAGCTGGCCCCTGGAGAGTTTGAGGTAATGGAGCACTCTGGGACTGTTTGTCCCAAGGCTTTCCAGGCTGTGGTGCTGAAAACTGACATGTTTAGTCATTGGCTCTGCAGACTGTAACTCAAGGGAGCAGATTTAAAAAAATGGATTGAATTAATCCTTACTGATGGGAACATATTGATACTGAGGCTGAGAATCACTTCAATATTTTCTTTAGCAAAAATGCCTTCCTACTTCCGGTCCCAAATCTACAAAAAACCAGCTTTCAAGGAGCTATTTTCTACACGTTTCTGCTGATGGGCATTTTAGGAGAAAGAGAAATCAAATATGCTGAGAACCTGTCTCAATGAGAAAAAGTGCTGAGGAGTGTCATCCATAAAAGCAGAGATCCTATGCAGTTAAAAACGTTAAAGGAGATTTTTGTGGGTTTTGTAAGGTTTATTGTTTTATTTGGAACAGTTTTAATTGGATAACGAAACTTACAAACAACAATGAAGACAGTGAAAATGATCTGAAAAGTTTTAGGGGGAAAGGGGTGATTTTTTTTTACAAAGTAGGGAATTGAAAAGCACTGTTCTTCTTGCATACTTGTTTTTGAATGGGACTTCTGTAAAAATATATGCATCAAGAATTTATTGGTATGTTAAAACATGATCATAGGCTAACTTAAAAACAATATGTTGTTACATTAAAAAAAAAGTTACAGGTGTTCACAGTATCTGAACAAAGTGATTTCAAATAGATGTGTAAAAAGTAACTAAGAAAAGCTGCATATGGCCAGTATCTTGAAATTTTCTACTTCCATCTGAAAATTATCTTGGGATCTACAAATCAAAAAATATTTCAGATATCTTCTAGAAATGTATATAATCTTCATTGCCTTGCATGAGTACAATGAGAACATGAAAAATCAGTTATTCTCAGTCTCATCTTCTCATGAGGTGGAGAAAATGATCTGCGGTTTCTAAAGATGGAGGAGCGATTAAGGTCTATTGGATTCAAGGAAATGTGTGAGGGCTATAGTGAGAAGGCTATGGCAGAGCCAGAGAGAATTCTGGTTTCTGTCATTCTCATGGTTGTTTTTAAAAGTGTCGCATCAAAATATTCACTATTCAAGACCTTTTCTTTCTGTACTATGCCATACGACAACTCTGTTAGTGGACTATTGGTGTCATTCTTTCTCTTCTCAATTAGGTGCTACGTGATGGGCGTTTGAAAAGTAAACATGGAACATCAAAACCTCTCGTAACAGTGACACTTTTTGGAAGACTTTATGAGAAGGATCCACCACATCCTCTGCGAACCTCTCCATTAGATAACTCCTTAGGTGTTACACAATCACAATAGACAGGAGGGGAATTTCCTCATGAGCCATAGCAGTTGTCCTGTATGATTCCTGTTCTGCAATCTTGTACTTCTGCTCAGCAACTGTGGCAGTTGGGTTTATTTAGGAGGAAGTGATGTGATCACTCTGTTGTGTCAACCTTTTTGATAGTACTTGAATTGCAATTGCCATTGCAAGTATTTTTTGTTATGAATGCTCTGTCACATGAAACTTTTAATTAGAATTTTTTTCCCACTAAGATGTCATGTAGATTGCCAGGATAACAATAAAAGAAGATTGACAGCAAAATGTATGAAATGTGGTTTGTCATTTTATTGCAGAACAAATTTTCTCCAAGGAAGCCTTTGTCCCTTTTGCCCTTTCCTGTTTTTCAGAGTACATAATCACAGAGTGTCTGTCTTTCTTGGCCTTACACTCGAATCAACAGGATCTCCCTAATACTCAATGAACCTTGGCCCCATTTTGACCAAGGCATTGCACAATAAAGAGAAAAGCAGATTTTAAATTATTTTAGGTGCAATCATAAAAAATGGTCCTCCACAAACTACACAGGTGCTGATTCTGGCTGCAGTCATAAAGCTTCTCCAGTTCTGCAGTCCCCCTGAGCTTGCATCCCCATGTGCATGTGTCCTGGTTTAGGTTTTTTGCTCCTCTGGCAGCGAGCAGGTTAACAGCTCAGCTCTTGCCTGGGCCTCAGTCGCTGCCAGTGATTCAAGGTTACAGATAAAGATGCCTCTGTGAATAAACATATTTGGGAGAAAAGAAAAAAAAGTTAGTAACNCTCACTTGGTCATGAAAGACTTTTCCTCTCATGAGAGAGAGAGAGAGAACTTTACGGAAGAGCAGAGAGATGGTTCCTACCCTGGATCTAGTCAGAAATACCAGCTTGCCTGGCTTATCCCCTACCCCTGTTCCCCCTTTGTCTCCTGGTCGAAAAAGGGAATATGAGATCTGTTGTAAGAGAAGGAGGGGTGGTGGGAAAAGGTTGCCTTTAAATAATCCTTCTCACATTAAGCTTTGATCTTGTTAGTTAATAAATAAATCCTTTATATTCTTCACTTGTAGTTTGCCTTGCTTTGCCTGTGATAAGGTGGGGTTTTTTTCAGTTTTTTTCCTCCAGGAGAGGTTGTGGGTGAATCTCTGGCATCCAGCCAGGGTCAAACCATGACAGCATGACAGAGGGGCATTGAGTCCAATGCATTTCAGATCAGACCTACCATATAAACATAGTATCTTTTCTAACATCTTCTGGGTATTTGGATAATTTCTTCAAAGCTGTTGAGACATATGAAATATGAAATCTTGTTGTACCTGAAACACATTTTACCATGTGTATTTGGGACTTCTATTATTTGTTAAACTTGACAGACCTGGGCCTGATTTCTGTCTGTTGTGTTCTGGAGCAAACAAGTCTTGTTCACAGAAAATATGTTGTGCAGTGGTCTCTTCCTCCATGCTTATCCCAGAGTATTTTGCATCTGCTGCCATTAATATTGCTGGCTTACAGCCTGCACCATGGTTAGCACTGAGTTGCACTAAAAGTGGCACATAAGAAGCACTCTGTGGCTTCCCACCCTGTGCACACCAACATATGTTATCCAGAAGTTGTTGTAAGCACTTGATTTCTTTTTTTCCATGTGCTGCTGCTTCTCAACATGCAACACTGGAGACTCTCCAGGGGTTGTTTCATCCTGGAAATAAAACAGCTAAGCTTGTACTCAGCAGACAGACTATACCACATGGCAGAATTTACTCAAAACAGGCAAGGATTCAAAGTTATGCTTGCTGGTGCCTGGTTCAGCACCTCAGCCTTTTCTCACCTGACTTGTGGTGGTAACCGAGACTTGTCTTCCAACAAACAGATGATGTTTTGGTTCAGATTGGTTATGACTGACCTGTGGCAATCAAAATCCCACATCACTGTTGCATCTGTAGTGTATATAGGGTCCAGAATTTCAAGAAGCAGATCATGTTGAAGGGTGGGAACTGACCCTGCTCCCGAGCTAGTCTAGTACACCCAAGGAGCCCCTTGTCTTGTCCATAACGGACAACAGTTTGGGAAGGGCAAACAAGACTGACCAGGCTGTTTGTGAAGGTCTGCAGTGTCATCCTGTCGACTACATGGGTCCATTGGTTTGCACTGGGGTCAGTATAATAAGGCAAAAACCATGGAAAGCACCTCTGCAGCAGGGTAGCTGAAAGCACCTCCATAGGGTTGCTCCCCTCAGTTGTGTTTTCTTTTCCATCCTCAGTGCTGCTCCCTCAGCCCTCTGAACTTGGAAAACTTAAGGAAACTCTCTGAGAAAGGCAAGAGCTTCTCTGACTTGTAAACTCTGGTCCCGAAAAACATCCCCAGACAGTTTTTAACATGAAAACATAATTCTCTCACCTCCCTCTAGACCCTGCTTTTTTTGCTCTCTGCCTCTAATACCTTTCTGTTCTAGGCTTGGTTATTCCTTGAGAGAGCTTGGGCCTCAGCTCCAGCAGGTAGGTCTGGAACAAAGAAGGAGTCCATCTGCGGGAATCTACTGCCTCCGGCAGCCTCTCACCTCACAGGCACTGCCAGAGCTGCCCACTCGGGCATGGAGGTAGAGCCACAGCTCCTCCTGCTCAGATCCCTCTCACTCACATGCATTTCCCTGTTGGCTGCCCTTCTGGCAAGATATGCTTTTATTACCTGGCCTAGAATTGTTCATGTGGAAAAGAAAACTAAAACTAAAAAAGATGACCTGCTACTTGAATAGCATGTGAAAGCAATTTGTCTTTTGTTTTCACAATCAAAAGACTTTATTAAAATATTTTTTTCACTCTTCAGCATCAATAGCTTTATATGCTAATCTAAAAAACAATACAAAACAGAAAGAAGAACCTGGGGGCATTTAAGAAATAAATGCTCCACAAACTCATCAGTGACATCCTTGAAACTGATAAACTAGTAGTAGTAAACTTTGCAGTAGGCAAAGAGCAGCTTCACCAGCTCAGCTGGTGAGAGCGTGGTGTCAATAAAACAAAGGTTGTCAGTTCAATCCCTCTAAGGGTCATTTGCTCAGGAGTTAGACTTGGTGACCCTTATGGGTCCCTTACAACTCAGAATATTCTTTGAGTCTGTGAAATACTTTGCAGGTTGAAGGTACTCTAAATACTGAATATTTCAGGAACTCTAGACATTATTACTACTAGATTTATCTTTCATCTATCATATTGAACTTCCCAAAAATATCTGTAGCTGTGGCATCAGTGATAGTTCATTAATATTAAGGAAACTGAGCCCCTGGGGAGATACTTAAATTTGTAAAGAAATATTTTTCTTTAATTCAAGAGCAGATTTTTTGTCATTTTCTGCTCCCTTGTCACTACCTAGACTGTGATAATTTAACATAAAAATCTCTCACATATTGCTAGCTGTCATTTCTGAAGTTTTGAATAAGTCCTAGGTTTTTTTGTCAGATTGTCAGAGCTGGACACAGGTAGGATAGAATTAATATTGCTAAGTATCTGATAGGATATCAGGAAAGGACTCTTGAATCTCATCCATTAGGGGTGCAGAAGTCTAGGACTCTGCAAATTACACTAAAACCAAAGTTGAGGAATGGTTGACCTGTGGTTTTCAAGATGTGCTGCCCAGCTTGCCTCTTCTGGAGAGTATTGCAAGAGTGCCATACAATAGACTGCTGAGGAATCAATTAATGCCTTTCCCATTTCTGGTGACGAAGCAAGAATTTAGAGAACCAGCCTCAGAACATCTCCATCATTTTAACACACAAGAACCATGAACCCTTCTTTTGGATAAGGATTCCCTAGAGGGATTTCAAAAACTAACCAGATCTTCATATCAGTGACTGGTGATCTCAAGTGGCTAGATGAAGACCAGATTTGGGAAATGTGAGTTTTTATAATAAAAACAAATTTCAAATTATGCAAACTACAGAAACGTTCAGGACATAGAAGCAGAGGTAATGAATGACTGATGCAACAACTCACATTTATCTGAAACAGTTTCTGTTGAATTCACAGAAGGTTAACCGGCTATGCCCTTATTTTCCTACCTGCTAGGTAGGAGTTAGAAAACGGAGAATGTTAGTTCATCATTAGGGGAAAAAAAAAGGTCCTCTCCTATATTTTCCTTATGACACAGCATTTGAGTTTCTGAAAGAACTGGAGTATTTACTCGCTCTGGGGCAGATGTACCAGAGAAGAAAAAGCAAATTAATTTATAAGTAATTCACATAAACGACCACACCTCAAAAGCTACAGATGGTATCTTAATGAACCCCATTCTTTTCTGAGCCGGAAAAGCCTGCTCTTCACACGTCAATATTTCTTCTTTATACCATGATGTTGGCCAAAGCAAACAAGACCCACCTGTCCACAGTGTCTCTGACCACACAGAAAGAAAAACAAGTCCTTAATAGATTTTATTGATGCAAGACTTCAGATGAAGGTAGAAAAATACTCCATTAAAACATGTATATTTAAACCCTACATCTGACTTGAGTAAAAGTGGTAATGATTTTAGGGAAACTATCCCTGAGTAAAATCTCATGTACTTCATTGTACACAATGAATAAAAGGAAGCAGACATTGAGAAAAAAAAAGGCAGAATCTTAATCATCGGGGTTTTTTAAAGTGAGCAGAACTCTTCAGAGATATCGTTGTACATATATTTAAATCATCATGACCTCAAGTTATCCATTAAGTAATCTGAAATAGTGAGGTACGTTCAGAGATTGTGCAATTATTGTGCCCAGAAATTCAAAACTAAATGTCTATGAACAACTTGTGTTATCATAGGTGAATTACTGGCAGTATGGGACACCATTCTTAGGTATACTAAATTAGTGTGGGTATAGTGAGTGACAGACAGAATGACCATGACCTGAGTTTGAATTGCAGAATTTCTAATTAGCCAAAAATCAAATTATGATATCACTTCATCCGCAGAATCACAGAGTATTCTGAGTTGGAAGGGACCCACAAGCATCATCAAGTCCAACTCCCAAGTGAATGCCCATATAGGGATTGAACCCATACCCCTGGTGCCATGAGCACCATGTTTTATCCATCTGAGCCAATCTCAGGGTCATGTCATCTTTTTTTTTTT
>WEKX01003524.1:199530-231920 GCA_013390025.1 Pitta sordida | reverse complement strand
TTCCTAACCCAACACAGAATGCTCCTATCCAACCCACTCTCTGAGAGTTTCTTCTGAAGCTTACCATGGAAGACCGTGTCAGAGGCTTTGCTAAGGTCCAAGTACACAACATCCACGGCCTTTCTATCGTCAATCAGGTGAGTCACCAGTTCATAAAAGGAGATGAGGCTGGTCAGGAAGACTGTGTTTGCAGTGACTCTGTCCACGGTCAGGGCAGGAAAGGTGAAAAAGAGAAATAGCTTCAGCAGGTCCATAAAGACAGCAGCAATTATTATAAGGCTTACTAGAGTTAATACAGAAATGCTTTTCAGTGGCTCAGAGAAGTAATTCCAGTATACTTTCTAAAAATGAACCTCTTGACACTGTAGACAAACAACACCTTGTCCTGAAGCCACAGGTGAGAATGACAGCATTACTAAATGTTGTCTATCTGTGAATTGGACACAGCTAGAAATGATGAGCCTTGGTGAAACAGAAACTTTGCATACTGACAACACTGTGTTATTTTTCTTTTCCAGACTGAAAAGAATTAAGAATTAGTAGAAACACTTGTAGTTTCCATCTGTGAGTGTATTAAAATATTTTTCATGGCCACTCTTTATGGTGAAGTTGCAAGTGAAGTACTGTATTCCACTGTCTGTTCTGATATTCTCATGGCAGCATAGAATTTCTACTACAAATATGTACAATAAAAGAAAGGCATTGTAATTACATGATTTTAACTCTGTCTATCCATCTTAATTTTCTGCTTCTAATGTTAATTTTGATTAATTAAAGTTTGGTAGATGTAGTCAATCTTAGGAAATCCCTTTTGAGAAAAAAACAAGAAGAAATATTTTTTATGCAATTGCCCTGTTTATGTACTGAAAAACGTAATAACATAAAACTGTAAATAATAAAATAATTTGAGTGTCTCAGAGATAGTCCTCAAGATCAAGTGATAACTTTTGTAACAGCAAGTTTTGAACATTTACTTCTAAATGAGTGTTAGGCGTATGAGACATACTTGAATTTATCAAATTCATAGAAACATTAAGGTCAATGTTTATATGCTATTTTTCTATTCTGAAATTCACCTTGCTATGATTTCCAGTCATCTGTGATTGTTTTCTGGACACTGAAAAATTACTGTTATGTTATAATAGTAATTTATTACGTTATAGTTTTTGCATTCTCTAAGGGAAATGCACTGGGCTTTTTTTTTCAGGTAAGATTTTCTTATCAAATTTATGTATTATTTTGGAAAAATTAAACCTTATTCTGCAACGTTTATGAAAAATATTGGAGAAAATTTAATGATGACAAGCAGTATCCATTAAGTTGAGCAAAGAAACTACAGTGAACTGGGGGCCTATACAACTGCTGTGCTACTTACACACTCTTTAGGGTACACTCTCCCATACTTTTTGGAGACCTTTCTAAATTTTCCATATTCCTGTGCTAAATGCTGCTATATAATACCTAAAGCTTCCCCTTTATTTCATTTTGTCTCCACTAAGAGCCAAAAATCTTGACTCAGTGCTCTTTTTTTGAGGTCCAGTAAGGTCAAAATGAGGCAGTGGGTTTGCTATAATAGCCTTAAATCAATGCTAGTACATCGTTTTGCATCTACTCATTTTGCATCTGCAGAGACAGAGATGTTCTACATTTAACTGTGAATTCAAACAGCCATAATCCATGTTTTTTTTCACTGTGCCCTTCATGGAGGCTCTCACACCACTTGACTGGATTTGGTTGTAGCTGGAAGTCATCAGCTCTACCCAGGAAGGTACAGAGATGGTGAATGATACAGCTCTACCTTGGAAAAAGTTAGGTGCACTGACCATGTAAAACTCCCAATATCTTTGTCACCCAGCTGACAAACTCTACAAAAATTGATCAAAAATGTACACATTCCCCTGCTTGGTTAGTACGTAGTTGTCTCATCCAATTTTCTCCGAGATGTTGTTATGCTAGGTTGGCTGCAGTAGCTCATGGTGAAAATACACTCCAAATGATACATGGAAACTTATTTTCAAAAAGAAAAATTATTCTTGCCTGAGAATAAATTAAATATATCTGACACTGATATATAAAAGGGAAGAGCGAACTATGAGAAGGTGGCCATTAATAGATAACGAGGTGCTTTCTGGTAGCTAGGCTGAAGGATGGAGAGATTTTGGCAGGTGTGGATAAGAAAATACATGTAGTGCCTTTCATAACTGATGTAATTTAGCTGCATCTCAAGAATATCAGATGGCTTTATGTATAAGGACTATATATATATAAAAGCTTAAGTTTGATCAGTCATTATTACCTAGGAAAAGGCTTAAACATTTATTTTTTTGAAGAGTTTCTGAATTGATCTTTAATATTACATTGCCTTTTGGATTGCTATTAGCAGTTTTAGATTTCAGTGCAGTTTTAGGCTTCCAATAGAGTAGTTACACTTCCAGACCAGAATGTGGCATTTCAAGACTTTTATTTCACCAAGAGTGGTCCCTCTTGTTCAGCCTCACGTTCCCTTGTGCCACCTTCCCAGTGCCACACTTTACTAACTTCTAAGCCCAACTCAAACCAAAATACCCCTGGAAAAAGTTGCAAACTGAGCCCCACAGGTCCCACTAAGAACTCAGAGAAACCTCAGGGGAGCAGCAGAAGCTGAAAGGCATGGCTCTTCACCAGTACAGCCCATCAAATAATGCACATAAACTGACCCAAAGTGGTTCTGTTCTCCTCTCTGGGACTACTTTTTCTTTTTACCTGGAAGGATTCTCCTTCTTAGGTTCCACAGCAATACTAAACCTCTTATTGTTTGAAGGTGGTGGATGCTGTCAATAGGCTGCATATATAATTCTCTGGTATGGTAAAAGGTGTATAAATAGGAAAGCAACAGCCCTTAAGTCCCTGCTACAAAGTATATAAACAACAGAAAATCACAAATAAATGACTAGCTGAATTTTTCATTAGAAAAAACAATACCTTTTTAACCAGTCCTGTTCTCAGATACTGTCAAACTATTATGCTTACAGTTTTTTGAAAATATCCAGTCTGGAATAAGCAAATCAAATTTTCAAAGATAACTGAAATCATTAAAGTTTGTCAGTATTACACAAAATTGAAAGGAGGAAGTGAAACACTGGACAATCTTAAAAACTGTTCTATTCTATTAGCTCTGGAGCTTGTTAACTCCACCTGTACCTTTCTCTTTATTTTGCATGCTTCTTTCCACGAGCCTGGCTTTAACGTTCTTCAAATGAATCCATCTTTGAACATGCTACTGGCTTGTGTCAGAATAGATCTATTACATGCTTATCTTTATGAATATTTAAGATTTACGTCATCCGGTTGATGAGATTTTTCCAGCAGACTGTAAACCAGTCATACCAAGCGTGCAGCTGCTCATCTGGAAGATTCACATGAGATGAATCCCTATTGTGCTGCATCCTCAGGCTGTGCTGGTTCATGATGAGGAAATAACTCCTGAGCAGGTACTGTCTCCTTTCCATTTCATGCGGCCCGAAATACAGTGAGCTGTTAATATGCTAGTCTGGGATATTATTTTGTTTCAAAGATCATTAGCACTGAAGATAGTAGTCTGAATAATTATTCTGCCCACGTCACTGTGTTCTTTCTGTAATGAACAGCAAAGGCACCAACAGTGATGAGGTTTTGGTGATAGCAGAAAGGATGATTTAAAAAGCCATTCAATCTCAATAGCTGAAAGAGAAACATAGCTGGGGGGCAAAATACTTTTCAGGCGCAAGTATGGATTCAGAGTAAGGCTCTTTACTTTCTGTGAAGTTACTCAAAGACCATGAGGATGCAGAATGCGATCATACCTGTTTACTTCTCACCTCCTCCCTCCTCTGCGTTTGCCTTCTTATTGGGGGTGGTGTTCATAAACCAACAAATATAAACAAAGCAGGCACAGTCCTAAATTCATTCCTGTTGGATTTTGGGTGCACCGGAGGACTGGAGAGGCACAAGAGACCCGCCCTGCTGTGTGTGTGTGTGTCTTGGCTCTGCACCAGCCGAGTGGCCAGGATTCTTTGCTTACCCTGTTGGGGCAAGAGGCAAGGGGCTGCTCCTGCCCTTGGGAGCCTTAGGGCTACTCTCTGACGGGGCAGTTCTACTGCTGAGTGAAGGCAATGGACTATGTTATAACATTACTTAGCAGGGCTACATAATATGAAGAATATCCCCACTCCATGAAGAGACAGTTTCTTGGCTTTTCTGTAAAAACATTATTTTCTTGGAATTTCTTATTCTTCTGTGCATTCCAGACATTTGTATTTATGTTGAGGTTTGGATTTATAGTCCTCATCCTAAGCACTACACTTTGAGAAAGAGCATAAACATTGCATTGCTCTGTATAAACAGCTATTTTTACTTGGCAAGGAAAAATGATGGTTTCTACTGAAAACTAAGAATAGAAACCATGGGAAAAGATGTAGAGGTCAATCATCACATCTATTCCCCTTTAAATTCCTCTCCTATAAATCTGGGTTAATCTCAGACTGGTTTCAGTGGAATTGCACCAGGTTTGCAGAAATAGCATTCAAATTAGTAGTTGGCACATCTTCTTATTTAACCTATATAATGAAATTATTATTTTGAATCAATAGCTTATTGGGAATTTGTGCACTTTCCTGTAGATTTCAAATGTAATTTTTTTATTCAATTGTGCAATTTGTTTTTCCTGAGGACTACATGAATGATGAGTGGACTTACATACTTTAGAAATTCTTCTCCAACCATCGGGTCACCTCAGATTTTCCTGCTGTTTTAAATCCATGTTTTTTCAAATGAACCATATGAAAATGAGGAATGTTCCTCTGTCTAATGGATGCTGTAAAAATATTTTCTGCAAAATGATCAAACTGTACCCACAGAGATGCAAACTAAAATAATTACAGTAAAAATCAATGCTGTTCTGCAGGGTTTTTTGGTTTCATTTTTTTTACAGTAACCATTCCCATTTCTGGTCTGCTTTTTGTTCCTTGTCATTTCCAGTATCCATTTCACAGTCTTGCATGAGAAACTTAAAATATTTTTTCAACACATTTTTCATAAGGGTTTGATGTCTGGCAAAAGTGCTATTTTTACTCCCTTCTGCACCATTTTCTATTTTAATTATTTTATATTTTAAAAACAAACAGGAAGAGTAGAGGACTCAAGGTATTCTAGATAGTGTGGCAACATGTCTTGTTGGCTTTTCAAAAATCTGAAAACTACCTGTTGCAGGAATACGAATTCTTCAGAAAAGAAAGCCACAGCAACATTCTGTAGAATGGTTTTTACTTTGAATTTTGATGCTGCTTTACTATATGACAGACTCAAAAGACTTAAACGCCATTTATAAGTGCTTGAAGGTCTCACGAAAATAGAGCTTGACATATTGCATTATTTTATAAATAGCAAGTCTTAGAACATTTTCATGATCCACAACACCATTAACGTGCAAGGAAATGCCTCTTTGAAGCATCTGCACCAACAGCAGGAAAGCTGTTGCCAATGTGTTCCTTCTTGCTCTAAATTATTTGACATTTTTGCCTGCTTAATTACTTAATTACCTTGGCATCTTAAAAACTATTGCTCTACTTTCATTCCAGCAAACATACCCTTAAATACCTATGGGTTTGTGTTTGCCACAAGAATAAAAGGCATTTTCAGAAACAGTCTATGCAGAGACTTTCAGCTGCGCTCTGCAGCAGTTCTGGCCACAGGCAGCCTTCTGCCTGGAGGAGCCCCTGATAGACCCCATGCCAGGCCCACTGCTGCTCCAGACAGTCATGCTCACCTACCAGCCCCACACCATTGCCTGTTCTATGCTTTACGAAGTACATTGTAGGTGTTTTGCAGTCCGTGGTCCCACGAGAATTTTAGGAAGAGTAAGAAGGCTTGCCAGCTGCACAGATGAGTCTTTTCTTCTTTAGAGGTGAAGGCAAGGTGAGAGCCCATCTGTAATGATAGCAGGGATAAAATTCACCTTTAGTGTCGCCAGGTCTGCATTTTTTCCTTTTAAAATAGATTCAGTTATTTCAAACAATTTAATCTTTGCTGGTAGTGAGCTAGAGAGCAAACAGCCTATCCAAGCAACCTGCACTGAAACTGGCTGCCTCCAGATTTCTTATTTGAACTTCCCCTCCACCAGTATATTCCAGCGTCAAGTGCACAGTGCAGGCAAAATGAAGGCAGACAAGATACAATTGTCATATGGCAGTATATTTCATAATAT
The DNA here is from genome assembly GCA_013390025.1 of Pitta sordida. Lineage (NCBI taxonomy): Eukaryota > Metazoa > Chordata > Aves > Passeriformes > Pittidae > Pitta > Pitta sordida. The sequence continues at coordinate 225,700 of WEKX01003524.1, read as the reverse complement.
ACTGCAACATATTGTTTTGCATCAGCAAGTTTTGACTCTTCATTTTATTTCATCTCCCCAAGCACTTTTAACCCTTCCAAAGTCCTCACCAGGTTTAAAAAGAAGCAGGTCACCTCCTGGAGAAATGTCCCACAGGAGAGGAAGAATAGAAAGTTGTAGTTGAATTGCAAGTCTGGAACTGGAGGAAAATGCTTCCTGAACAGACTCAGCCTGGTCATGAGGGGAGGCAGAGCAAAGCTGACACTCCTTAGCTGGCTGCTGCCTGCCAGTCTGCAGCAGGAAAGACCTGCTCAGAGCATGTGAAGGCTCCTCAGCCCCAGGGGTCCCCCAGAGCTTTGCTATTTGCTGCCAGGGAGCTGTCTCTGAAACAAACAATTAAAGCAGAGCAGTCTTTCCTGATTGTCCTCTTGGCTTTTGACCACTATAGCACTCAAAGGAGAGGGTATGATGGGAGAGCAGTGTGTGCATGCATGGATGGCCTTTGACTAAGACCCTATAACTGCTTTATGAGATAAGTTTAGCACAGAGTAAGGCATCATGAATTTGTTCCCCTAAATTTTACCCTCTTCTAAAATATGTAAGTCAGATAGGAATTACTAAGCCCTAAACATTAACTTCTCACAGAGAAGTGCCTGGCTGTAACGAACACACAGCTATGCATTTCAGAAGAGCAAAAGCCTCTTTCAGAGAGCAGTATTTGGGTACCTAAAACCTCTTTTTCACATTTCCCCAACTCTGAGCAATTGGACCTGACTTCTCTTATCAATATATCCTATCTATGCCCTCAGCTGGTTTCTCATTCAGCCTGATAATTTTTTCTGCACTTTTTTCAGTTGGCAAACTCTCTTCCTATAGCAAGGAGAGTCCAGAAGGGCAATGCCTCAGTCTGTCTATGACTGCAGCCTCAGGGGAAAAAAAAAAGAAAAGAACTGTTTGCATTAATTTTTTAATTATTTTTTTTTATATTTTGCACTTAACACAGCAGCTTACCCAGGTCATCAGAATAGTTTGCAAGAAATACTACCTTAATCTACTGTGTTGCATATGCCCCTGAGGCACCCCGTATAAGTGGGCTTTAGCTGATTGTCATCATTTTTTATATTCAGTAGTATCACTGTTTTAGAAGGCTGCATGGTCCTTTGTGGAGGAAAATTGATGTTCCTTATCTGTCACTCTGGTACAGCAAATAATAAGTGTTTACTTAAAACACTTTTTCAGCAGCTGTATCTTGCGAATAACTGTTAACTAATGAGGCTATTGATTGAACATGTTTGTTCAATGTTCAGAACTAGGCTGGTAAATACACATCATGCCACTTTTTTCACAATAGGCCTTTCAAAGGAAATCTTACATACTGCTGTAACCTACCTATACTTATGTATTTTGCTATATTTTTCAAGCTTACCAAAGAGAGACTACATGTTGTCTTTTGTTACTTGCCCAGATAATATTAGGCTGCTCACAATGTGACAATAACATTTAATTGAACAAATTAGTTCGTTTTTACCTATAAATAAGGCCCATTGAACAAGTATGAGTGTTACAGCCATGATTTTGCTCTCTAAGTGGGTGACAAAATAAATGGTTTGAGCTACTGGCCGTATCAACAGCTGCTTCTGAGTCAAATAGCCAAGAATGTTATTAATCACACCAACATCCTCCAGCAATGTGGGGGGGTTTCTGGAGGCTGCTCCAGTTGTGGATTAAAAGCCTGCCCTCTCAAAATTTATGTTATCCAGAACTGCCAGGATGGTGAAGAGGCTCAGCTGCCTTTTGAGATTGTCCTTAAAAGGAAATAGTGTCACTCAACTAACGGAAAACAAATGAGCATCAAGAGCAGACTTCTACCCAGCATGAAGGGAGAAAGGTAGGAGAACAGGTTTTTAGAAGTTTGCTTCTTCATGTTTCCATTTTATTAATTTTTAACCTTTGCACATATATATGGAAGTATTCTTTTTTCTTGTTGAAAACTTCTTCAGAGTTCATCTCACTTAAACAGTTGGTCCCTTGTGTTTTGATTTATTTTTGTCCATGTCATGGAAAGACATTTTTCATTCAAGCAAATGTTTGATCTCAGTTTACTCCATCCTTTGGTTGGAGTTTCCTCCTTCTGTTTAAAAATTCAAAAAAAAAAAAAAATCCCCTGAAAATACAGCAATCCCTGGAATTTCATGGGGGATCAGTTCCAGAAAGTTGCTGCAATAAGTGAAATCCACAAAGTAGTGGTAAATACATTAAATACGGGAAACACAGTAAAGTTGGTAAAGGCGGGGTGAAAAAACCCGCCATGTATTGAAACTGTGAATAGTGAATTGTGAAGTAACAAGGGACTGCTGTATTACTTTTTAAAATGAAATACAGTTTTCAGAAGAGACCATACTTCTTTAGGCTAAATAGTTTCTCTAACAAAGAACAACAGAGAAGTTATTAATATTTAAAATTTTAAAGAAAACTCGAGATAGCATATTAATTCTTTTTACTTGGCTTTATAGTCTTATAGACTCTTTTACCGTTTTAGTTTAATTAATTTACATGTTGAACAAATTAAGTTCAAAATCTCTTTAACACATTTACAACCTTAATGGGCTCAAAGCTTTTATAATGATGCCCAGGATATACAGTTAAATTGATGTTTAGTTCTTTCTACTGTGAAAATTGAAAATTTGTGCTAATAAGTATCCACCTGATTGTGCTTTCTTTGCCTTAGTGCAAATGTGCTGAAAGAGGGAATGACAAGCAGGAAAAGAAACATGAAGAGACTAACAAAAATTGAAGTAAAGGCATATGAAGTGATAGTAACAGATAGAGGTGAAAAAGAGCTAAGATGTTGCTAAACATCAGTAGACAGAAAAAAAGGGGAAGAAAAAGCACCCCTATATAAATAACTAACTATATAAAATCATTGGATTCCACATGTCCTATACTCCTGAGACTACATTTGGATGCACCTAGTCCTTGGCACTCAAGTGTCACTGCCTGGCTCACTTAAAAAAATCCCTCTGTATAATACAGGATGTTAGTGGTAGCTGTCTGGGTTTTGCAAACTACAGTTTATCATCTATTCATTTAGCTTCTACTGGTATGGTGTTTTGTTTCAATTTGTTTCAAATTTGGGGTTTTATTGTTGAGTTCTATCTAAAATAACCAGAGGTAACGAAGTCCTAAAGCATATGGGTTAAATTAGCCCTGTCTGAAATGCCATGTCAGTATTTTTCTGACTTAGACAACTATTTTATACTACAAGGATAGTGTTACTGAAAAGCATATGCTACTGATCTTTATATTTCACAATAATATTGTCTTTCTGTTAATTAAAAGAAAAACAGACCCATGAACAGTGAATATTGCTTGCCAAGTGCTTAAATACTTTCATTAAAAGCTTTTCTAAAAGAACAGATTTACAAAAGGCATATGTTACCGTATATACAAGAGGACAGCAATATATGTCCTCAGATGAAAACTAACCTGTTTCTCTTCATGTGTGTGCTTTGGCTAAAACCAGTATTAACGTAATAAATACTCGTAACAAGACTGAACTATTTGCATTGAAAAAAATTACAGCCCAATAGAAAAGATATTTGCTCATACAACACATATGCTTCATATTAGTCAGGTTCTTCCATTATTATCTTTTGGCAGTAAATGGGCAAAAAATTCTTTTCTCCTCTTACGTCTCGATTTACAGCTAGGCCTTGCAAAATTTTTGCAATGAAACTTGATCTGTTGAGTCAGTGCCATTTGCCAAAAAACAAGGCTCGTGAAAACTTTTTGGTTTCACCAGGCTGCATAGCATTCATTCTTTGTAAATAATGATCTGTGAGTTTCCTATGCATCCAACTAAACGAAGGTGTTTACAAGTGCCATTTTTTCCCTTCCTGCAGCTCTTCCTACATAGAAAATGAAAAAACAGTTGTAAATGAATCTCAGCATTAGGAGAAACAGTACCTGCACTGCATGCCTATGAAGACTTGAGATCACAATAAGGATGCAATTGTGCTGCGAATCCATAAATGCCTCTTGCATAAGGAACAGCTGGTCAAACAGTATCCGTATTTCCATGTATATCTTCATGGTTTGTATTATTCTGGCCACCGTGGTTGGAAATTTGACAGTTATCATCTCAATATCACATTTCAAACAGCTCCATACGCCTACTAATTTCCTAATACTTTCGATGGCTACAGTAGACTTCCTGCTGGGATTCTTCATCATGCCTTGCAGTATGGTGCGCTCTGTTGAGCACTGCTGGTATTTTGGGGAGCTCTTCTGCAAGATCCACACAAGCATGGACATTATGCTGAGCACAGCTTCTATCTTCCATCTTTCCTTCATATCCATCGACCGTTACTATGCTGTGTGTGACCCTTTAAGATACAAATCAAAGATAAATACTTTTGTTATCATGGTCATGGTGTTCGTAAGTTGGATGGTCCCTGCTGCTTTTGCCTTTGGGATGATCTTTCTAGACCTAAACTTGAGAGGAGCAGAAGAGATTTATGATCATGTCCATTGTGAAGGAGGATGCTTTCTCATTTTTAGTGGAACTTCAGGTATTGTGGCCTCCCTAGTGTCTTTTTACATCCCTGGAATTGTTATGCTGTACATCTATAGTAAAATATACTCTGTAGCCAAGAAGCAGGCAAGATCTATCAATGCAATTAGCAAGAAAAAGATGCAATTTGAAATGAAGCACCACATTTTATTCTGCAAAGAAAGAAAAGCTGCTAAGACATTAAGCATAATAATGGGTGTGTTTCTCATCTGCTGGACTCCATTCTTCTTCTTCACAGCTACCAATCCATTTATGAATTATGTGATACCTCCTGTTCTCATTGATGCTTTGGTTTGGTTTGGCTATTTAAATTCTGCCCTTAACCCAATTGTTTATGCCTTTTTTTATATGTGGTTTCGCAGGGCATTAAAAATCATTCTGTTTGGAAAAGTTTTTCAACCAGACTCTTCCAGGACTCATTTGTTTTTAGATTAGCATGCTTTAAATGGCTGGATTCATGGCTTAGAACTTTTATCTGAAGGCTGAGCTCCTGGACGTAAGAGCAGAAAAGGAAGGATACACCTATTTTTTACGCATTTACCAAATCCAGTTCAAGCAGATAAGCAGTTGTTGCGCTTTACATATTCTTTCATTCTGCATTGGGATTTGTGTGTGATGTTTTGATTATATCTATTCATTTTCAATGCACAGAAGAGCAAGACAATTTTAAAAAAACTTATAGCAGTTTATATCCCTGATCTTAATAATTAAAAAGCTATTCTGATATACATGTAACAGAATAATTTCTTGAACAAGGGGTGTTTATATGACAGTATTTGTGTTCATTTATTGTCCTCTAGAAAGAGCAGAAAAACCTTTCCCTTTGAATTTCTTGACATCTGTGAATAATAACCAAAAGCTCTTTAAATTTTGTCCTTCATCTTCAATATGTGTGCAGAGCTCAAATCATACCAGTAACTAGCCATACCAGCACACTCCGTGGAGGGGAGACACGGCCCCGCTCAGAAAGTTCCAGAAATAACTTTTTCCTCCAGTGTCCTATTACCGAAAGGTGGCACTTTTCCAAAGAGCCTCCTCGCCTTCTGTTTACACAGAGCCTTCTCTAGCTGAGTGACTGTAATGAAGGTTACTTTCACAGAATCACACAGAATCACAGAAAATTATGAGTTGGAAGGGACCCACAAGGATCATCTAGTCCAACTCACCATCTAACACCCGTAAGGAGACCGAGAGCACATCGCAGAGCACAACACCAACCTGGATCTATTTCTCACTGTGAGGAGGATGTACAAATGAGATCTGTTAATGAGGCCACAGGGACTCTTATTTAAACCCAAGACATAGATAAAGTAGGACAGCACAAGAAAAATGTTCCCTGGTGTTGTCCCATCAGATTATGAGTTAGGTCTGGTGAAGCAGAATATATCTTACTGTGCTCTCAAAGTATCATAATGCAAATAACATGCAAAAGGTATTCTTAAATTTCTTAACAACACATTTAATTAGTAACCTTATTAAACACTTCCAAGATGGCTACTTTTTGCCAAACAAATTATTCCCCTGTGCATAATTTCATGTGTCTTAACTTCCCTGAAAACTTGTGGAAAGCAATTACTCCAGCATGATGAAAGGCTTTGTTCCATCAGTAAATTTCTGCCTGTTCATTTTGCCACCAGTGAGCACCATGTGCAATGTCACCTTCTTCTCATGCTTTGTGCAAAACTGACCGCAAATTTCAGAGTCCTGAACTGCTGTCTGGGTCCTGCCTTAGCTGCTATAGCTCATATTTTGGTGAACCACCTCATGGATGATGGTGCCACCTCTGTCCAAATCTCAGGGCATCTCAGATACCATCTCAGATGCAGGGATGATGCCTTAAGATTTCTTACATACTTTATATTTCTGGATTTTAGCATAGCTGCATGGGCTTTCACATTTAGGATGATAGAAAAGTGCTTTTTCTTGGTCTCTGAAATGTTGTTTAACATTCCTTTTGGGAGTGTTAAAGACCAGCTCTTTAGCTTTGTCATGAGAGTTTTTCTCTCTTTCAGACATCAAGAGAGTGAGGAAAGAGGAGGAGGACCCTTCTAGAAACCTCACAAAGAAATCCTCACTCCAAAATGGGAGTATTTTAAACTGTTGGATAAAAAAATACAGTAGCGCAGTGTTCAAATGGAAAAAATAAGTTCTCTGTATGTGTAAACATTAAAGTGTATGGCTTTCCTTAAATCATTAACTCATCTATGTTGTGCAAACTGTGCTCTCTCTGTTCTCTGTAATGCATTTATACCCATTCAACAAGGGAGAAAATACCAGCTACATTCAAATATAAGACACTATGTTCTACAAAAGTCTTCTGCAGATTTTCTGATAATGTTCATTATCTACAGCACTACTTCCACACTACTGCATTGAAAGACTTAATTTAGAGAAAGACTATGTCTACCTGTAAGCACATTTTGACTAACCTGTTTCCATCAGACATAGTCTAAAGTATATAAACTTCTATGATGAAGTTTATTCATTAGTTATTCATGAAGTTTATTCATTTAGTCGTGTCATTACTAGCCTGGTAGACAAGTGGTTGTTGTCTCTCTGGACTTTGACAGGGCTCTCAACACCGTGTCTCTTGAGATCTTCACAAATAAGGTAATGAAATATGGTCTTGATAGGAGATCGTGAAGTGTATCAGCTGAATGGAGCAGACTGAAAACTTACCAGGCCCAGAGGGTGCTGATCATTGGCACAAAGTCAAGTTGGAGGCCAGCAGCCAGTGGTGTACTCTAAGGGTTAACACTATGTCCAATTCTGTTCAACATCTTCATCTTTAATGATCTGGATGATGGGGCAGAATGTACCCTTTCAAAATTAACCATTCTGTGATTCTATATTTAATTCCCATAACATTTACTAAGTCTTGCATAATTTTACATGGTCTTGCATAACCAGCTACATTTGATTTCCTCTTTTGTAGGTTTTTAAATAAGATTTTAATAAGATTTTCCCCTTCATGCTGTCATTTTAAATCCAACCAGCGCCATGGGTAATTGAAACTGTTTCTACGAGATGATTAGGCAACAACCTTTGTAAAACAATTTCTTAAGATCTTCAGGTCTTAGCTTTGACAATGGTAACTCTACAAGGCACTCCTAGATGTCTCAACTTCTTATTTCCCCTAGGTACAGGAAAAGTCAATTTCCTAAAGTACTGAGTACTCATAGCATACGGACTAAAAGATATCTGTCAGATGGAAAGGGATCACTGAAAACTGGGTGCATTCTATACCCTTTGGACTTTCTCAGTTACCAACAGGGGAAACTAATTCTTTGAGAAAACTTGAACTTGTCTTTTGTTCTCTATTGCTGCTTTACTGAAGGCAGCCCAGAGGAATGAAAGCAATTAGTGATAATTAATCAAATAGTTGTCTTCAATCAATATTTAAGACCAGTGTGGAAATGATGAGGTACAATATGACTTGTCACATGACACCAAAAGAACTAGCGTATATGTGAGGATAAATTAGTAGAGCAAAACAAAAAAAAATAAAAAATGGTGTTGGCAATACAGGCACTTGGCTTTGTTTATTTTCTGTTGATGTAAACAGCTAAATTCCATACATGTGTTTAGCTCAAAATCTACTGGGAATTAAATGTAATACCATAAAAAAAAATTTCCCACCTTTCATTAATCCAAGACGAGTTACAAGATATCTGCTTGTTTCTGACGTTGCAGTTTTGCAGGACAATAACAATGGAACTGTTAAAAGAGATGCAGGGGAGAATAGCCTACAAAGCTGACTATTTTTAATATTTTCATGCACAGCCTCTGCATTTTCTTCATTCCAGAGTGATACCTATTGGAAAAAAACATTAGTGGACTGTGCTGCTTCCCATGCTCCTTTTAAATGGGTTAAATTGCTTCTATTTCTAAATTAGCTCTTAGTCCAAAACAAATTATCAGGAAAAGAAGTGGAAGAAACAGGTATGGTTGTGCCCAGATAAATGAAGAGAATTTTTTGCCCCTTGAAACTAGTCACTAATGTATTCATTTATAATTACTGTAGCTGAACCACAGTCCATTAACAGGGATAAGCTTCAACCTGTCTCCACACCCTCTTAGTCAGTGGAATGACAGTCATACAGAATCACAGAATATTCTGAGTTGGAAAGGACCCAGAAGGATTATCAATTACAACTACCAAGTGAGCGCCCACCCCGGGGTTGAACCCACAACCTCCAAGCCGTGGACATAACCTATCCCATCGTCCCATTATCTAGACCATGCCAATAAGTTCCTCATCCAGTCTTTTCTTAAACACGTCCAGGGATGGCAACTCCAACACCTCCCTGGGCAGACCATTCCAATGAGAGATCACTCTCTCTGTGAAAAAGCTCTTCTTAACATCCAGCCTAAACCTCCCCTGGCATAGTTTGAGGCTATGTCCTCTTGTTCTGGTGGTGGTAGCCTGAGAAAAGAGATTTACACCCACCAGACTGCAACCTCCCTTCAGGGAGTTGTAAACAGCAATGAGGTCCCCTCTGAGCCTCCTCTTCTCCAGGATGAACATCCCCAGCTCCCGCAGTCGGTCCCCACAGGGCTTGTTCTCCAGTCCCTTCACCATCCTTGTCACCCTTCTCTGAACACTCTCAAGCAGTTCAACATCCTTCTTAAACTGGGGAGACCAGAACTGGACACAGTACTCAAGATGTGGTCTGACCAGTGCCGAGTATAGGGCAAGAATAACCTCCCTAGTCCTACTGGCCACACTATTCCTGATACAGGCCAGGATGCCATTAGCCTTCTTAGCCCCCTGGACACACTGCTGGCTCATATTAAGTTCTCTGTCAACCATTACTCCCGACCCACAGGGCTGTTTTGTCCAAAGTGAAGAACCCGGCACTTGGACTTGTTAAATCTCATGCCATTAGAATCTGTCCATTTCTCTAGCCTATCAAGGTCTCTCTAAAGGGCCCTTCTACCTTCCAGCAGTTCAACATTTGACCGCAACTTGGTGTCATCTGCAAACTTGCTCATGATGGACTCAATTCCCTCATCCATATCATCAATAAAGATATTAAACAGTACTGGGCCGAACTCTGCTCCCTGTGGGACTCCACTAGTGACCGGCCACCAGCTGCATGTGGCACTGTTCACCAACACTCTCTGAGCTCATGCATCCAACCAATTCCTAACCCAACACAGGATGCTCTTATCCAGCCCATGCTCTGAGAGCTTCTTCTGAAGCTTACTATAGGAAACCGTATTGAAGGCTTTCGTAAGATCCAAGTACACAACATCCTCAGCCTTTCTATCGTCAACCTCCAGATGTGTGGGTTCCCGTCAAACACGAAATCCACGAATGTGGGCACACCATTAATATGGCAAGTTATTACCACAAATATGGCAACTTTGCAACACTGCAACATCGCAACATGCCAGGGCCCCTTACAGTGGTGGAGAGTGTTTGAGTCTGAATTTTCTCCCTTTAACTGCAGCTGCTATGCAAGCAGCCCCTGCAGACAACACAGCACTTAGCGCTTGCATTCTGCCACAGCTAGCATTGGCATCACCTCTCCTGACTGTAGTTACGGAAACAGTAACACATATACACACAAGCACATAAGATCCTGTCATGGCCAAGCTGGAAGCCCAGGCCATCTGCCCCACAGGAACAAGACTGCGTGGTGCTATGTGTTACAGTATAAGACTTCCCCACTCCTGGGGCAGGTGGGCGGGTGGTTCAGGCCACCTGCTGCAGGGAGACGGGACCGCACCTTACCGCAGAACTATATACCACCTCTGCAAATCAGTTCGCAGAGAAAATTTCCATGAATCACTCAAGCTGCGAATGAGAAGGCACAAATGACCAAGGTATGACTCTATAATGATAGAATGTAAGTACAGTGAATCCCTGCTGCATTGCGACCTCTCCATTACGACCCCGCCCATTTGCGAGGCAAATTTCTCGCAATTTTGCTTCAGCCGTCTGAGAGGCTCCTGGGCTGACGCATGCGCAGTGCCTCTGCTCTGCCGAGGGGCAGTGCCACGGTACCTGTGGGACGGGACTCACCCCGCCCTGTGGGAAGGGGGCTTGCAATGGCGGCACCGTGCTCCTGTCCCTGACCTGGGAAACTGCCCCACAAAAGTGAGACAAGCGAGGTCAGACAAGTGCTGTGTGCTGGGAGGGGGCAGCTGTTCCCCCGCCTTCTGGGACTGTACGGGCAGCTCTGCCTCTCCCGGGACCGGTGGATGTTAAAGGGAAAGAAACTCCTGCAGCAGCCCGGCAGCCCCGGCCCCGCGGCAGCCCTGGCAGGCCAAGACGCCATGCCGGGACGCCGTGGGCACGTGCACCGGGGCCGGGGTGGGGGAGTAGCAGCGCGGGATTTGGGCTGTGGGAGAGCAGTCGCAGCAACCCAGAGAAGCCAACAAGATCGGGGGGGGGGGGGTCTCCCAAGTCAGGGGGGGACTCAGAAACGGTTCCCTTTACTCCCCTGTACTGAGAGTCTGAGAGGAGAAGCAGAAGAGTGTCCCCAGTGCTCCGGAACACCGGGGAGTGGGGCAATGGGCATGGCCTGCATGTATATTAACGACCTGCACTTCTTTGCGAGTTTGGCTTTTTGCGACGTCCATGGCCTGACCTGTTCCTCGCAAATGATGGAGTATAACTGTATTCTATCAATATCTAGAGAAAGAGAATAATATTGCTTATCATACCAATTTTGCAATCAATTTCTATCACATGTGTTCATTGCTAGTATTTTATCATACATAGCAGGTCAGTTTAGCATCGTAAATTATGGAAAGTGGGGGTTTGGCAAATGGTTTGTCTCTTAAGATGAGCATTTATGTAAGTAGCTCATTAACTGAAGTCTTCAAGAAAGGTAAGGTATGCCAGCTTTCATAACATTTCTCCTACAGAAAAAGTATCAATATTCTAAGATTCAATAAACATATACATTTTACATAATAATTATGGTGAAGTGTCTTGAGGAGTTTCTTTGTCTATGCATATTTTTCTTCTATAATTTTAAATTTATTAATATTATGATATGTATAAAATACAAGAACAATATTTTACAAAATACTCGATGCAAAATGAGATTTATATTATCATGTAATTTAGTTAATTTAAGAGGTAATTAAGTTTACTTTCAAGTGCTTCGTTTTACGTATTATTCACAACTATTTTTATAATAGCTCCCATTTACTAGATTTCCTGTGCCATTTCAAAAGAATAATTAGTTGTAGTTAGTCCCTATTTAAGTCAAGAGAAAATTTACCTCTGAATTACTGTGTTTCACTTGGTAATTGAGTTCATGCTCTTGACTTAATTTATCTTGTTTTCTCATGTTAGGATTTGGAATATTTTGGAAACTTGGGAAAATTAGATCTGCTGATGGAACTGCAACTCCAAAAGAAAAGTCTAATAAAGGATTGATTATGTTTTCTCCAAATATCTTGAGGGATATGACTGATTTCTCTGAGTTTGGAAACAGATCCTACCCTGAGAGCTTTAGGTCAGCAGGAGTACGAGGGGTAATGTATCTATTCATAACAGCAGTCTTCATTCTCACCATCTTAGGGAATCTGGTCATAATAATTTCCATCTCGTATTTTAAGCAGCTTCATTCTCCATTTTCCTCATCCATGGTCATCACAGATTTCCTACTGGACTTCGCTATTATGCCCTACAGCATGGTGAGACCTGTAGAGAAATGTTGGGATTTTGGGATTATATTCTGCAAAATTCATTATAGTTTTGACTTGATACTCTCTTTAGCTTCCATTCTCCATCTTGGAGCTGCATGTACATTTCCATTTGTGAGCTGCATGTGCAGACTACCAACCCTGGGAAGAGTGTTTGGGAAACAACAAAGGACTGTTTATACACAGATAGTCTCAAGGCTGCCCAGCTGTGGGAAGATGTCCGGGAGGTGCCTGGAGGAGTATGGGAGACTTTGGGGGAGCCAGTGGTGTATGTGACAGATGTGGTGGGAAAGCTTTTGGGTTATTTTTCTATACCTGCGTTGCCTATTATAAAAGGCTGCGCTCAAGGCAAACTCTGCCTGAGTAGAGTCCCTGTCACTCTGTTGTGACAGTTTTTATGCAATCTGCCACCCTCTGCATTACATCAGCACCATGACTGTCATGGCCATAAAACAAATCATAGCAGTTTGCGGGTCAGTGCCTGCTGCTTTTACTCTTGCTGTGGTTTTCTCAGAAGCTTAGATTTCTGGAACTGAGAGCTATGAAGTGCTGGTTAAATGCTTCAACTTGTGCCCTATTGTGGGGGAACTTCCTCTTTACAGTTGGTTTATTTGCTCCTGCTTGCATTATGATAGGGATTTACGTAAAAATGTTTACAGTCTCCCAAAGGCACACATGGGAGTTGAGTCAGGCACACAGGCATTCAAAAACCTGTAAGAAATATGAGCTTTCTAAGAACAGAGATAGGAAAGCTGCTAAGAATTTGAGTTTCATTATGCTGGATTTCTTAATATGCTGGTATCCTTGGTTTTTTGCAACCTTAATTGATCCCTTTTTAAATTTCTCTACTCGTTTAGGTCTGTTTGATTCTCTAAATTGGCTCGGTTGTTTGAATTCCTTCTTCAATCCATAAACATTTGGATTTTTCTATCCATGGTTTCAGGAAACATTGAAATAGATCTTAAAAGACAAAATATTTAACCCATATTTTTGTGCAATAAAACTTTTATCTGAAGATCAGTCACAGTAACCGATTCTACTAGTGACAGTAGACAGAGAAATGAAGAAATGATGGACGGAAGAAGAGAATGGATATTCACAGTTCAGTAAAACCTGAAATGTACAATATGAATTTTATGAACCAGTTTTGTAGAATTGTCTCATTAAGTATTTATCTAATAAATCAGACTAATTTCATATGATATTTATTTGCCACTTTTTTCACTCTTAATGCCTTGATTGTATCTCAGAAGTACAAGACTTTCTATAATCTCTTAATGCATTCATTTGGGGTTTTTTAACTTCAGAAATGATTTACATATGGCCTATAAACTCAATATTTTGCCTATTATTGTACGCATGCAACTAATCTTTCTTAGCATTCACCATTAATAATCCTAAACTGAACACATCCCAGGCTCATAGTCAGTCTTTGTCACCCTTTTGTGGAGAGGGCATTAGCAGATGCACAGTCTACTGTTATTCCCAAGCAAATAGAATGGGAGTGTAATTTTGTCTTGAAGTTGACATTTTCTCCTGAAAATAATATAATCAGGTTTTATCCTTTGTGTGCTTCATACTTTGGAAGGAGTACTCAGGAACAGGAGTATGGCTCATACTCAGGTATGTGCTTGTCCTGTCTTTGTTTAGATGTCAGGGTCAAGATGTCATAAAGTACACTTGCTGACAGCCCACCACAGCTCCATACTGAACTGGAACCTCTGGTTGAGGTCCTTGACATGCTGAGCTCCTGTTGAAGTCAGAAATAGGCATTGTCGGCACTCACATTATTTACATGCTTAAAATAAAATTGACTGAGTTGTCATTACTGAATGCAGCCACTGCAATCTTTTTATTGTACGTTGTACCTCTGATTTAACTTTTTCAGTATACAGTGTATACTCTACCCTTATTAAAGAGTAACTACCAAAAACCCATTTATCCACTTCTTGGCTTATCAAGTCTATAGTAGTATGCCATGCCAGTGACAGCTGCTTGTTTTCTTTGCTGAAAAACTTTTTAATGGCTCGGTGATAACATGACCATGTGCTATTTTGGATCTGGAGAATTACAGTTTCACATCAGCCCTGAAACACTGAACATGGCAAGGAGCTGGAAATCACAGACTTGTCTGAGGTGTTGTGTAAGGCTTTCACCTTTCACAGTAGAAACATAAACCCCAAAGACTTAAAGTTGATACAAGTACTTTCTCTGTGCACAGTTGTCACTAGCTGAACAGCCAGATTGGGGCTGGATGTAAGTTTTTAGGTACTCAGACGCTGGATAATACATTGTCCCATACAATTTCTCAATGCATACCCAGGGAGATCCATGGTTTAATGACAAGGGCAGCAGGAGCAGTGCTTGGGGAGAGCAATAAAACGGAGCAGCTCTGGAGAGCTGCACCTGTAACACAGCCTAGACCGGAATTTTAGAGTCTGTACTGTTGCCTCAGGTTTTTCTAGACTTTATCTGTTTTTGTTACTGCAGTGCTTTCCTGTGGCCAGCTCTCTGGACACTGGTGAAGCAGAGAGCAACTTTTGCATACATTTCACACAACACCTTCATGGCCAGGGTACCATCTGGGAGGTCACCAGGAACTTTCTGGTTCTCCTTTTGTAGCTGAGCCATGTGAAATCTATAGTGTTTAGAGGTGGTACAGAGCCTGCAGTGTGTCAGCAATGACAAGGAGAGGGGAGGTCCACACTCCATTTATACAGTAGAGATAGTGTCCTAGCGAGGTGTGCCAGATCATGTCTGCATACAACTCAGTGTGGCTTCTTCAGAGAAACTTACATGCAATAAAACCTGGGTTTATGTTAAAACTAGTCTATGAGGGGGTTTTATTGAAAGCTAATAAATTGTCTATGTCCCTGACATCCTTCCAGCAGTGAAACCATGAGTCAAATAATGGATCACAAAAAATGATACAAAACACTAGACTTAGAGACACTACAGTTCCTTTTAAATGTCTTCACGATGTTTGCTGCTAGCAGTACTTGCCACAGTATTGAGCTATTTTTCAGAGTTTTAATCCCTTCCATAAATTACACAAGAATGTATTGCATTAATGTTAGGTGTCTGAGTCACTAAAGACACATTTAGGTAATTCTGAAAACTCTTCTAAGTATTAAATATCTAGCTGGTGACACATGATACAAATGAAGACATTTTAAGTACTAAATAAATTACTTCATTAAGATACAGCATAAACCATCAGAGTCAACCTAACACATTATATTCTCCTGCAATGACAACATTTCTCTCAGACAGCACATCTTCAGGGAACAATTTTGAGCTATCTGTGAGGCTTCAGTGTGTCATGTCCTTCTGCATGTTCAATGTGCGTCTTTGGATGTTAAACGAGTATATTTAGTCAGTCTTGCTACCCAACCTGCAGCCTGCTGGTAGGTCTTCAGTAGCTCTTCTGGCCAAGGAGTCTTGCAGATCTGTCAGATAGTGCAACTTTGTGGCACGCCATGCTTTCCAGCTGCTGTTAAACTTGATGCTGGTGCTAAACTTGGTGCTAAAACCCTCCACTGCTGGGCACAAAACCTAGAGCATCAGAATAAAAGAGATTTGGGGTTTTGTGGAAGACACTTGCTGGTACACATAAGAACTTAAGTGTCTGTGTTTTTGCTATAGCGTATTTGTGACATTCAGTTCAATGGGGTAAACACCTATGTTCATTTGAAAGAACGTAATGTAGATCTCTTAATTTCTTCCTCTCCTTTATATCAAGGTAAGTTTGTGTTTGGGTTTTTTTGGTTTTGTCTTGTGTTTGTCTTTGGGTTTTCTTTCTGAAACACATGCTCATACATTAATCTAATTTCCACAGTATATAGGGAGAAGTTTTAGCACGAATTCTGGTCTATATCAAATCCAGATGATGTTCTTATTCCTGAGGGAAGCAACCAGAAGGGCTAGGATTTCCCATATCTTTTATTGCTGCGAATGATTCCAGCAAGAGCTAATGTTGTCCTTGAAGAATATATTTTGAATTCTGTCTTCAGGAGGGAGGTTCAAGCTTCCACATCCAAGCAAGCTCCTCAGTCTGAGAGCACCTCCATGGTCCTTTTCTTTTCTGGTACAACCCAGTTTGAACATACAGGACAGATAAGCTTAAGAGCATCCCAACCAGTAAATCCTCACTCAGCCTCCCTCTTGCAATGCCTTGAACAGCAACATCCAGAGCTGTCTTCAAAGGCAGTGATATTTTTCAAAAAAGTGCTGTATTTTCACTCTTAAACGGTTTGCAGCTCATGAATTCATAGGTACGTGTATCTTCAGTGCTTGCTTGTGGTCAGAATAGTTAAATTCACTATTTCTTTTCTTTTAATATTTTCTGTCACGGCCTAAATATTGAGAAAGGATTTCCTACCCTCTTGTGGAGTCCATAGGCAAAAGCAGCTTTCACAAAAAAGGTCAACAGTATCTTATGAGACAGGGGTAAAAAAAAACCAACCCAAAACGTTAAATCCTTGGGGTAGCAGAAACAGCAGCTGAAAACTCTGAGTAATAGATTTATTTATTTTTGTAAGCTCTCTATTAATTTTTATTTTATGCCATAGTACTGCAAAGCACTTAACAAATATTTAGCATGAAGTTCCAACATGAATTCTTCAAGATCTAAATTAAAAATGCTGGTTTAAAGGTATTAATTTTTCTAATCAAAATTAAAACATTCCGAAGAAATTAAATAAATTTCAGGTAAATTAGTGCTCAATAGCTAGCATCCATTTTTCAGTTATAATGGCTTTTGACAAAAAAAAGACAACATTTTAATCAGCTTTAATTGAAATAAAGTAACTGTTACAAGAAACTGCTGACAAAAGGGCATATACAGCTGTAAGAGTAATACATTAAAGTAATTTGTTTATTTCTTCTTCCATTTAGGGACCTAATAAAATTATCTTCCCTCTTGATCAGTTGCATGTCAGCCTTCATGGCTGCAGCAGCAACGAAGTATTGATGAAGCATTACAGAGAACACTGACATAAAAAAGGATGTGCACTTTCTCAAAAGACAGCCATGAATCTTCTTAGCTATATACAAACTAGGAACATTCCAGTTTCTCTTGTAAGAAAAATGAAATGTTTTAATTTCATCTTTAGTTATACATTTCCACCAAAATGATAAATGTAGAAAAAAGAGTGCTCAAAGCAGCTTTGTATTTTAATAAGATAAAGGATATTAAAACATACACAAAAAAAGCAATCTTGTAGTGCTCTGGGATGCAGACTAGACCAAGATGGAGAGGCAGAAGAAGAAGGGACCTTTCTGAGGCAAGAAGGGAGATTAAAAAAAAGCAAGGTGAAGGTTTTTTGGGTTTTTTTCCCACAATGATTTTGCACAGCTTCTCTTGTTCCATGCCAGCAAGCAGAGTCTGTCACTGAAGCAGGTTGCAGGCAATGCCAGTTGGGAGGGAGAGAGGCTGGCCTCAGCCACCAGTCTCCATCAGAATTGTCCCTCATCCTGCACTTGGGATCCTGTCCTCGGACATTTTAATTTCAGAGCTTGTGGTGTGACTGAAGTGCACTGACACCGCAGGTATCTGGCGTCTGCAGAGTTAGAAGACAGATTTTGTCCCCTCATCATTCATGTCAGAGGTTGAGTGAAAAAGCAACTGTCATAGCACTTGTAACTGTCACATTGGTCTCTAGGCCTGACATAACTCTCTAATCATGATGGTTTAAAAGCACTCCTGAAGACATAAATTCATATTTTAAATAAATCAGGAGGGGTAAGACTTGACTCAAAGAAATTATTATGTATTAAAGGACATACTTTTCCCAAGAAAGGATCTTGTTGTCTTCAATGTTTAAGCAATTTCCTGTAATCTGGTTTTCTTTCCCAAGACTGACAGTGTTGCAATACTTTGGTAAATACCTCGAGTGGCCAAATCATGACTTCATCCAGCCTCTGGAGCTCACAGCTGATGTAATATACTGGTTTGACTTTGTTAAGACTTCAGTGCCTAAAAATGCAAGGCATGGGCTTTACCCCTATGCTATGTGCACATACCTGGGTGGAACCATCCTGTCCAAAATGGGGGAAATATGTATGGCAGTGGTTCCATCCATCATCTACAGAAATTCACTCTCCCACCAAGTTTCTGGTCTACTTCATGGTCAAGACTGACTTTTCCTCAGTGTCATGCTATGGCCCACAGCACAGCAAACTCCATTAAATCACACTGGTACCTTGGGGCTCACTCCTGCAAACTCTACACACCTTGTCATGTGGTTGTGTGGAGCATCTCACCTTCCTGTTTGATTTCCCCACCTTGACTGTAATTATACCATCTTTGACCCATTGCATTGGATCACCAAAATTACCATCCCTATAAAAGAAGAATTTTTTTTAGACAGCTCACCGATTTTATTCTTGTTCACATTTAACGTATTTTTTCTCAGGGTTAAATACCAACTGGTTTGTTTAGTTTTGATTTTCTTTTTTTGTTGTTGTTGGTTCATTGGTTGGTTTTGTTGGTGTTCTTGACTGCCTTTCTCCAATAGTTGATATTTTTATTAACTTTTCAACATCTAAGGACTTGTGCAATACCACCTTCTGGACAGATTATTTCAGCTCTGTCTGTAAGCCTATAATTTATGTTTTATCATTTGATTTTTAAAAAATGTGTAATATTCAGGCTGTTATTTTCAGTGTACCCTACTGCCTTTCTGTAAAAACTTGGTTGCGTAGTCATAGTCCATATACATTAATTAGCAATTTCTGGAATTACTTCCAGTACACTTTGCACATATTTTTATGTCTTTAATCTTTTCAGTATTTGCATATACTGTCACATACAGTAACAAGTAAACTATAAGTGTTCTTAAAGACAGAAAGACAATACAATATCGTAAAAAATGTTGTGCTAGATTCCAGGAAATGACACAGCACACTTACAACATACAGAGGATGCATTATCCAGATTCTCTGCTGTTTGTACAGAGTCATGAGCTACATGGCCATGACACTGAAGAAACATAGAGCCAGTGGGAACACTCATGTTTAAGTCGCATGAGTCAATTATTTAGATATCATTGTCTGAAAACTAGCACCCTAGTCACCCAAATCTATTAGACAAACTTTCTAAATGAACAGGAGGTCAGAAAGGACCCAAAGACATTTTCCAGCTGAAAACACTTCATCACCTTTATCTACTTACAAGACTCCAGACACAGCACTGGTACACCAACCTCAGTCTACTTTTATAAAGGTAATTTTTAATTCTGTAACTGAAAAACATTTTAGATGTGGGTTGAGCTAGGGTATGATGGTCTGGTCTCTCACCAATTGACTGTCTCTCCCTGTGCTGCACTGCACTGTTTATGAAAATAAGTTATCGTCTCGGAAGGTGGGTATATTCCCCCAGGGGAATTAAAAGTTAGATTTTTTAGAAGGGAGTAAATCAAATATAAATAAAAACCCCACACCATATCTTTTAAAGGTTGCAAGGGCAAAGCTTCAGTTCTCTCTTCCCAGTGGTTACTGCACTATACCCCTTTCCAACAGTCAGGATGCCAAAGTGATGATTGGGTGCTGTCAGGCAGCTCCCATAATGTGTGAGTACAGAAGGAAGATGATCTTATTTGCTGATGTAGGACATTTCAGCACATCTTGCTCTTCTAATATTATGAGCCGATCATTTTTATTCATCAGCCCATAATAATAGTAATTTTTACTTCTTGTGACAATTTAGCAGAAATCAGTATCTCATTTAGGCAATGCTACCAGCAGTGCCACAGTGTCCAGTCAGGGAGGAAGAAAATGTATTTCTACAGAGTTTGAAAGAGATGTTTTTTGTCTGTGGAGCAGCCCTGTACCAGAACATCATCTTCTCACAGACCCCACATTAGACAAGCAGGGAAGGAATTGTGGGCAATTACATTGGCCATTTCTGCTTCCTTTGGTGAAAATTGCAGGAAGTGAGTGGTACCTGCCCAGCTTGGGATCAGCGGCCTGGCTGCAGGTCAGTGCTGCTCAGGTGCCTGGAGCAAACAGAGGAAGGATGTTGAGGGTGTCCGCTTCAACCTGCCATGCTCTCTTCTTGCCCCTTGTCCAGGGCAGTTCACCCACCTCGGCCCAATTTGTGCCACTAAATAACTGATCAGCCTAGAAAGGCAGCTTTGCATGATCCATCAGATGCTGAAGGCCATCTGATGCATTCCACAGGTTGGACTACTTGGTGGCTTGTATTTAGGTATTAATTCTTCATTCATTTTGTTCTGCCTGGGCTATGAAGCACAACATCTTACTTCTCCTTCTCTCTTCCTTTTCCACCAGCTTAAAATAATTTGAGTTTCTAATTTTTCTTCTGAAATGTGAATTAACAGGTCCTATCAACACATTGCTTGTTTTGGTTAGATTATTCCCAGCTGACTTGTGTGTCACACACTGCAAACAAAAGCAAAGGGAATTGGGAGCTCTGGGGAAGAACTGTATTGGTTCTACCTGCAGAACTCTTATGTAGTCTTGGGATTACTTTTGACACCTGTTATTAGTGAATTCTTCTGCAGGGAACTATTGAATCAGAGGTTACCACATTCAATTATTCAACTTTTTTCTGTGTATTTTGATGTTTTCTATCATATCTCTTGCAATTCCTCTGCTTCATCACTAAACACCAAGTTCACTAAAAACTATAATTTGGGGTAACAGCCAGAAAAAAGTTTGGACAGAAAAAAGTGATGAGGAGGAATGTCTTGAAGATGATGCGATACTAGGATTTTTCACTTTATAATGAGATTAATCATTGCAAATTTGTCAAAAATAAAAAAACCCGAGAGAATAAAAGATAATAAGATCAATAATTTGAAAGAAAAGTATTTTATTTTGTATCAAGATAATCCTAGAATGAAATAAATATGAGTTGTTAATTTCAAAGATGACAAACAAAATATATGAATTTATTGTTTTCATCAACTTTCTGAACTAAGTTATCCTTTTTTAATGTCTCTCTAATCCTTCAGCTGACTAATTTGGACAAAGGTGCTACAAATCGGAACATCAGTGAGTTCTTTTCTCTCCATATTCACTTATGATTTAAGTTACCACAGTTAGCTTACAGAAGTACTGCTTCTAAAACGGATAATGTAGGTGTGTCCTATATGAGTACTTGAATGGACAGAACACAGATCAATGTAACAAAACGCAGGAAAACATCAAAGCAAAAGTTGCACAAAACCAGAATGCAACACGTGAAAGAATTTCTTGTGAGTCCTTTGTACTAAAATTTCACGTAGTTATACCATCATGATCACCATGGCTAGGCTTCGTGAACGAAGATGGAGGAAGGGCTCTATCCATGCTTGCTATAAACACGTTGATGACTAAAAAGGCCGATGCGTGATAGACAAGTCTGGGTGCAAAAGGCACCGTGGAAAATCTCCTTAGGCAGTATTAACGAGGCACGGTTCTTTCTGTGTTGTCTTTTCTCCTCGAGACTGATTCTACATGAGCTCTCAAAGGAGGCAGCAACTTTATAGATGGTGTGTCCCCATGTCTCTTGATTTGAGGCCAGAGTGGATCACTGATGGCAGTCAATATGGCCAAGACTGAGGTGTTGTTTCAGGGAGTCCTTGTGAGTCCTCTTAGGGGCTCCTTTGTTGCGGCTCCATGTAGGTCATTTCAGTAAGCCCGTAGCCTTCTCGTACTATTATATTCTATTTAAAGATTCTAGATTGACCCTTTTGGAAGCGTGAGATAAAAATGCACAGCAAAGAGGCACTGATGATGGCCCTCTTAGAAAATCAATATTCCTTTGAAACTGTATCGTTCTTTTAGAGGTTTTTAGATGTTAGAGGTTATGTGGAGCAGTTTCAATAATGAATTTGGGTCTGCATGACTTCACTGCAGATTGTACCATATGAGATAGCTCAATCATGCTATTTTTTTAATGTTTTCCTGTGGATTACTAGGCTGCATAGAACATTCAACAAAAATTCAGTTTGAGACTGTATCCATCAGTAAAGAGAAGGACCCTCTTGAGTATGATGGGTATTTTTAAATTTTGTAATAGCATTCTTAACTTTGTAATCTAATATCTGTTAAAAAACTCTTCTTGTTCCAAAGTATATGCATGTACATTGCCATTATTTGAACCTTCTCATAATCATGAACTGGTCTCTTTTTCTGTGACCAAATGAGAATAGAGGGGAAGAAACACAAAGTGAATCCAACAAGTAATGTATGCAGGTGGGTAGGATCTGGNGGTCTCTTTTTCTGTGACCAAATGAGAATAGAGGGGAAGAAACACAAAGTGAATCCAACAAGTAAGGTATGCAGGTGGGTAGGATCTGGGTAGGCTGGCATCAGCAAGTCAGGATGATAAACAATATGAGTAGGAGTATTTGGTATAGTGGCATTCAAGAGTGAAAGAAAAGCAGCAAATGCTCTTGGGTTAACTGTAGCAGTCTACCTATCTTTTGTGTTGGTTGCCCTCTTCTACTGACACTATGGAAGGCAAACTTCTGGATTTCATTACCCGTCCAGTTCTGTTTAGTCCTAATTTGGTTTGCTTACTTCAATTCGGCCTGCAATCCCAAGCATTGTGCATGTATTTTGGCTCAGAAAAGCTGTGAAACCTGTCTTAACTCACCGGATCTTTGCTGAGATCTTTGTTCAGCAGCAAGCTGCACAGTAAAATTTTGCACTGTTTATAAGAGAGTTATTTTCTACCTCGCTGTTATGAGTATTTTTTTCAGGAAAAAATAGATAGTAGTGGCTCTATACAAAATTAATAAGCAGTCAAATTATTCCGCATAGTTCCAAAAAGCTATGAAAGTAATTATGACTCGGAAATTAAGAGTAGGAGGAGGATGAAAAGGACCTGCAGTGTGATAAATATTGCTTGCTCAACAATGACCTCACTAGCCAAATGAAGATCTGTCAGATTCCATGAGAGCTAGTTGCTGACCTCAAAGACCATATTCTCTGATTTTTAATATTTTCCTATTCTGTAGGTTTGTATTTCTTTATCTGAATAAAATATTGCCATTTAATTTTACGTTCTTTAAAAATGTTCATTATTTCAAAATGGTCTGGCTGAAGTTAGAGGGATTATGTATTTGTACATTAAAGACTTCATTAAAGACTGAACTTTGAAATAATAATGTCGTCTCATTTCACCAGTGCACATAAAAGTATAATAGGTCTTTGAAAATTAAACAGAAAGGCAAAGAAACATTTGAAAGTAAGCTGCTAGTAAATGTTGGGTTTTTTTTATTTTAAGGAAACATTATCAATATTGAGAACTGAATTCTCTGTTTATTTAAAGCATGTGCTACTATGTAAATTACTGCTGAAGAGCAAGTACCAGCCTAAATAACATGCACATGGGCATTCCTTCTTTTTAATTTTTTTTTATTTTCTTTTTAGCGAATAGATTTTACAGGCCATTCTGCAATATGATTAACCAATAAAATTTTTCAGGATGGAAACCATCATCCATCATAATTATGTACAGCACTGGATGTAATAGGAACCTAATCTCATTTCAGGTTTTGCAGTAGATATTTTTATTAAATTATCGAACGGAGATGACGATGACAATAACAGGAATTCTTGCTGATGGTGGGATGCATCAATAGCTATTGCCTGGGAAGATCTGCCAGATGGTTTGTCATCGGCACCAAATACTGGCAACACTGCTTTTCCCATCTAAAGCTACTGGTGTACAAGCGAAATGTGATAGCAGAGAATGAAACTGACCCGTAATGTAAATGATGCACCACTTGTGCACTGCTCACACCTTGGAAAAAGGACACTCAACAGGAATTATGAGGGTTGGGCTGCTTCCCCTTCATTGCATCATGCAGGCATGGAGAGCTGCACGGAAATGAGTGTCTCGTTTCTGCATCACTGGTGCTCCAATGATGATGGCACCTGCACAGCTGGGCCTGTGCCTCTGCCGGTTACAGGCCAGGGAGGCAGAAATACAGTCAGGAAGGAGGGGCAGATTTGGATACCGGGAGGAAGGTGTGTTCTTTCAAAATCACGCTGTGCTGGTCTGGCTTAACTTCCAGCTATGCATAGCAGGGTCTCAGCATTTTCCCCTTTCTTTCCCCAGAACTTTCCCCATTTCATTTAATCATTTGAAATCTGAGAGTGCTCCACAAGAAACAGGAAAGATAAGGGAATACATGATTCTGAACTCAATTCCCAGGTAATGATGGAGTGGAAGGTCTAGAGAGAAGCCAGAGAATGCATTTAGAGCTACAATTGTGTAGCAGCACTTCATTTCAGCAACTCTTCTTTACACCTGCACAAGCACCAGTGCTAGCAGAGGAAACTGTAGGAATTTTCATATTTAAAAGAGTGAAACAGGGCATGTTCTCCCAGTCAATGGCTTTCCTATAGTAGTTACAAAAACCATTTGAGAGGGTAACGTGCTCTTAGCATTATCTGATCAATAATCTATAAACCGTACCTTCATAATTATTTTATAATTATATTAAAAAAGAATATTTAAATACCTTTATGGTATGGACAACATTTCAATGAAGAGTTTGTTTTATCATCTATATTTCTGTCCCAAGATTTAACATCAATGCTGCAACTGGTTATTTTAAATAATTGTATCACAAAGATTTTTAGTAATTTAACAATGAAAAGTGGATGCTGATGATGTCAGCTAACAGCAGATGAAGACCAGCGTTTTCTTCATAAAATACCCAGCATTTAGAAACCTCCCTTCCATAAAATAATGGGCATTGATCACTGATGATTGTGTATTACCCCCAAGCCTAAAAAAAGTACCCAAATGATGATCGGCAAAGTATTCTCTCTGATGAAGGGTCACTTCTATAATAAGAAATACATGTTTGAAATGTTATAATAAAAGGTACTGTTTTCTGGAAAAAAAATGACAGTGATCTCTGCTGAATTTTTATAAAACAAGAATGACAGCTCAATCAATGGAGTTTATATGAAAAATATTTAGAGATAATCAAGGCGAGGCCTTTATTCAGAAGGGACTTGCATTACACTGTCATTAGTGCACCACCTCGTGGGATCACCTTGGATCAGCTTCAGTACATCCAAAGCACAGGGGAAACACTTGCACATGTAGCTATGCTAAAATCACTGCTAATAAAAACAACCTATTAAAACTGGATTGACTCTGTATGCAGCATTCCCGCAGCAAAAAGGCAGAATGTTTTTGGTTTTTTCCTTAGTCACTTTAATTCATGAAAGTGAGAATATGACATTTCCATTTCAATTAACATCAGAACTACACGTAGGCATGCGAGTCTTGGCGGCTATGTTGTCTCTCCTTCCAGCACGCCCTGAGACCTGTCAAGCACCACTCACGTAAAAGGTAGTATTGCCTATTTCAGATCTTGAATATTGCTCCGTCGTATTCACAGCTGGACTTTTCTATTATTATTTGGTTCGGATGCCTATTAAACCTTCCACTGCTCGAGCTGTTTCTAAATCTTATCAATGACCAAGATCTGTGACGAGGCAGAAATAAACTTGCACTTCCCAAATACTGCAGCTCTTCCCTAGGCGAGGCTGCGCCACGCAGAGACACTCCCCGCAGTCGGGAGCAGCGGAGTGTTTGCCCTGTGGTATTTCCTGTGCACTGGAGTATCCCGCAGACGAAGCAGCCCAGCCCCGGAGCTCTAGGGACCGTTCGGCCCTGTCGTTTTCCTCTGAAGAAGTGGGGAGGACGGAGGAGCGCCGCAAGTGCTCGGGCATCACCTGCCGCTCCTTCTCCAGGTCAGGAGGAGACCCGGGGCCGTGGCCACCGCTGCCCTCGCTGTCCCGCGCCGCCTCCTCCGGATGCAACAGCATCATTCCCATAAATTACACTCTCCTCACCCCTTACCCCGATTATTCCCACTCGCACAGGGCTGCCAGGGCTGCGCCGTTCCCCCGGGGCCCATTCGCAGCGCGGCTCCCCTGCCACCACTGACACCCGTCCCCCTCTGCCCCGCC
>WEKX01003524.1:132511-199426 GCA_013390025.1 Pitta sordida | reverse complement strand
GTGACGGGCTGCGGGGGGGCGGTGTCGGGGCGCGGCCGTGGCAGCACCAGCGGCAGCACCAGCGGCAGCACCAGCCCCTTCCCGCCGCTCCCCTCCCGTGACGCCCCTGGGTGCCAGCGCTGGGCACTTGTCGCTGCCCGCGATGCTCTGGGGAGCGAGTCGGGGCCTACAGCGGGTGTTTCAGGGCAGCTCGTGTGGAATTGTAGGGCACATCCGCCATGTGGAAGCGCTCCCCGTGCTGTCCCTGGCCCGGGTTGGGCATGTCAGCATGAGGAAGGGAGGTTACAGGAGTCACCGATGTAAACAGCGAGCCCAGGCCGGGCGGGCAGGGCCCCTGTGAGCGCTGCTTCCCTGGTGAATCACTCTCCCTGCATCAGCAATGGGCACCTTTTCAGGCTCTGCAATTGAGGAGACGGTTTTGCTCCTCTTTGCATGCAGTGCAAGGCATTGCATCTTAATTGACGAATCCCAGTGATAAAATCCCGGGATACTTTGTCAGAAGCAGTGTGTTCGTGTGTTGTGACCCCTCCTGGTGGGTCATTGTCCCGGCCAGTGCTGTGCCGGCAGGGCAGCCGCTCTGCTTGCAGCTTGGGGTTTGTGCTGATGCTGTTCATGAAAAGGAGACCCACCCCTCCCAACTTTAAATACGTTAAAATCAGGAGAAAGTGATGCTAAAGGATAATGTTCTTAACTGTACTTGGAACATAGTCACCAACACAGTGTAAATATGTTGTGTAGGCTTATGGTTGAATATTATGTGGCAATCTTGGTGGCTTATGCTGAAGTGAAACTTCTGAGGGAGGAGGAAAAAAGAGACCGTGTAGTCATTAGCATCCTGGTAGGCCTCAGAGAGGCTCGGCGTCCATTGCAATGAGATTTTGTGCAAAGATAGCCTCTCCTTTATTCTGAGCACTTATTCTGAGCACTTGGTTCAATGGGAACAAGCTACCATTAGGGAGATTCGGCTGAGAACATCTAGCATCACAGGTGTGCTGTGCTTCTTGTCCATCTGCATTCTCCCACGAGGAGTTACTTGTCTACCAGCAGCACAAAAAACCTGGCACTTCAAAATTGTCATTTTGAGTCCATTTTCAGATCTCCTCTTCCCCAGTAGTTCATTTTCCTGTTCCTGCTTCATCATCAGGCCTTTAGTGCTTTTTCCATACCTAGGAAACATAGTCCTCTTCCTTGAGGCATTTCACAAAGAACTACACACGTTCCCTTAGGCTTGTAAAAGCTGTATGATTCCTTTACCTGCTTCATTATAAACATCCATGTGGATGAATCAGACAACTATATATTTTTGTTTAATCAGTATGTGCTAAGCACTGGTGATGCATTAGACCTAAGAGTAGTTCAGGCTTCTGTAATTTAATTTTTCATGCTAGGCAGTTAAAATGCCACTGTTTTGAATTGCATCTTTATGTAATGGAATAATTTCTAAGAATAAAGATTAAAACACTGACCAGTGGCACAATCTGATAATTCTTTCAAAAAAAAAAAGTTCTAGCTTTTAGATGCTGTAAGCTTTGTTTTGGTAGGTTTCAGCATCACAGGTGTGGCAAGGCTGAGGGAATTGGACAGAGTAGGTAGAAAGTTACCTTTTAAATCTCTTTTGTTAGTTTTGCTGCAGTAGAGCAAATGAAGTTTCAAGTGAACTTTGCTTTCTTTTTCTTACCTTATATACATTTAAGTTTGACTTCTGCCTGAAACTAGATGATCAAAAGTATCTGGAAACTTTAAGGAAGGCAGGAATGATTTCATTTTACCCCTGTGTTCATGGATGTCTAAGGCATGCTTATGCTCCACAGTTGGTTTTGTAGTATGGGAGATTTAATGCTCAGCTGTATCTTACTAAGTCAGATGCTGTGAGTCAGACAGGAGGATCCCTCAGGTGCTGCAGCAGTAGGTCCTTATCTTCTCTGCAGCTACCATTGGGACTGGCTGAATTTTTTGCCCAAGTCTTTCAGCAGTTTATGGCTTTCGCTTGTGCTTTCACTCTGTTTGAAAGATTTTACGCTGTTGGGGTTTTGTTTTTTGTTTATTTGGCTTGGTTTTGTTGTTGGTTTTGTGTTTGTTTGGGGGTTTTTGGTTTTTTTGGAGGGTAGTAGTTTACAAAGGGAGTCACAAATTACTTGTGAGAAGCTTTGTTACTGTGACTTTTATTTAGGAAAAAAAAAATCACATAAAGAAAGCCCCATGACATGTCTCCAGATATTTAAAGGCATAAAATCAGATTTAAATTCAGATTAGATTTAAATTCAAGTGCCCTGTGGAATGTAGCATGTAATTTTTGCTTTCTGAAAGTTAAGGTTCCATGTAAACATTTCTGGGTCCTGATGCTAAAGCTTTGCTCAGAGAGTGAAACTGTTGCTTAAGGGCTCTTATCGTAATGTATATGGACTAGATTTAGGGAAGAAGGAGGACTCTTTGAATCTCTAAATGAGAAAATTCAAAATAGATCAGGTGCTTATTAACTGTAGCTGATTGGAGCCTGCAAGATATTTAGGTGGCTGCTGTGAGATCTGACGTGTGCTTGTCACATTGCATCCTTTTGTCCTGGTGGAACTTTCAAAAACGACACTGGGGTGCTGCTCAGTTGTGGAGTTCCCACTTTGTTGTCTCTACATTCATAGCCAATGAAGAAGTGCATTTCTTTTCCACACCTGACAACCACCTTTCTAGGAAATATGTTGATACTAAGGTTCATTTTTTGCTTTAATAGAGTGACAGTTGAAGAATCAGTTAATGCAGAAATTATGAAAACTCAATAGCAGTTCTTTGAATTGTTTAAACCTCAAGTGTGCACAGCAAGGTCCTGCTTCAGTGAATGTTGATGAAAGGTTAATTTTACTTGTGCCAGTAGACTCAGTTCCTTTGACTTTTTGCATTATCTTGACAGGCTGAGTTGCTGTGAGGTATACTCCCATTCAAAGACAGAGATGCTGAGCAGAAGATAAAGGGTACAATCAGAAGCTCACACAACTTTTAGAGGAACTGAAGACTACTCCAGATGCAGCTCTGTTCCAGTTTGAATGCAAAGTGTACTTCCCTCAGCTGCAGCAGATTTTTAACTTCCTCATTTTATAAGTTATGCAGCCAGTAATGCCAAAATACGTCACGGCAGTAGTTAAATGCTGTGGAATTGAAAAGGAACATTTCTATGGAAATTCAGAGTCTTGATAAATATAACCTTGGGTGGAAGGAAATGCTTGGTACACGCCTGTTTTGTTTCCTGGTGGTTGAAACCCTGACCTTGTCTAGGTCATTGGCAAAACACCACTCGACTTCCCAAGGGCTCAACTGTCAGTGTTTTCAGAGGAGTTTGAGTGCCTCAGCACTAACAGGTGAAGGGTATGTGAGTGGAAGTAGGTTATTGATGCAGTTCAGATGCCTGTGTTGCTGTGAGAACTAGAAGGATCAAGTGTAGTGAAGATTGTGAGGTGATGAGAGCCAATGGCTGACATCTTATTTCTCTTTCTTTCTGTTCCCCAGATCAGAAGCTTACTCTATCGCCAACCCATGTTATTAAAATACTTGGGAATAGCCTTGCTAGTGGAAAAATCTGGATGGAGTAAACCAGCTGTGGATTTACATTAATATCCTACAAATTTACTATAAATCTCAATTCGAGTATGTGAGCTGATACAAAGGATTGTATTAACAATTTGAAAGATCTACATATGCAAATGAAAAGCTGAACTATGTCCTGTGGATTTTGCAATCTATTATCTGAACATCCTCTCATTCTGTGTTGTGTTTGGCTGCCAACAGTGTAGCTAGGAAGCTGGAAAACTCTACGTATTGTACAATTTGTACGTTTGTCAGTGTACTGCAGTGTAACTTGTTTAAAGATACTTATGCTTAGCTGTAGAAATGCGCAAGACAGGAGAAAGAGTTGCTGCTTTTGTCAGGATTTGGATGAAATACTCAGTGTGCATCTCTTGGTTGTGGTGATGTTCCTGAGAACAGTGTCACAGGCAGCTATTTGGTGAATACAATCATGGAAGTTCATCAGTTAGTTCTACGTAAGGTAATTTGGTCTTTTGCTGTCTCCTCTCGTGAGCAGTTGGATTTCAACTTTAAGCATATGTTTAACTTTTAACATTAGCTATAATATTTAACTAAAAAGTATTTTTAGTCAGTGCTTTGGTTCAAGAAGATTCTGGCTTCCTGAATTCCTGTTTAAGTCTTGGAGATCTTCCTGCTGCTTTCCAAGGATAGGTTTTATATGAACTACTTGAAATCGGGGCTGGGAGAAGATGGCTGTTCCCATCTATTCCAGATCAGTGACAGGTTATGGCCAAAGAGAACTGGATTTTCTTGCACAGGATACAAATCTCATAGAAATAATATTGAGATTCATCTATATTTAATAATTAAGCTGGGACAAGGCTCCCAGATTTCAAGCAACAGCAAAAAGCTTGAGCGGGGGGGAAAGGGAGAGGATGGATCTACTAATTGTGTAGGATGTAGTAGTTAGGATGGTCCTAAGGTATCTAGAAATAGTCACAACTTTTAAAAGACTTTTTCACATAGTGTCTGGATTTTATGCCTATGATTGTATTTTCCACTAGACTGGTGGATTTCCTTACTTAGTCCATACACCAGAGTACGGAACAACTTGTTCATTGTAAGGTTTGCGTGGGTTTGGTCTTACAATAAAAATTCAATGCAGTGTTGCCTAGAGTTTCTGAAAAGATCAAGGGTTGTTATGCCAGCCTTGGTCCAGATAAGTGAGGTTTAGTTTGACTGGCTGACTGACTTCACACTTCAGTCAAAATAACTTAAATCTGCATGTGCGACAGACCAAGTCAGGAAATGACACTGCAGAGAGCTGGCATGCCTCATAGGCTGTTGTGCAGCAAGTAGAAAAGTGCAAGTACACTCCCTGCTACCTCATCTCCAGCCAGGTTGTTCATTACTAGGGGATGTGTCAGGGCCGAAAGACTCCAGGCAGGGTTTGGGACAGTAGTGGAGCATCCATTTCCAAGTTGTGTGAGGGTTTGTCTTCATGGTAGCAGCAGCTTTCACATCTGGAATAGGTGATAATCTCCTGCAGGCCAGCAGGGGTGGGCCTGAGCTCTCTTGTTACGTCCGTGGTGAAGTTTTGATGGGATGTACAATGTCAGGACCAGTACAGTGTCTTGGCTCCACTAAAATCATGTCATGTCATAGAGATACATAAACAACCAGGGTGTTGCTGCCTCTATGAATGCACACATTTCTGAAGGTGAAAGGAAATAATATTTGTCAACAAGGACTGTTAATTGTTTGTGTTAAAAAAAAGTTTGCAAGGACTTATGTTTGTAAGTAGTGGCATAGCTGTTACCATGCTTGACAAATTAGTTGACCTGTACATTTCCTTCTTTTCACACAATAAATATATTGTATTTTTCTCTCTCCTTGAAACTGAGTTTTAGCAGTGTCTGTCCATCAGAATTTTACAGGAGAAGAGGACATTGCTTGGAAGGCATATGGTTTGGGTTGAACACTGAGAATTTAGGGAAGCGGTGAATTTATAATGTTGAACCTGTGACGGAGAGTACAGCCTGGATAACCTTGTGGGATTGAATTGGGTGTGTGTATGCTTGATTAGTCTGCATTCTCACTGCAGAACAGATAAACTACCAGTTGTGTTTTGAACAGGTATTCTAATCCGTTTTGTTAATTGAGGTTTAGGATATGAGCACATGACCTTGTGCCAAAATTTGGTTTGTATGGATGAAAAAAAATCCCTGAAAATGCATTTGAACACCCAAGTTGTTGAAAAATGAATTCATGTGAGAAACATAGCAGCTGAAACAGGATAAAGTGATAATTCATGGGCTTACGTGATACTGGGTTACAACTACAACTGAAGTTAATACAAATTATTGGTGTTAAGAGGAAATTAAGTTCCTTCTTCATTCTCATATCTTGTGTGATATCTGCTGGGTTTTTTTCCCCCAATGGTTATGTAGGCTAGATGATATTGGTGGGATGGGTGATGCAGGGTAGGGAAATAACAATATGATTAGTTTGGGACATAATTCTTCAGAGGATTTGGCATTTTTAGATTAAAGGTACAGCTTTATCTGGAATGGCAACAAATGAAAATGTATACCTTTTCTTTGATTACTGTGGGGGAAATACGTAAGAAGCTTGACAAAGGATGCTGGTTTTGTGATGTGGCTTTTGAAGAGTAATTGCAGATCTTAAACTATGGGGGTCTTTGCTAAGAATCTTAATTGTAGGACCTATTGTAGGAAATTTAAAAAGGCCATCATATTAATACTTAATACTTTTTAAAGAAAGTGTTTCCTTAAATTCTGTCTTCAAAGTACTGTGTTTTGGGAGAGGATAAATATTAGTAGTTTTCTTTTATTCTTTAGTTTTCTTTAATCTTTTCGTTTGTATTCTTCTTTAAGATAATGAAAACCTTTATAAACCAATGACCAAAACTACTGTTTTTTGTAGGTAGAGATTGTCTGACATCTTCCCATTGTGGATGATCTTGACAGCAAATCTGCTCAGCCATGTCGTACGGACCAGGTTTTGGGGATCCTAATCAGCTAGCCCAGCGCATAACTTCTAACATCCAGAAGATCACACAATGCTGTAAGTTGCATTTACACGTTCTGCATAAAACTTTAGTAATCGTGGGGCCCCATTCAAGGTGAATTTCCCAGATTCATTCGTGGGAATTCACTGACTCCACCTACTCATTTGGCCTGTTTGTGGCACCCCACACAGCACGTTCGGTCCTTCGTATGTGTGGTTAAGTGTAATTTGCCATAGGAAGTTTAGTATCACTCTGTATTCACCAGTTTTGTCCTATTCAGTTATATGATACTTCAGGATTGGTTAAGCTGTTTTCTGAACAAGAATTGCATCAAGTATTTGTTGAAGCTTGAATTGTGCAGCAGAGAGAAAAGCTGTGGCCTGATAGCTTGCTTTTGAGAGTACGTCTTAGATACGTAAATAAGATTCTGCAAGTTTTAATATACTGGTTCGTAGAGTCATGGCACCTAATTTTTTTTTAGCCACCTGACTGCGTAGAGGTTAGTTAGGCTGCTGGGATTTTCCGTCCTTTTCCCTTTCCTTCTGTTTTCCATTACATTTTTAATGTGTGTGTATGTTTGAGGTACAACTTGATTCACAAATTATGGAAACTATGCTGTTCATCAGAAGGGAGGTAGCCATGAACAACATGTGGCTAGTTTTGCATGCATGTGTTTTATGTTGTGCAGAATGCAGAGTGAATGCAGAAATAAATGTTTTAATAATGAAACTTCATGGGAATCCTGATTGGTTAAGTGTGTCAATTTTTATTAAATTTTGATCTTGTTTAGCAACACAAGTTCTAGGTGTTGGTGTTTATAGCACAGGTTAGTGGCACAGATTGATTTTTTGAGATACATTTTGTGTTTTCTTCCAGAAAGAATTTCTTAAGATTGTAACATTCAGCAACAAAAAGCGCTGTTTTGCCTTATTGAAAAGCTTCTGTACCTCAGAGTTGTATTTCCTCAACCTAAAATTAGTAAACTCTCTGTAAAAGCCCTTATGCTTGATTTCCTAAAATATGCTTTATGAATTCATTCAGTCTATTGGCCTCTCAGTTGGTCTTCTAGAGACAACTGACAACCTGTGACAGGCACTGAGGCTCCAAGATGACAAAAAGTTGTTTGTCAGGTGAAAACATAAAGTCAAATTAGTGATTGAAACTGGAGCATTGTGAAGACAATTGCTGAACATAATTAACCATCTTGTGCTGGACTCAGTGGTGCCTTAATCTTATCCCTTCTTTTGCATCTCTTCTCTTCTTTCTGCTGTGTGTCTCCTCCCCTTGTGACAGATACGGTGTGCAAAGAGTAAGCTGCCCAGGTTTAGATAGAAGGAGGAATGCCAGAAGGGCTATTGGCATTTTGACTGTCTGAGCAATAGACAGGTGCTTCTGCCATTCCAAGACAATGTCTCTTAGTCCCATGGCTGCATGGCTTCAGAAACAAGAGCTTTGTCTTGGAAAGCTGCAGCCAAGCATTCTTCTAGTTCTAGTAGGTACACAGCTGGATTCCATCACTTGCTGTTCTGTAGATCTGGCGGAACTGTAACCCTCAGTTACACTTGCAGTCCATTCTTTGTTAAATTTTGAGTATCTGGATCCTGTGGACATTGTGAACACACTTCCTGGACTTAGCTCTCTAAGGGCTTATGTACACTTTTCTAGCTGTTTTGTTCCCATGTGTAATACCTGTCTAGATTTCTATTGGAAGGTGTGAGCTACAGGAACTTCCAGGTCAATTGAGAAGAAACCTGCAAGCTTAGGGAGTCATGCTGCTTCTCTGCTACTGAAAGAGATGTCTCTTACACTGCAGTTTATGATCTTGGTTAAGGGAGGAATGGGGAGAGAAATGGGAACCTTGATTCTAGATCCATGGTTTTCTAAATGGTTGACTTGATTTTTCACTTCTGCCTAGAAATGCTGAGCATTTTTGAGAGGAGTCAATGTATTTGGATTCTTCTTAGTTAACCTGGAGATGTGTGAATATTCTGGCTGCTTGAGATTAATAGGGGAAGTAAATTATATGTCACATCACCAAACAATTTCAGTAGGCCACTCAGAACTAAATCACACTTCTGCTGCCATCCAAACAAACTGGGAATATTACTGTAGAGATGTGGATGAGAAACAGATTAGTCGAAAGGAAACTGTCTCTTCCAGCTAGAAGCTGACCCTTTAACTTGTTGGGGAGATACAGAGGAACTTCCTATAGTAGATAACACTGTGCTGTGAAGTTTTCATAATACACCAGCATCTATAACAAAGTAGCATGGGTCACAGCAACAATCTTAACTGCAACATTTCTTTTAGGTTGAATTAATGCGTACTGCCCTTCCAAGCAACAAATCTGATCAGTTTCAACATAAAATATTGAGTACCTCACACTTCATAATGCATTGGCATGATGCTGCTGTTCTGTTAATACTTGTGATCTTTGCCTCCCTTCTTTCCTAGTTCATGTAGCCCACTGTTACTGATTGAGAGCAAACCTCCTCTCTGTGTTGGTTTGACACACTTCCTCAGTTTTATCAGTTACAAGCTAGTATTCTTTTGTGTTTAGGTTGTTCTGTATTAGTGGGAGGACCTGCATTTGTATTGGGTAACAGCTGATATAGCTTAGCACCCTGATATAGCTTAGCACCCTTTCAACTTCAAATAACAGATTTTATTATCTGTTGATCCAATGATGCAGTTGATTGTTATATGTATTGAAGATGTGTCTAGACTTGTAAATTGCTTGTATCTTTCACAAACCATTGGGGCACTGTTACAGTAAATCTGACCTTTGGTGGGCTATTTGAGTTTCTTTGGTGGGAGAGGGTGTTGGTGAGTGCTTTTTAGGACCTTGAAGATTGAAATTGAACTAGCTAATGAGAAGCAGCATATGCGTCTACCCATACTCTGAATTCTCTTACACCTGTGTGTGTTGGGGATCCCCAACCCCAGAGCATTTTGTGAAAAGAATATTCTTTCAGCTGTTCTTTAAACAATGATCTATGCGCTGGTTTGGGTTTCCAGCATTTCTGCAGAAATAAGTGATTATAACATCACTTATATAGGGAACAGAGTCTACTTTTCTAAGCCTGAAACTCATGTTTTATCAGCAACATCTCTGAGCTGAGATTTGGGGAACTAGTCTATGGACTATTTCTTCATTGCTTTTGTTCAAATTGTTTCACTAAACAGCTGGAATTGCAAAACTTAAGACAGCCCTTGATATGCAATGAGAGCAGTGGGCCTCAGGCAGGAGAGGGAGAGTTAGGCTCTCAGACACTCTCAGTGTTTTTAGAGAGTTCATGTGACTGAGAAGTGCTGTAAAATGTGGGGAGCCTGAATCACGTGCTCCAATGAGCTGCAGTGTTGGGTGCCGAAGCTCTGCGAGGTCAGTGATGCCTGCAAGCCATGTCTCACTGGTTTAGTTTCGGGTAACTGTGTGAACAGTGATGAGAAGCAGATCTGCAAACAGCTAAGGAAATCTCAGATTTAAATAATAAAACTGAAGTAGTGTATAATGAGCTAGACTTGGGCAGCTGCTGAATTTCTGTCTTACTAGAACACAACTCATAATTAAGGTTTAAAAGTCTGTCTGTCTGGAATTGAGTCCAAAGTAACTAATTTTCATCCAGGCCTATCTTATATCTGCTTATAAAATCTAGATGACCTACATTTCATATTTCAGAAGTCCAGTGCAGTTAAAGGCAGTTGAGGTTTGTCCCCAGCTTTCTGCATAGGAAGAACAGGAATATAGAGAAGAGACCATATGGAAGAATATATGTGGGGTGTAAAGCTCCAACCTATCTGGGCTTTGCAAACGGAGAACCTATTATCAAGATGTTTTAATCAGTGTTTACTGAAGGAGCAGTAATTCTAGAACTGGGTTTCATAGTTTGCACTCTGACTTATGTGGCAGCTTAATGGCAGCTGGTCTTAAGTGAGAAATCTCAGTGATTTCCTTCAGTATTTCATTGAAATGCTTCCTATTGTTCACTTATTAACAGCCACTGGATAGACAAGGAATGAGTGTGATGCACAGGTACAAGGTGAGCTAGGAAAATGTATTTCTGTGTGACAAAACAAGTCCTGCCTGCTTACAAAGCTGTATTTTTACCTTGTATACCGGGATATGCCTAGAAGGATGAGAGTATTGAATCCATATGATTGTTTTTTATTTTTCTTTTTTTCTTTTTTTCCCCTCCTCCTCTTGAAGGGCATACATTTGTATAAATGTGATTTTTCAACAAGTGGAAAGATGAAAGTAGATTAAGCAAACCAAAGAAAATATCTTAATTTAAATGCTTTAAAATATGTTGCTTTCAGACTGCTTACAACTGGGAGCAGTTCTTTTAAATCTGACTGTTTTCTGCATTTTAAAGAATTCATTCTCTGTGTGTGTCAAAAAAAGAGAAAGCATTTTATTTAAAAAGATTCCCAAGAGGGAGCAAAATGGGAATTGCATTCCTCTACAGGTACCACTCCACAGTTACAAATGTAGGGAGGATGTGATTAGAGAAGTAGGTTCCTTTTTCTGCCCTGCTGGAACATTTGGCTGTCTCAGATTCCTCTCAGGAGTTGTGCAAGAAGTAGCCAGTTATGCTTTTTGCTCCCCTCACATACTTCTTAAATCACTCTCCCATGTGTAGGTCATTGAGGAAGAAAACTAGTGTGCCTTTGTTTTGCTTTTCTGATGATATTTTATTTGTAGCTACCAAATACGTCACTCAGAGCAATCCCTGAAGAAAACCAAGAACGATGAAGTCAAGATACATAAACGTCAAGTCTTTGCTGGCATCTTAAGCATGTTGGTTTAGAAGCAATTTAGAATGCTGTCTTTTGCTTGGGAACGCAGAACAAAGCCTGGCATTGGTAAAATATATGCTGTCTTTGAGTTCTAAAACTTTTCTGGTTTGCAAACAGTAATCGGTTAAAGAACTTATGCTGGCTGACGTGATGCATTCATATTCCTTCCCTGCACTTCCCAGCTCTGCTAGGTTGTGTCATCATTTTGTGCAGAGGCAGTTGAAAAGCCAGTAAGAACAGCATAATCTACCCTTGCTCAGTATTGGTAAGGTCAGTGATAAAATATTTGACTCGTTCATGCACACTGAAAATCAGTCTATCTGGAGAAACACATGCTCCGATAATATTATCTGCAAGATAATAAAAATTAAATAAAATTCATTAGCCACAATTGACATATGGCTAGAGGGTGTCTGTCTGACTTCAAGAGATTCTTTCTGATAAGAACTTTTGTTTTCTGCTGAGTTTCTTTGCTCTTTGTTAAGGTAGCACAAACATCAATTCATATAGAGCACATTCCTAGAAGGACAGCTTAAACCAGCAGAGATCCATCTGTCATGTGATCCTGTCCTGTGACAACAATTTTGTTCAATTTCTGTTGCATCTCAGGTTTTGTGTAGGCAGTATTTTCACTGACTGTTGTTAAAATGGGAGTCAAATTAGATCAATCGTTACTTTCCCTTTCACTTTTTGTAACTGTATTAAATCATAAACATGGATTAAACCCTATAAAATATTAAGAATATTGATAAATGCCTTTTTCCCGTGGTTTAACCTCAGTAGGTAGCTAAAATGTCCCACTAAAATAGGCTGAAGTGGTTACGAACATAGTGGCAGACAGTGTTTTGTAACACCAACAGGTCTGCATGATTGATCTTTAGCTAAAGAAGAACACAGAGAGGCACATGGAAAGTAAATGAAGTCACTGAGGTGTTGAAATCAGAGCCTGAATGAAAACAGGATTGTGTTTTGTCTATATATATAGTGTGGTTTCATACAGGTGGGGGTTTAAAGTAAATAGGCTTAAAGTACAGCTCGTTGAGACTTTCAATGATGATATTGTCCGAAATTTCCAATTAACTGCAGTTAACCAGATTTAACTTTGTGGAAACATGCTAGCTGAAAAAAAATTTTAATTATTATTGTTGCTGTTGTCAGGAAGGTTTCTCGAATTCAGAACGAAGTTTCTGTAAAATATTGAAAAAGCTGTTTGTTTAGGGATTTTAAACACCTATTATGTTCCTTCATGTTTCATTTTGTGGACTTTTCCAAAGCTGAGGAATTGAGGAGAAATTCAGCTATTTTGAGTCCTTCTAAATGCCTGTTTTTCTGCAATGAGCTGAACCTTATGAAGCCCATAGTTCTCTTAGAAATAAACAACTTCTGAAAACACAGAATTCTGTGATTCTGTGATTAACTTTAGGCCAGAATCACTTGCATGAGGTTCCTAAAGGCTTTGTTCTATGTGGAATAGCACATACATAGTTAAAGTAGTATGCCTTACAGATTTGTTTATAAACCTGGAAATTTTCATATTTTTCAGTGGTTTTTCTTTTTTGTTAAAATATTTTATTTCTATGGAAAATTATGTATGAAACAGTGTGAATGAGATTGCACAGCAGTTTGATTCTACAGAGAGCCCTTTATCAAATCTATGAAACTGCTGTGCTGGAGGCTGCACTCCTGTTAGGGCTCAGAACAAACCCAGGTCAGTGGCTGATTGTGAGTGATCCCCTGAAGTATCAGGTACTTGCTTGTGTTGACCAGTCTGTGGTGTTGCATTAATAGCTTCCATGTTAGTTCCTGAGTTAGCTTCCTGTAATGATGCATTAATAGCTTCCATGTTAGTTCCTGAGTTAGCTTCCTGTAATAATGGCATGACCTCTTAAAAAGAAAAACAACTTACTTCGTGTGAGTGGGTTGGGTTTAGGGTATTTGTGCAGCTGCAGTTTATTGCGGAACTGTACTTTGTTTTCATAACTTAATAAGCAACTGATACTCTTTAGAGAAGTGTTCAAACTTTGGGGTTTCAGGGAGTTACCAGGGACACTTTAGGATATGAATATAAAGCGATTGTAACTTGATTTAATGAATTCCCCTTGGCTGAGCTGTAGTAATTGATCACATGATCAGTTATTGTGCCCTTAAACAATGTGTATTTAGTGTGTTCTACGCCCATAGTAGCAGAACAGGCACTACTTCAATCCCACTTCACAGCATCCTTGAAAGACCATTATAGATGGGAGTAAATTAGCATGGAATAATTGCAGCAGCACTGAAAAAACTGAAGGCAGATCCTGAACCCCAGACATTGTTGCTGATGTTCCTGGTCAGTTTGGGGCATGATTCTATTTAGAAATGCTAGAAGCTGCAGTAAAATCCAGAGAAGAGGTTACAAGACTGAGTGTTTTCCCACTCTTTCTTGCTTAATGAGTCTCTAGTTCTTAGAGCTCTGAGAACAATCGTCACTCCCATCCTCATTTTATTTCCTCCTTTCCACACGTACTCCAGTTACTGTTTTTCTGTGCTAATGTACTATCCTTAGAGTTTTAGAGTTATTGGTGTTATACATTGACAGAATAAAGCAAGTTACCTAAAATGCAGTTACAGAAGTCTTTAGGTATTTGATTCCAATTAGGTGAACTCCTGGACACTGGAGATGCTTTTTGGTAAGCCGATGTCTTTTCGCTGGTGTTCTGGACTTCACTCCTCGAATAAACTGTCACTCTCGATTAAAGTAGGGCTAGCAAGGTGTACAAGCAGCACTGTGGCATTGTGATTTATGTAAAATTCTAGTGAGTATGAACTACACTAAGAGAATTAAGAGGCAGTTGCACAGAAGACTTTCATCTGTTGAATTTATTGCAACTATATTAGAATCATCTGGTCATAGAAAGGCTTAGTTTGGAAGGATCCTTAAAGATCATCTAGTTTCAACCTCCTTGCCATGGACAGGGGCAGCACCCATTATAACAGGTTGCTCAAAGGCCCATCCAACCTAGTTGTGAACATTTCCAGGGATGGAGTGTCCACAGCTGCTCTGGGCAACCTGTTTCAGTGCCTCACCACCTTCACAGTAAAGAACTTCTTCCTAATGTTTAATCTAAACCTACCTGTTTTCAGTTTAAAACCACCCCCCTTTGTCCTGTCACTCTCTGCCCATGTAAAAAGTCACTCACTTTTTTTATTAGCCCCCTT
Source organism: Pitta sordida (assembly GCA_013390025.1). Classification (NCBI taxonomy): domain Eukaryota; kingdom Metazoa; phylum Chordata; class Aves; order Passeriformes; family Pittidae; genus Pitta; species Pitta sordida. Next base: position 184,887 of record WEKX01003524.1, on the reverse strand, counting down.
GAAGTACTGGAATGTTGTAATGAGGTCTCTCTGAGCCCAGAGAAGAGAAGGCTCCAACAACCCCAAGTGTTTTCATTGTCCCTTAGCTCTGTGTTAGTTGCAAACTGCTGAGGGTGCACTTGGTCTCACTCTCTGTGTCATTGATATTACAGGGCACTGGTCCCAAGGCAGAGTCCTAGGGGACACCACTCATCACAGGCCTTTAGGCTGGTGCAGTCATTAGGTTGCTATGTGTAACAGCTTTTATAGAAGGTTGACCTAGGAATGTTTTCTGCAGCATCTGTTCATCTTTAGTCAAGTACCTTCAGTTGAAGTGCAGAAGGAAAACACATTGAATTGGATTTGAATAAATTGAGGAAGTCTGTTGTCCCCAGGCAAAAGCAGCTTGGACTGGTGTATTTTTAACAAGTAATTCTTCTGTTCCAGTGACCTGCCCTGAAGAGACTCTGAAATTTATTAGATTCCATGCAACTTAATCTGTAACTGGGTGCACTGTTTATTGACTCACTTGTTTAGCTGGAAAGAGGTAGATTTCTTCATAGTTATCCGACTGGTGGCAGTGCATGTGGAGCCTTTGACAGAACATTTTTCCAAGATGACTGCTGGTGTTGCAGCCACTGCTTATTTACCGTATGAAGCTATGGCTGAGCCTAAGACTTGTGTGGAGCAGGCTTTGGATTTGGTGTGCGCAAAGGAACACCTTACTGATTCTTTTTATTCTGCTTGGGCTCAGGAATGGGAAAAAATGACCAAAAATCCATGTCTTTAAATACCAGTTGTTAGGATTAGCCCCATGAACTTCATAGAATTACTAAAACTCTATCTGTCCCTTTTTGAGTACATGATTACCTCTTAGGTAATAGGTTGGACATGATGATCTCTAAGGTCTTTTCCAACCTTACTGATTCTGTGATTCTGTGATGATGACATGGGTGGGACCATTACAATTAACATTCAGGAACATCTCTAGCTGCTGGTTCTGCTCCTTCTTTGTGTGAGGTCCCAAGCCTTGCTGTTTTGTAAGGCAGGTTTCACTGTACTTGCTCTGCCAGCTTGTCAGGTTCTTGTCCTCTGCAGCAGAGTGCCTTGGTGTTTGTTGCTCAGGTTGCTTCCAAGCACGCCCCGTGGGTGCCACACTTCCCGAGGAAGCATTAGACCATAGCTTTATGAAACTGGGGAATGTGGTGGGTCTGGCTTGGACTGTATCACTGAAGGAAAGAGCTGCTGTATGGTTATAAAGCCATCTTGTGTGATCCAAGTAAGGATGCAATGGGGTAATAAGCAGCACTCATTTAACATATTTTGCCCTCAATTTCATACCACTGTGATGAGGTCTATTTTTTTAGAACTTTGTAGGTTATGTTGTTGATACACCTCACTCTCCATCCGTAAAACTCCCAACATATTTGGTGATGACCACTTGAGATTTTAAAGTTTGTTTTTTCAAGTGTTAAGTAGAACAGAAGTTGAGATAGGAAGACAGCTGATTGTAGGTGACTTGGGAAAGCTGCTTTTCTGTAGCTGGAATTACGTACTGGTAAATGTTGCAAAGACCGTCTGCAGTTTCCCTTCACTCATGTAGGGGGTAACATCAACAACAATGTTTGGACGCTTCTCTGTCCTGCCAGAGAAGGTAGAAGACCTCCAGACTGCTCTTCATTTCCATCTTATTAGTTGGTTCATTGCCTTTAAAACATTAAGATTTTATTGAGGGGTTTGGGTGGGATTTTTTCTCCTTTTTCTCTGCATCACGCTGGGATGTTACAGCCTGTACAGTGATTACTAATTCTCAGAGGGGAGTAACATTATTTGCACCTGCAATCTTAGAGGTGTAAACTTGTTTACATTTTGATCTTCCTTGTGTTAATTTATTTGAATTTTTTTTTAAGTTTAAAACTTCCTGTGTGATCTTAAACATTCTCATGTTCAAGAATCAGAATTATCAGTTATGTCAACATGAATTTACTTGTGGTAATGAACCAACTTTGCACACCTGGCTGAAAAACAAAGCAAGATGGGGAGGGCGGAGGTGAAACTTTCGTTTTTCCTAGGCAGCTGTTAAGCAAGGCTAGGTATGTGATCCAGTATGTCAAATATGGTTTTATCTATGAAAAAAATAGTATGCATTACAGATCTGTCAGGAACATGTTTCTCAAAGACTCCTACCTGTTAAAAATTGTAAATATTTCCGCTGTAACTATCAGTACTTCTGTAACTCTAGTAGAGAAAACGAGGCCTTTTATGTGAGAGACTATTAGGTGGTTTGTTTTTTTTTTTCCTGGGCCTTTTTTTTTTCTCTCTCTTTAAGTAGAGGAAGATCTTCCACTGACAGGAAATGGAAGCACTATTTGGCTTAGTAGAAGTAAACATAAGTTAACTCTTGAATAATTTTCTCAATTCAGGTTGGGTCTTAATTGTTTCTCTGGCTCATCATTAACCATGTCTGACCTGCTTCTGAGCATGTGACCAACCTGAGAGTAGCTTTCATCAGCTGATAGTTGCGTATTACAAGATCTAGATGAGGAATGCCAGAAAGACAAGTGAAAAATCTTCTTACTGATATGATATTGTGTCTTTCTAAGACAAGACTAAATTTCAGGTGAAAAAAAAAGAGATTTTTTTTTTTTGCATGCAAGACAGCAGTTGCTTAGAAAAAAATGCATTTTACTTGCATAGGATTGTGTACTCTGCTTCCTGTGCTGCCCGGTTCTGGAAGGGGGACTTGCTTTCTGCAGTGGTTTATTGCCAGCCCACAGCTGGCAAGGTGCTGCTGCAGGGCGGTCAAGTGAGCCCTGAAAGACCTGTTGATTTTCATTATATGCAAATATCTACCCTGACCTTCAGTGTCACAGAATCACTGAATATTCTGAGTTGGAAGGGACCCCCAAGGATCATCGAGTCCAACCCTTAAACAGCACCACTGCCTCCTTGGAGGGAATCGAATCCCCGGTCTCCTGTGTGACAGACGGGGACACTCACCACTGTACTAAAGTGACTGCAGGAGTTTGCACACATCTGATGCAGTCTGTTGCCTTATCCTTGAGACTTTGGTGAAGAGCACTTGTGTGCATGGGGTGTGTGCACTTGTGCAGCTCCTGAGCAAAGTCCGGCAGCCTGCTGTGAATACCCAAAGAGCCAAAGTGCTGAAGTGAGCCAAAGTGTCAGACTTTGCACTGAAATGGATTAAAATCAAGATCCAGTCAGCCTCCAGGAGAGGAGGGACCTCTGGTAGTAGGTCAGATTACTCTTTGCTTTCAGAATTCATTGGAAAACTGGAAAGGTTGGGAATCGGGGAAGGGAAAACCATAAATGGTGAAGTAATGTGGGAACCTGTCAAAACTGTACTCTGATCTTTGGTCTCTGACTGTTACTGGTATGTAAGTTGGGCGTAAATCTTTGACTCTCTAGGGCATTTGTGTGTTACTGATGGATTGAGAGGCACCAGAGATGGTGCCTTGATGTGCCAGCCTGAAATTCCTGGGCAGCGTTGAAAAGCTGGTTAAATGAGGTGCGCAGTACCCTTATAAGTACCACCGTCAGCCGTGAGGCCGGGAATTTAGGGACCTCTGTTTTATGGAGAGTAATCTCAGGTTTCCAGCAGTTTTGCTCTTCAGTGCCAAGACATTCTCCCCACTTGTTTCACGAATAGGGCAGTGGAAGGAGCAAGTAGAGGTGTTTCTACAATTCAGCCTTTAGCAGGAGAGGCGACCCTCTCAAGGCTAACCCCTTGAGGAAAGAAAGGGATGTTGATTTTGGTCTAAGAAGTTTCAAAGACACTTCTCACAGAATTTGAATCAAAGCAAGATCTCTGTGTGTACATGTGAGGGAACCAAACAGCTTCCATCCATGATCCAGGTGGTAATGTCTTAAAGCCTGTTTTAAATTTTGTTTTTATCAACAAAGGTGTAGGAGTGCATCAATCTGAACAAATGTCAATAGTTTAGGTGGTTTTGTCATTATAACATCAAACGTTTGAATGAGAAGTAGCTACAGTAAGAAATTGGTAAAAAACCAAACTAAACCAAAAGAATTGTAAGACCATAAAGAAATAAATTCTTTTAGTCTGTATACACTCCAGTGTATACATGTTAATATGAAGGAGTACAAGGGGTGGATTTCTTTAACTTATATACCTGCAGGCATATACTGTAAATCAAGATTTTGGGAAGGTCAGCTTCTCACTACCTGCATTATAGTGGTCCTACAACTAGGCTTTTTTATGAGGCAGCCTAAAGACTGCTGCTGAAGACTGTTTGCTAAAATTTACTTTTAATGCTCTGCCTTTTTTTTTTTTGGCTTGCTTTGTTGAATAAGCAATGCTTCACTTTCCTTTGCAGTATACTTCATATGAACAGAAAATTGTAAAGAGAAATGCCAATTTTTTCCTGAGTAATGTTCTTGTTGTGAAAAATGCTAAATTACCGGAAGCACAGAAAAAACGGTGTTAGTTCAGTCCTTGAGTTTTTTTCTTTATTTTATTTTTTCCCCTTGTGACTCGAAAGCCTGCTGACACTATTTTGGTGCATGCTTACAGACTCTTTGGTAAAATGTGTTTTAATTTTCTGCTGAATTCTTGAGTCGTAAGTCTTGAACCGGGATGAACTTCCCTCTGCATCTGGAATTGTATAGGTCACCAGTTACGTGGTGTTGGCTTCTAATTTTCCCTCAATTATCTGCTTGTGTTTAGCTTTAGAAGTAGGACAAATATGTAATTAACTTGGAATGCAAATACTTTAAGTATAGACCTTGTTTCAGGGAGTTTTTATTTAAGAATCAAACCTGTATTTTCTGTACTTGCAGGTAAATAACACATCTCTAGGTGGCAGTATGATACACCAGAACCTTTTCTATCTCTGTTTCGCTTTTCTTTTTACTTTCTCTTTTAAAGTACATACCGAATCAGTGAGCTCCTTGACTCTTGAATCAGAAGGGAGAGCGCTTTGGGAGAAATAAAGGATAGTTGGTGTTCAGTTTTATAGCTATTAAAACCCATTACCCTTTTGTTTGTTTTAAACAATGCATTGCCCTGACCATAAAAAAAAAAAAAAAGCTGCAGGTGCCCAGGAGAAGTGTGGGCAGGCAGATAATGCCTGGCCCAGCAGGCAGGAGACCCCGCCAGGCAGGGAAGGGCTGGCCCTCAGTGGCTGGTGGTGACTGGAGGCAAAATTCAAGTATTTTAACTTAACGTTTCGCAGCTTTTCAGCTCAATTAAAATACAAGCTGCATGCAACTCATTACAGTTGTATTCCTCCTTGTAAATTCTGTAAGTAGTTTATGCCATTCAAGTCCCTCAAACATCTGCCTTGAAGTATTTGATTTCTTTACCTCATGCGAAAGTTAGTATCTAACTTTTCCGTCTTTTGGTGGTTTTGTTACCTGGCATGCACAGAAAGAATTTGCTATAGCAGTTGTTGGCATTGGGACGGTATGTAAAGCGGAGTAGAAAATACAGTATCACCTACTTCACTGAAGACTTGTTATGAAGAAAAGATTAGAATTAATATTTTTACTAAAAATGCTTTAATGAATTCCAGTTTTAACTAACAGGTTAATATAAGTCATAGGTTATTTTCTTATTTTACCTGACACTGTCTTTTGCAGATCTCTTCTATGGTATACAGTATGGTTTTGTACATTATGTAGAGTTGTCATTCACTGCATTTTTAACTGTATTTATGGGGGAGAAAAATTGCTGATAAAGTGAGGATCCCACATACCATCATATTTTCTGCTGTGTTGTACACCATTCTGCCTCAAGAGGGCCACAGAAATACAGGAAAGACAAATCTACTCCTAGCTGACGGTCAAACAAAAGGACTTACTCTGAATACTGTGAACCCCTACCACTTAGCAGTTTTGCTCTTTGCAGGTCCAGTTATTTGCAGGGGGGTGGGGGCGGGGGATGCGGTGTTTCCGCAATAATTCCTATATGGGCATGCGCAGTGTGAGCTGCAAAGATACATAGTCATGCCTCCGGATTCACGGGGTTTGGGTTTTATGAGGCTCCTGTGGAATATTAAATCCAGGTATACCGGTCGTACATAAATATGGCAAATTATTGCTATAAATATGGCAACTTTGCAACCCCGCAAAATCCCAAGGCCCCTTTAAAGCTGGATGTAGGAGTGTTTTCCCTTTAACTGCAGCAGCTGGCACAGGCAGGAGTGCTTTGTCTAAGGCTATGGATATGTGCATATTTGTATATGCAGGTATGTGCTGGCAAGTCCAGCCTGGCTGCCTGTCCCTGTCTGTGTGTCTGTGCCTGTCTGTGAGTGGCTGTGGAAAAAGGTTTTTATACAGACTTTCTCAGCAGTTTAATGTTATCAAACTGCTGTGGCCAGGCTGCCAGCGGTGGGAGTGGGGGGCTGTTGGGCTGTGGTGCTGGGATGGACATTGGAGAAGACAGAGCAGGGCCCCCAGCTAGGCTTAGAGTTACAGGGGGTGGGCGTGACTTCTGTGGAGCCACGCTGGGTCTCAGTGCCCACCCAGGGCAGCCGGCACTGAAGGATCCTTGTGCGGGGCCACATGTGCCCTGAGGCATGCCATGGCACGGTGTGTATAAGCCTTTCCCGATAAGGACCAGCCACAGAGACACACAGGAGCGGGGAAGGCACTGTGGCATGTCTAAAGGTGCCATGGGACTTATAAACGCGACATAACCCTCGCAACACTCATAAGGGAGTGATCTGTGGCTGTCCCCAGCAAGCAAGAGGGACCACTCGCCTGCCCCACGGGGCTGTGCCAGTCCCACCCCACGGGGAGCAGTGTCACTGCGCATATTCATGAAACTGATTAGGATTTGCAGATAAATTTTTTGCGAATAGTTGAGGCAGCGAATAATTAGGTAAATAAGCTCTGCTTGCCACCCTGCCCCCACACCCCTCATCCCCTAACACCTGGAGGGCATTCCTGCCTCCTCCCTCTGCCCTCTCATGGCACAGGGGAGCAAAGCAAATCTTCCCTGCCCTGGGAGTCTGTGGGATTCCCTGTGGGAACTGGTATGGGGATTCCCAGCTTTTGCTGCTGCCACTATAGGGGAGTGGGACCCTGCGATGGGAGGGTTAGAGAATGGCGGTGATGCTGGGGGCGGGACAGGGCAGGGGGCGACAGACCTGCCGTGTGTACTCCAGGGAATGTAAACAGAGTGCCCTGGCTCTCCTACCGGCTCCTCACTCCATGCCAGAGTATTCCTTGACGTGCTGCTGCACCGCAGCCAACCTCGGTGAGGGTCACGTGCACCACCTCCAGGTTCGGCAGTTGCTACTGCTGAGCCACTGGGCTCGGCAGGACCCTGCTCCTAGCATGGTCCTGGCCCTGCTCCCACCGGCCAACACTAGTGAGCCAGTGCTGTGTCGGGGTGGCCCCTCTTGATGGAATGCTTCCAGAGCACTCTGCTCACAGTGTCAGCACCAGCCCTGACTCAGTAACCCTCCCTGACCTGGCTTTGAGCACACCTGGCCCCAGCCTCCTGCTCCACTGGGCAATGCTAGTGAGCCACCGGACTGGGCAGGGCTGCACTCGGGGCAGGGCCGGCCAAGGAAGGGCTAGATAAATGCCCATTGCCGTGGCAAGGCTAGTGAGCTGCTGGTGACATGCTGCAGCCGCAACCACTGATTTTTGGGCTACGCGTGCTATGCTGCGGTCACAACCACCACTTTTTGGGCTACACGCGCCCCACACCACCACAACGCCTGGCTCGGCTCCACTTGGAGGGCAGTCATAGGAGGTGGGCCGTGAGCAGTGGGTGGCTAGAGAAGTGGCCATAGCCATGGCAAAGCTAGTGAGTTGCTGGCGCTATAGTGACACCACAACCCCTGCTTTTTGGGCTATGTGCGCTACATAGTGGCCACAACCACTGTTTTTTAGGCTATCCACACCTGGCACCACTGTGCCCTTGGCGCCCCACTCAGCTCTGCTTGGGGGGCAGTTGCTGCCTCCAGGGCTCCCGGCACCAACAGCTCCCAAGGAGTTTCTGGCCTTGGTACAGTACAGTAGTGGTGGTGGTAAAAGGCAGGAATCCCAGGACTCCCTGCATGGAAACGGGCAGAAGCCATTCTGTTTCGTCTTCTCCGATGGCACAGGGGGTGGATGGTCCCTGTAACACCCCACAGAGCTCCAGGGCTGAGGTGGGCAGGGCAGTGGGCGAGGATTAATTGCATATTCATGAGCAGGTTATCTTCACGGATCATGGGCTTCATGGAAGGGGAGGCAACCCGGAGCTCCCCAGAAGTCAGGGGCCAACTGTAGATATTCTGTTGTTTTAGAACATGAGGATGTTAAGCTGAGATAAAATATCTTGAAGATAATTTTGCAGTGTGAAACACTATATATCCTTGAAATTTCTGTGTGTTTTTCTCCTTGCTTTCTCATGTGACATTAAAATATATTAAGCCGACAATAAGTCTCAGAGGATATGTCACTTTTTGCAGTTCAAAGCTAATACAGTGATCCTCCGCATAGTCGCGGTCCGTAATTTGCGGGATCTCATACTCACTGTTGATTTTCCAGCGAGTTGCGAGATCAGGTGCATGCACAGAATTTACAGTGACCTCAGTCTGATCGGCCTCCAGCCCTGCCACTCGCATGGCTCGCGGCGCCAACCCGGCCCCCCCCCCCGCCTTGCCGCTTGCACAGCCAGCCCCGTTCTCCCCCCCCCCCCGCCATGCTCGCGGGGCTCACGGCGCCCCCTTGCCCCGGTCCCGTCCTCGTCGCTCGCACACCGCACCGCGCCGCCGCTCACCCCCCTGATCCTGTCCCCGTCGCTCACTTGCCACGCCGGCACTCGGCCCCCACCCTGCGCCGATCCCGTCCTCGGCGATCGCCCCCCCGCCTCGGTGGAGCACAGCCAGATATCTGAAACAAGCCCCGCTCTCAGGACCCTCCTCCAGACCTTATTAAGGGAGGGGGCGTGGCATACTCGACTATGTAGTGAAACTATCCACTATCTTTGTGGATTTCACGACTCGCATGAGGTGGACCAGACACAACAGCCCGCGAGTAACGGGGGTTCACTGTATATGTTTTATGAAATACAAACTGCCAGTAATTTTTAAGTGTATTCCACATTTTAGAATGCAGTACTCTAAAACTTGCAATCTAAACCTGCACACGTGATTTTTATTTTTCTTTAAATGTACTGTGAATTTACAAATGCTTTGTGACTGCCTCTTCATTTGATGCACTGGTTCTGAAATATTTATCATAAGGTAATGTTATAGCAGTCTTTAATATGACATTCCAAAATGACATGTAAAACACAATTAAGTAGAATGCTTCTTATTTAAAATAATAAGTTCAGAGTTCTGATTTTAATTTTTACAATGAAAGAATTAATATTTAAATTGCCTGTTTCTACATAAGGACGTGAATACATTTCCACCCTCTGTAAGAAACCCTGGGTTTTGTCTTTGACTTGGAAAAAAACATTCAGTAATTGTCCTGGGACTTATAACTGGAGTCTTTGTAGTAGGTCTGAAAAAGTTTTCAGCATCAGTTTATCGTCTTTCATGGCTTTAGAATTGTCAAGCAAAAATGCATAAAATTAAGCAGGAATTGTCTTTGCCCCGTTAAAATTTCTTTTCCTTTTCACAAACAGCTGCTGAAATACAAAGAATACTGCATCAGCTTGGAACACCACAAGACACGCCTGAGTTGAGGCAACAGCTGTGAGTACTTTACACTAAAACATCTAGTTTCATTGCATTGTAAACAACCTCCTGGTAGGTGATGAAGTTGTTTTTTGTTAGGCAGAGTGCTTGTTTTCACTGAGAAAGGTGAGTATAGATAAATATTTGAAACTTGCATGTTGAGGCATGTTTGCTAAAACTGATTTTGGATAGTCTATGAACTAGAGTCAGCTGATTTGCCTATGCACATTGCCTGCAGTGTCGGTACTTCTATAAGACCTATGCACTATGTCAGAGAAAGGAAAGTGGTGGGACCACAAAGCAATATTGCTCTTTAAAAACATACACCTGTACCCATCCACTCCAATCAACTCTTCCAATCTCTCTGTGTAAGTTTCACAGGGTGGTGGATGTATTGACATGAGGTTTTTTGTGAGATGAGATGCTGAGTGAGAAAGAACAATGTCTTTTTTAGCTATGAAAGCTACAGTAATAACATTACACAATAAATATGAACCAGAAATACAGTCATACCTCACATATTTGCAGTTCCAGTTCACTTTTTCGGATTCTTGTGGACTTTTTTTCAGGGAAAACTCTTTGATTATTTGTGGAGCTTCCCAGTCTATGCATGTGCAGTACCTCTGCTTCACTGAGGAGCAGCGCTGGCACTCCCCCCTGGAGTGGGACAATCACAGCCTGCAGGGCATGAGGGTGCACCTCTTGCTTGCTTGGGAACTACCCAGAATTTGGTGCCTTATGAGTTTTGGGCAGGTTACACGTCGGGGATAGCGTATAACAATGCGTCAGCAGCTTATTACAGCTACTCACTCTGTGTCAGCTGGTGGTGCTGCCCCCTCCGCCAGCTCATGGGGCAACCCCCGCCCCCTCCACCAGCTCACAGGCCTGCCCCGTCAGTGGAGGGGGCAGGGGCAGCGCCACGGCCAGCAGTGGGGAAGGGGGGCAGCCCCGAAAGCCCCAGAGGTGTTGACATTGCAATGCTGCAGTGGCGGCAGCAAATGCCAGGGATTCCCTGCAGCGGCAATGAGTTTCAGGGAAACCCACAGATTCCTCGTGGGCTCTGCGGACTGGGAGGGCTCAGAAGGAATTCCCTTCATTTCCCTGTCCTGTCTGAGAACATGGGGTGGCACTGGGAGTGCCCACCAGCCCTCAGCGTCTGAGGAGGGTTCAGTGACAGGCATGGCTTATTTGCATATTCAGGACACACCTATATTCACAGATTGGGTGATTCATGTCAGGTAGGGAGACCCTAAGCCCTGTGAATTTTGAGGTACAGTAAACCCCCACATATTATTAGCAGTTTCAATTAATTGCAGGTTATTTTTCAGTGAGGTGTGGGTCCATGTGCGTGCACAGATATTGCCGTGAATATAGTCAGCTCAGGAATATGCAATTAGCTCATTAATATGTAAATTAGTGCAGCTCACTACCCCCCTGTTCCCTGACGTTTTCAAGCGCCCTTTGTTTGCACCATTTAAGGGGAAAGGGAACCACTGCCATCGCCCTGGAGCCAGGACCGCTGCTGGAGGGGTTGCAGGTGGGCACTGTGGAGGCAATGGGGCCCTCTGGAGTGTTTGCATGGCTGGCATTGTTCTCTGCCAGGCTGCAGGAGGGTGCTGGTGTTGTGTGTGTCTGCGCGTGAGAGTGGGAGGCACCTTCTCCCCACCCCAGTGGCCCCCACGTTTTCCCCCACAGTGCCCTTTGCTGCTGGGGTGGTGAAGGGAAGGGCAGCCCCGTGGAACAGCACCTGTGCTACCTTGCGCCACCCTGGGGGCTGAGACTGCAGGGTCCCCCAGCACTGCCCTGTCCCTGGTATCTGACACCGGCCCGGAAGAGGGATCCAGGTTCTTAAAACAAGCAAACAGACAAAAAAACCCTTGCCTGCTACCAGTTCCAAATCAGAGCGGTACAAGTTTGTGATCTGCTGCAGGAACGGCAAGGCTGGGTGTGGGAAGGAAGCAGCAGCAGCCTCGGTGCTGCGCAGGGACGGAGTTGTGCCAGGCAAGCAGTCGTGCCAAGGCAGGTAGTCGAGTTGTTGTTGGCCTGGCTTGGAAGACGCGTCACAGCCTGCTTGTGTCACGTCCCATGTAAATACGCAGTAGAATACATGGTAAAACTTTCTAGCAAGTGAAGGCACATTGAAGTGCAGTTACCATGCCCCTCCTCCTCCTCCTCCGAGTCATGCAGCTCCCGCAGCCAGGACCTGGCAGAGCCTAGGGGCTGCACTGGGACTGCACTCGCCCCTGTCCAGGCCACAGCTCTGGCCCCTGCCCACGCCCCTCTGCCTAAGGAAGCGGCTGCCCACCGGCCTCGCCAGAGCACAGCTAGCCATGTCGAGCAGCACCCAGGTGACAGACACAAGCCTGTTTTCTTGGTAAGGCTTGGCACCTTCGCCATGTTTGATCACATTTGAGTTCAGTTTAAAGGTGGCTTCCTGACCAGGAAAGCATTCCCTTAGGTCTCCTGAGGCAACGTAGGGCAGTCCCAGAAATGCCCTCTAGAGTGAAGGAGGCATGGCTACAGGTGGGGCCCAATTAAATATTCATGGATTCAGTATCTTAACAGATTTCGTTACTCGAATGTCCTGCCAGGATCAGTCCCCCTACAAGTTCTGGGGCTCACTGTATTACTGTAGTAACAGAACTGAAATCAGACTCCAGGGCAGATGCTCTGCTATAGTTAAGTCACCTAAAGGTAGACTTTCTTTAATATGCCTCTAACAGACTCAGCTGCTCTTCGCTTCTCTACTTTGTCTCATGAACCAGTATGGGTTTTTTTCATTGAACCCCTTTACCACATTAATCTCACCATCATAAATACATGTAAGTGATGTGCTGTGCTCACCCTCTGGGTGAGAAAGTTGGCATTTTCAGTGTGGGTAATGCTGTTCTGTGGATGTTGAGTAGTAGGAGGATGTGTGTATTGGACTAAATTCATCATGTTCATTTTGTTTGAACAGCCCAGTTGCTTTATAGTAGCCTGAGTTCAGGGCCTATAATATTAGCCAGGTACCATTCACAGTGGATGTTCTACTGGTGACTCGTGAGGGAACAGAGGAACATACACAGTTATGCAATAGCCTGACAGTATCTAGGGAAAAATTCACATCTAAACAGGATAGAAATTGCTGTGAAGAACATGTTCCAGTCCCTTTATCTATGGCAAGCTTTCCTGACTTTTCATCTGTCCATTTTACACTTGTCTGAACATTTGGCCTTTCTAAGAGTTATTTGATTACATATTTTAAATATTGATACTGATGGTTTGATAATAGCTTTACAGGTATAACCTTTATATATACTTGAGGGGTGGAGGAGGGGGGAAGAAGAGGATGCAAAAGCAGGTAAAGAATTTGATTTGCTCCAGGAAAAAAATGTGAAGATTAGTAAGGGAGAATGTCATAATACCAGAAGCAAAGAGACAAAAAGTGCTGTGGAAGACAAGGCTTTTATTTAAGCACTGTTAAAAGTATTCATAAGCAATGAAGTTTTCAGCTGAGTTCACAGCTCAAGTACCATGGCAGAATATAAATCTCATTGGAAAAGCTTTCCAGTAACTATCATCAATTGACCTTTTATGGCCTCTGGTGCTGGAATTATAATCTCGCCACAATATGTGGACTTTTCTACAGTTATTCTTAATTCAGAAATGACCAGGCACTTCTTGCTATTGATAGCCTAAAAAACCCTATTAAAAGCTTGTTTATATATTCATAATACTGGAACTCCAAGCATATTGCTACATGTCAGTACAATAGAAGAAACTTAAGAAAAAAAAAAGAGTAATTATGTTGTCCCACTGAGGAACACACCCTCTACATGTGTCCTGCCTGGAATCCATTATGTAATCCTTTTACAGTGAAGAACAAAGTTAAGATGGCTTCATGTGCTTTAGAGAAGCATTTAGTACTGCTGCTTTTCTTCGAATAAGTGAAATTCAGCAAAATAACCCAATAGTCTCTAATGAAAATTTGCATTTGATTTTAGGCAACAGAAACAGCAATACACCAACCAACTTGCCAAAGAAACTGACAAATATATTAAAGAGTTTGGATCTTTACCTGCAACAAGTGAACAGGTATGAAAACAAAAATCATGGCTTGTTTGACTATCATGTTGACTCATGTAGAGTATTTGAGTCACTTTAGTTCTTTCCTATTTTCAAAGCACTGTTCAGTTAGTCAATGCATTTTCACAAGGGGTATACTTACAAGAACACTTTGCTGCAGTCCAGACTTGTCCCAAAGTTGTTTTTATGTATCAGGAATGAGGTAGTTTGACTAAAATGGTGGGAAGCAAGGCAGTGCACTGTACCTGCCTGTGATTTCAGGTAGCTGTACACTTTGTAATCCATAGCAGTGATATTAATGAGACTTCATTGGCTTTCTGACTGCTTGCAGAGTCAATGAATTACGCATAGTATGTCTTTTCCACATCACTCAGGTCAGCATATGTGCTGTGTCTTGTCCCCAGGCTTTTCCTTTCTTAAGAGGGGTAGACAAGAACTGTTACTAGAACAACTTGCACAGTCTCTAAACTGCTTCTTTCCTAGGTGTAAAATCTTGTCAGGAGGTAGCATGTAAAATGGCTGTTATGATTAGCACACTCCTGTCTGCTGTCCTATGGTTTTTTACCCTAGCAACCTCTGTCATTTAAATAAGGGAAGAACAACAGGATCCCAGAAAATGTGGATTTGGGTTATCATTCAATTTGCCAGGTCTGTGACAGATTACTAGGGAGCCTATAGGAAAATGAATCTTCTGCAAACATTGAACTTAAATGCCACACCACGGTCCATGTGTGCTCATCTTGTCAAACTGTAAAACTCTAATAGCAATGTTAAAACTTGGTCCTGGTACATAACTCTTAGTTCAGTCAAGGTATGTTTAGTTTGTTGTCTTTTTTATGATTTCTCTGTTTCGTTTTCTTGGAGATAAAAAGTTGGCAGTGAGATGTTTTACTTCTTAATTTTAGTCCTTTTAACAAGACTCCATCTCAACAAAATACATAAATAACAGATTCATGAATAGCAAATGCAGCCCTTCAGACATTTGGAAGGAAGGCTGATGTATTGTATAAATTTGGGGAAATATGGTGGAGGCTCTCCTGAGTGCCCAATATTCCTCTTACCTTCTGCATTTACAAAAAAAAAAGCTAGAAAGGTTAGAATAGATATTTTTGTACCAGTTTTAAAGCACTTAAGGGGCTACGTGAGCTCACTTCCAGGTGCAGTTTAATGTGTATATTTCCAGCATTTATGTAAAATAGATACAAAGTGTCTTGTACTTTCTTTTCTGCACCTGTACACTCTATTCTCTCACCTTTGAATATTTTAGCATTCATGGTATCAAAATATTTCACACTGTAACAGGTTTTATAATCAGCAGATAATAAGGAAGGTAAAAGCTTTCTTGTCCCTTCTCATTTCTAGCTGTTAAATGAAAATAAATAAATTTCTTCTTTTAATGTGTGGAGAGTTAAGTGATTCCAGAAGGAAGAAGGTTTGTCCATGCAATCCCAAATGGTTTTGTAGACAACCCTCCCTTAGACTCGTTTAAAAGAAAAGGAATATATGCCTTAGCTTTGAGCAGATTGGAAATAGCAAAGCGTTGAAAAGCCTGAGCTCATTTGACTTTGTAAAACTTCTTCCCCTATAGCGTCAAAGAAAAATCCAGAAAGACCGTCTTGTGGGGGAGTTCACCACGGCACTAACAAATTTCCAAAGGCTCCAAAGGCAAGCTGCTGAGAAAGAAAAAGACTTTGTAGCCAGAGTAAGAGCCAGCTCAAGGGTGTCTGTAAGTATCAGGAAAATGTGCTGTTATATTCTTTACAATGTTGTTAGTGCTGTTTGGTACCAAACTAGCTTCCACAGTGCTACTTACAAAAGCTCATATCTGACCCTAAATACTGCAGAGCATGTGTGGTATGATTTTATAACAAAGGCTACATGAGAGGTGTAACACCCCCCATGAGAGGTGTTACATTTTCTTGCTTTTGTTACACAAATTGCCCCCATGTTCATGCTGTAATCTTGCAAAAGCAATTTATAGTAGATCTGGAAATGCTTTTGCTGTAGCTTTATATATGAATAGATTTTTTCCCTATGGGTATGAGTGACTTGTCAGATTTCTGTAGAGTATTAAAGTGAAGAACTGCTGAGGAGCTTCAGATGTCAGGCTTTTTCTTGTTAGTTTATCAATTTTGCCTTTTCGCTCTGTGCCAGGTAAACATTGCTGTACTTACAAACTTTAGCAGGCAGTTACTGAGCCGAGTGCTTTTTCTTGTATTTCAGCTTTATGCATGCATAAAACGAGGTCATGATAAGAGCGTGTTAAATCATGTTTCAACTTGACTTACTAAAAACCTTCTAATACTGACTGCTTATAGAAATGGTGACAATACTTCTTTCAGGCCCATAATGTTTTATTTTATATTTTCAAACACTGATCGTGTAGGGTGGTGCTCCAGAAGATAGCTACAAAGAGGGAACACTTGTCTCTTGGGATAGGTAGGTGGAAGTAATTAATAAGCCTTAACCTAGCTCAGAATAATTAATGGCCTGCAGGGAAGCCTGTGGGGTTTTTTGTTTGTTTGTTTTGTTTTGTTTTGTTTTGTTGGGGGGTTTGGTGGGTGTTTGTTTGTTTGTTAGGGTTTTGTTTGTTTTTCTTTGGGGTTTTTTTCTTACCAGTTGCTTTTTTTTTTTTGTAGAGGGATTTGGAATAGGTTGTTCAGTTAGGCTTTCTTCTATAATGTAAGCATAGAGAAGAGGTTTGATGACACAGATGGGAAGAAAAAAAGGAACAATTCACATAATATTGTCCTTTTTCCTGATGCTTCAGCTGTAGCTGTCTCCTTAAGATCCCCTAATCTGCATTTGGGTTTTCTGAGACCCAGACTTAGCGAAGAAGAGTCCAACCTGTGATTAGAGTTAATCTGCAGTGATAAGGGCCCAGTGTTTACTGGGATCTCCCATTGCTTTCATATGCTCCAAGGACTGCTTCTTGGTCTCAGATTCTTTTTTCTTGGGTGACTTGCTTTCACCTCATATGGATATCAACTCTGCAGTTTATAATTACGAAGAAACTTTGCCCCTCTATTCGTATTCGGAATTTCCAGTCAGCTGTCTACTAAGTGCAACATTGCTACAGCAGCAGCTTCCTACACCTAAGGTGTGACGGTTACACTGTCCCTGTTAGCCAGACAGGCAAGGGTAAAAATATGCATTTTGTTAACCAATAGTGTAAAAGGTGCTATGTACTTAACTGTCATGTTATTCTTCTGAATTATTTCTCATTGTGCCTGTTCATTTCTGGGTGAGTTTTACTTTTTTTTTCTGTTTGATAGTCAACTGCAAACACAAGTGCAAGATGAAGAAATTACAGAAGATGATCTCCGTCTTATTGAGGAGAGGGAATCTTCCATTAGGCAGCTTGAAGTAAGTACAAGTGTTTTTACAGCAGACTGTGCTTTTGGTGTGTCCAAAGAAAAAGCATTTTAAAGTGACATCAGCATTAACTGCAGAAATGAATCTAGAGATTTGTTTGTGGATGTGGTTTTTTTTCTTCAAAACTACAAAAACTGCTTTTAGATGTGAAATGTGCATTTCAATCGTAGAATCTTAGAAACATGAAGCTTGGAAGAGAGATTTTAAGAGCATGAAGTCCAACTGTCAACCCAGCACTGTGACTGTAACCCCTAAACCATATCACCCAATGTCAGATCCAGACATCCCCAGGGATGGGGTCTCCACCACCACCTTGGGCAACCTATTCCAATGCCTGGCCGTTCTTAACAGTGAAAATGTTTTTTGTAACATCTAATCTGAATCTCCCCTGTCTTAGTTTAAGGCCATTTCCTCTTGTCCTCTCACTGCAGGCACAGTAGGAGAGGACAGCCCTCACCTCACTGCAACCTCCTTTCAGGTTGTAGAGAATGGTGAAATTCCCCCTGAGCCTCTTCTCAAGACTAAACAAACCCAGCTCACTCAGCTGTTCCTCAGAAGACATGTTATCTAGACCTTTCACAAGCCTTGATGCCCTTTGCTGGACATGCTCCAGGACTTAAATGTCCTTTTTAAAGTGAGGGGCCCAGAACTGAAAGCAGCACTCAAGGTCCAGCCTCACTAATGCTGAGACAAGTGTGAACACTGCCCTTGTCATGCTGACTACACCATTCTTGATACAGACCAAGATCCTGTTGGCCGCCTTGGCCACCTGGGCACATGCTGGCTCATACTGAGCTAGCTGTCAACTAGCACCCTCAAGTCCCGTTCTGCCAAACGTGATTTCTTCTGAAATCTCCTGTATTAAAGCCATGTTTTGATACTATATTTAACTTCAGTGGTTCAGTTTTGGAATAAGACGGTGCTCGTGTAATTGTATGAAAAAATGCATATAATCTTTTTTTCAACATGGTGATCAAATGGCCATTTTGAACAGTGGCTATAAATGAAGCGAGGTTATATGTTTCCTCTTGAGTATTCCCAATGTATGTTAAACATGTACATTTTGTAAGCGGCTTTTCTGAACACTTCTGGAAATACTAAGATACTCATGTGTCATTCAAACTTTTGTAATTAAGGGCTTATTAAAAACATTTTAAAACAACATGTAAGCTACACAAAAAGATTGTCATGTGTGATGAAACACTGACATCAAGAGACATCTGTGAAGAGAAAATGACTTTTCCAAGCCAGTCAGGAATCGTCATCTCTACCATTGATAAGAAAGGTACTGGAAGTGGAGTTTGTTGGCAAGCCTGGCTGATATACGTGACAAAATCCATTCTATGTATAATCTTTTTAATAAGCCTTCCCTTGCCACTCATGCTAGTGAATTGAAGTAAGCGTGTGTCAGTCAGTAGCTAAGAACCTGAGATTGTAACTACAGTGGTAAATAATATGGCATCTATCACTTCATCTTAACTAGATGTATATTAACTAGATGTACTCTAGAGGTGCAGAAGGTAATTTCTGTCAACTGTAAGGCTTATGAAATTTGTGTGTGTTTAACACATCTGCTAAAACTAATGCAAAATACTTCCTACACAGGCTTTTATTAATTTTGCTTAAATAGTTACATTTTAAGCAATTTTATCATGAGCTTTTCCCTGCAGTTAAGCTACATACAAATATGTGTCTAGATGAGCCCTCAGCAATGAAGAGATCCTGTTTATGATATGTTGGAAAATGTACTTTGTGCACATGCTCAACTTTATTATCTTGATATCAAGTTATCATCTTGATAACTTGATTATGATAAACTTGGTCTTGTAGTATCAAAAAAACCTTCCAAGTAAGTCCATAATGTCTTTCTCCTTTTTCTCCTGTAGTATAAAGAGTCATGATTGTGCACTCAAAAGGATAAGGAACACTATTTATATCTAAATGTACAGAAATTCTAGGATATGTGATGTTGATTGGTGCTATGTTCTTTACAGGCTGATATTATGGACATCAATGAAATTTTTAAAGATCTAGGAATGATGATTCATGAACAAGGTGATGTGATAGGTAAGTCCAATTCAAATATTGTCTGAAAAAAATTTTATTCGTTTTCTCTGGGGAGCTGCAATGTAGAACTTGCTTCTGCTGGAAAAATTCTTCTAATTGGAATACCAATACTAAAGCAAATAAGGTGCAACCTAATAATGGGTAGACTGTCTGAGGTGACTGAAAATACATTAAGAAAACGTGTTTAAAATGTGTTTTGTAACATAATACATATAGCTCTTCTTGTGTATAAAATGTCATTTAAAATAGTTTTTTTAACTGTTTGTACATAAAATTGGAATTTGTGCAGGAAATTTTACAGTATTTGCTAATGATATACGTGCAGATTCAGCAAAGGCTTATGCTTTGCCTTCCCCACCAACAGGTTTGTTGCTTTAACAAAATGCAATTGGAGAATACATTTTCTGAGCCTGTCGCTAAGCCATGCTGTTGTCTGTCCACCAATCATTTTCAGGGCTTTTTCTATCATCTTAGCCCATACCTGTTCATATTTTTCCTGCAGGGAAAAATTACAAATCTGTGTCAGTATGATAGAATACCAAATTAGAATTGTGCCTCCTGGGTTTGACCCACTGATGAATTCAGACACTCTGTCTGGGCAGTTCTGAAATGAACTCGGGCATAAGTAGGTTGGGTCAAGTTTTCATAGCACACAGTACAAAACTTTGGATACAGTTATACCTCCTCCATTGCGAGGAAAGGAACAGGCCAATGCCGTCGCGAAACCCTAAACTCGCAAAGAACTGCAGGTCGTTAATATGCATGCAGGCCACGCCCATTGCTCCACCCCCCGGAACTCTGGAGCGGTGCGGACAATTCTCTGCTCCTTCTCCTTGTCTCTCTCGGCACAAGCGAGCAAAGGGAACCGTTTCTGAGCGGCTGCTGTGACCGTGTGGGCTTGCAGCCCAAACCTCACACTGCTGCTCCCCACCCCGGCCCGGCCCCAGTGCTCGCGTGGGGTCTCAGCGGAGCACACAGAAGCGAGTCAGGGTGTTGCAGGTCTCTAAACACCGTGCCCGAGCCGCCCCGCGCCGTGCCCGAGCCGCCGTGGGGTGGGGGGGTGGAGGGATAAGGTTGGTATGGGAGTTTCTTTCCCTTTAACATCCACCGGTCCTGTGAGAGAGGGGCAGTGCTCCCGGACGGTCCCAGAGGGCAGGGGAACAGAAGCCCCCTCCCAACACACAGCTTGCCTCACTTTCATGAGGCAGTCTCGCCATTCAGGGACCTCCCCGCAGGGCGGGGTGAGTCCCGCCCCACAGGCACGGCGGCACCGCCCCTCAGCAGAGCAGAGTCAAACTGCGCATGTCTCAGCCAGCTGAGCTCGCACACAGCAGAATCATACTGGCGAAAAAATTGCTTTGCAAATGGGCGAGGTCGTGAAGGAGAAGTCGCGATACAGAGAGGATTCGCTGTATTGGTGAAGACACCACCAGTTGTGGGGAGCTATTACATATGCTCTCAAGAGTATTTCATGTTCCCAAACCTTTTTCTGGTTTTGATTAATGAAATTTTGAATTCTTTCTTTTTAAAATGAAGACAGCATAGAAGCCAACGTGGAAAATGCAGATGTACATGTGCAGCAAGCAAACCAGCAGCTGGCAAGAGCAGCAGACTACCAGGTAATGCCAACTGCTGTAGGCATTACAGCATCCTTCTTTATTTCAAACTGCCAGTTGTGTGTGACTGGCCTTGCTCAGTAGCCCCGACTTCCACGTTCTTGTGCAGTTGAGATTTTGCTTAGCAAGTTCCTCAAGGCTTGAAAACTTAAAGGTTTATATTAGACTACTATGGTATTTCTATGTCACTATAAAACAAAACACCTTTATTTGAAAGCAAAGAAACAAAAAAAAAACCCAAAGTAATAAAAACTTGCAAACAAACAAACCCCTTGTTGATAGTTCAAGAAGTAAAAGCTTCCTTTAAATGGAGAGCAAGCTTCTAAAGACCACTGGAGGAGTAGGGAAGATAGTCAGGAAAGTCTTCTGAAGACGTTGCCAGTTAGAACCAATTTTTGCTGTCTATAATCTTCTCAAAGCTGTATGTATCCACCTTCTGTTATTTGCCATTCTGATGCTAAAAATGTATTTCAAACTGTCAAACTTTCTTGAAAAGCCTTTTAAATACCTTTAAATGCCACTTCTTTATAACACTTTCGAACCTATTAGGAATAATCTTATTAGTAATTAATCTTCCCTTTTAAGTTAGAGTTAGTCCTTAAACTTTTTTTTTTTTTTAAATCTTCTTATGTGTGTTAGTAGTATCCAGGACAGTAAATGAATGACAGAATGTCTGAAGAATTGCTCAATGATTTTGGAAATGAGAAACAGTGCATCTTTGAACTGTATTTCTAGGTGGGACTAATTGACACATTAAGTATGGTTGATGGCTCCTATTTTGATACTAAGTTCAGGGAAAAAAAAAAAAGAGTAGCAGCCAAAATTTTCAGTGGAAGGTGTTAGTTTTCTGATTGAAATTTAAAATTAAAAACTTCTTGCTGTGAGGAGGAAGAGGTGAATCTCTTCGGACCTCAAGGGAAGGTTATTGACACTTTTGACCTGCTTCTGTTCTGTGGGTCTTGCAGCAGAGACCAAATGCTCTGCAGAGTTGGCCAGTGTTTGTTTGAAAGGATTGTGTAGTTTGCTTTGGATTTGAACTTGCCTTTGCTTGAAAACTCATCCTTGCTCCAAGGTGCTGAAAAATCATTTCTACTTCCAGCAGACTTAATTTCATTTCAGCAGCTATTATATCTGTATGGTCTGACCCCCTCAAATGATAGAGGCCCAGGTGTGCTGGTAGGGACGAGGCTGTTGGTACCCTTGCAGCTCCTGTTTGTGCTTGGAGGAGGTCTACATTGCTCATCTGCCTCGTGGGATGCATTCACATGGCAGAGCAATTTGGGCAAAGCCAGGCTTCTCTCCTTTCTTTCCCACTTCACTAGTTACACCCACTTCAGCACTTGCAGAAATGATGATCAATTGCATAAGAAAATAAAATCACCATGTCTTTAGTCTACTCCTTTGCTTTAGTATTACAGAGGAAATGTTTGTCTTCAGTGCATTGCTGTCAAGAGATGGTCTGCAGTATGCAGAAGGAAGAGACTGAGTGTAAAGAGACAACTGGCCATAGGGTCTAAAAAAGGAAAATACTCCAGCAAATGGATTGAGTTCTAGCAAGTAAAATGGTGAAATGAAGAAATACCAGCTTGACAATGGGAGAAGTGGCAATGAGACAGTAAAACTAGAAGAAGAGAATTGTTAAGCAATTTGGTAGACTGGGTGGTATTAGGCAGAAAACTGACAGCTCCAACGAAGAACTGACACAGATGTTGTTCTTCAGAAGGGAAAATTAAAAAAACCAACAAAACAAAGCCACCCAGGCAGAAGAACTTCTGGCAAGCAGAGCACAGCCTGGCTTGACTTCAGGGGCTATCACCTAGAATCCCAAGATTTGAGTATTATTATTCCCTGGCTATCAGCAAAAGCCTGAGAAACCCATTGCTAATTTTCTTTCCCCTTGTGAAGGCAGCATTTGGATTCCGTACCCTTCAGATAAAGGATGACAGACTACTGCTAGTCTGCTCTGGTATCTCAGGTTACGGACCTGTACAGGGGATATGAAAGTTCTGAACGTGCTTTATTGTAGTAACATCTATGTAGATAGGTCTCTTTTGTTTGTTGGGGATTTTTTTGTTTTTCTCTTTGAGCAAGTTGTACCTAAGAAACTTGGCAAAAGCAGCTTTAAAATAACTCTGAGAATGAATGAACGGAAGTCTGAAATGGTAGTCTGTTTTCCCCTTCTGTATATACATTACTAGTCTTTAGATGTTTGGGTTTTTCCTAGAAATTCACTCACACTTCCTTGAGTATTGTAATTGCATCCATTCTTTATATTACTGTGTTCTCTTTCATAAGTTTATTAGGTATGCCAGCAAATAACACTGAAATAATTGTATTGAATAGCATAGCCATAAAATAATATGGATAACTTTGATTTTTTTGCCTTGAACATCTCGGCTCCTATTTTGATACTAAGTTCAGGGAAGTTGGATTGCAGAAGCCGTAGGACTGTAAAACCACCTGAATACTCTTCTGATGTGGTGGTACAGTTTTCAAACAACTTGTTTTCTTTCTCTGTTGGCAGCAAAGATCCCGAAAGAAGATGTGCATACTCATTATTATACTTGCTGTTGGAGTATTTCTTCTTGGAATCATCATATGGCTTGCTACAAGAAAATAAGTCTCTGGAGAAAGCTTTGTAATTGATATTTAAATTAGGAAAGGAAATTCCTTGTCATGGTTTGCTTATTGTGAAGCTGAGTAAAACAGTAGTTCTGTACTTCATCACATTTACTTTTTTTCATAAGACTTTTTGTTTAACCTGAGAAATAACGTTCTCAGTACTACCATCAGTATAACTGCCTGCCCTCTTGGATGTGGGTGCTGTCTTACTGGAAAAAAACAGTCAAGGTCATAAACTGTTCCATTAACTTAAACATAAAAACCTTTCAAGGTTTAGAGGGCTAATCGAAGTAATGATAATTTGTTTTGACAGAGTGGGTAATTATCTTCTGGGATATTGCTAAATGTTGCTGCCAAAACAAACTCCTGAATTGGTGCTTGAATCAACAATTTCATGTTTCAGAATTTATTTTTAAGTTGGAAATGTATTTCTTGCCCTTCCCTTCCATCCAACTCACCTGCCCATTTGATATGGGTAGTTTGAAAATACAACATAAGTTGCTGAAGTTGGTGTGATCTCTCTTTTATATCTGAAGCCTGTGAATTAAGCCTTCAGTTTGCTTGAAATCTTTTTATATGCTCCATGTATCTCTGTATCTGACATTGAGTATGGTTGTGTCTGGAGGCGTCCTCCAAAGGTAGGTAGGGTGGATGATGTAATTATGTGGATTTTTTGTTTCAGTTCTTGCATTAAGAAATAATGCGTTTATGTGCACACATCTGGTATCTTTGCACCTAAAGTGTGCATCAATGAGTTTGGGTAGATGAAAATAAGCTCTGCTCTGTGAATTCTTATAGTTACTGGAAAAAATAGAAATTCCCAACTTCCTAGCTGCACTTGAATGTCACTGTTCTGAAACTGCTGTGATTTAGTTTCCATGAACAGGTCCAAACTTGTATGTGAGGTCTTTCGTACAGCTGAAGAAAAGAAGATTACAAGTTCATTTCTAGTTCAACACTGGTATTTGAAATTAAGTTAAAATTGGTTGAACTGATTGAAACTAAGATGTTTGATGCTATGGCCTTTAAAATTAGCTTCTTCCTTTTGTGCCATTTTGTACTAATATATTAAAAATATGACAACACTTTTTTGCCAATTAATCTATTTGCTTTTTTAATTGATCTTGAACTACTCTGAAAAGTGTACAGATGAAAAAGTAATTTAATCTGTATTTTATAAAGTTCTTATACACCAACGGATAGAGAATGCACTGTTTACGTGATGAGCTATGAAATATTATTTGGGAACAATCTAGCTGTAAGCACAAATGGACTTTAGAATTGTAACTGTGCAACCAAAATAAAGGTCTTTTAAAGAGTACATTTTTCTAGTAGCTTTTTTTTCAGACTCCATCTTTAAAAGCACAGCTGTTGGTCTTTGCTTTTATATGAATGATTGGAACTTTTCTGAATAACCCCAGAGAATTTCAACTCTGCTCGTGAGGCAGTCCAGGGGAACCTCTGTTCCTGTGCTGCACTCCACATGGTTAATGAAAATGCTCCTGGATCTTGCATTCCCAACTGTGTGTGTCCAGCCATAGGAGGAGAGGCTGCTTTCTCTGTGTGGGTGCTGACAATGGGTAGATGGTTACTAACTCACCTTTGGCATAGCGTGAAACTTATGAGGGATTGGCATCCCTGGTTTGGGGAAAGAGGCTTGTACTGTTGTATATTTGGATTTCAAAAGCAATGGAGTAAAAATAAGTCCTGTGAAACTGCATGGTTATGTCCTATGGAACATCTCTCAGATTGAAAAGGGAATTTCAGTTGCAGTATGGACTCCTGTGTGTTGAGATCCCAGTTCCTGTGTTCCAGTGGCTGCCTTTGTGCTGAATGTGAGAATGAGAGTCCATTTACCCTGGTTAAGTAGCCATCAGGTATCCTTGGGGCCACTACCAACCATGTTTAAGGCTGGCACTAGTGATGCTGATGCCTCAGGTTTTTTTGTTTTCAGACTACACTATTCTAAACTAGAACAACAAGTCAGCATTTTGGGTGAGTAACTTGCTCACCAGTGAACTGTCTATAACTGAGTTTGGAAATTTCCTGACTAATATTTAACGAGCTCTTTACACTATTGCAAATGGGTGCAGAGGAATGGCCTGATTCTACTTGCCCAGGAGATCCTTTTCGCTGCTGCAGCNCAGAGGAATGGCCTGATTCTACTTGCCCTTTTCGCTGCTGCAGTACCTCATACCTGCCTCTGTCAGTGACCTAGTGTCAAGATTCCTGACAGAAATTCTCTCTGTGCTTGATACTTGTCACGTTGCATATGTATTACAGTTTATCTGCATGTTTGGTTTTCCCCTGGGAGGATTCTCTTCCAAAACACCAGCTGGAAGAATAGTGCTGATCTTGG
The DNA here is from genome assembly GCA_013390025.1 of Pitta sordida. NCBI lineage: Eukaryota > Metazoa > Chordata > Aves > Passeriformes > Pittidae > Pitta > Pitta sordida. Next base: position 159,133 of record WEKX01003524.1, on the reverse strand, counting down.
GGAGAAATGGTATACATATTTACTGATTGTCTGCCTACCTTATAAAGGGATGAATGCACTCTTTACTGAGTAGTAAATACCCAGTACATAAGCTTCGTCCATCAGGAGCTGATGAGAATCAGGTTAGGAAAGCAACAACACTAAAAGACTTGGAAATTCTGCATGTTGTGCAGCATGGCATTTCCCAAACACCTGCTGCAACCTGCCACCTCTGCTCTTGTGGTGTTGAGTCTGATTGTCTGCATGTCTTTATTTTGCACATGGAATCATCTCTTTATTTTCAGAGTCACGTGTGTGTTCAGCTGCTCTCTGGTGGTAGTGGTTGGGGCACTCAGGGAGAAGAGCACTGCTGAGAGCCCCCATCCTTGCTTTGCTGTTTTCATTCATTATTTACTAAAAAAAAAGCTTATGTTGTGGGAGTGCCTTTCCACATGCTCTCAGATGAAAGAATTCTTTCTTTCTTAAATCCTCACGGAGGTGGGACACTGCAGCGCTTTACTTCTGGAAGAGATGAGGACCAACTGTCAGAAGTCACAGGGATGACCCTAACTGGGCAACCAAATGAGGACTGTCTGATTTAGGTAGGCTGGGTGGCAGCTGCTGCTACTGCCCTCTCTGTGGTGCCAGGGGCTGGTGGGGAAGTCAGCACAGGAGTGTTTACACACATGCTCCTGTACCGGCCTGCAAGGCCCTGATTACTCATTAGGAATCTTGGTGCTGTTAACTTTCAAAGTTGATTAGGCAGAAACGAAGTGCTGGGAGTTGGTTGTATTTAGACTGTGCATGGTGGAGGGCATTAAAAAACTCCTTTTTAAGCTGCTCTTAGTGGAACTTCTCTCTGTCATTTCCCTCCTGTATATGCATACACTCTTAAATGTATAAAATGCAACTTGCAAGTATTTAAAGAAAGCTTTGAGATCTTTTAAGAACTCAGTAAAACATCTGGATGTAACATGTATGAGTCAGTGTTTCTAGAACAAAGATTTTGGCTGTTCCAAATTATACATCAATATCTGTCAGATTAGCAAGGCCAAAAAACGCAGTCAAAGCACCCTTCATTTTAGTGAAGGAACCTTCTAAGAATAGTTCCTTTGTAGTTGTCTTAACCACACACCAGGGGTGCTTTTCTGTTCTTACTTTTTCAAAGAGCTGAAAATCGGAGGGACAGACAGCTTTTTAAAGCTCCTTTTTTTCTTTTTTTTTTTCTTCCCCTCCACTTCCCCCCCCTTGGAAATTGTTCTTGATGATCATCAGGGTATGCAATGTCCCCGAGCTAGCTTCATACCTAAGAACCTTCTTAAGTCACCCACCGTCACACTGTGCAAGTGTGCTTGATGTCAGAGGTATGGGCTAGATTTTGGGTATGAAAGTAGTTTGAAACCATGAAAAAAATTAATCTTGGGGAATAGGGGATCTAAAGGTGGGGCAAAGAAGAGAATGACATAATTTGTTAGTGAAGTTGGAAAGAGCCAATACCCTTGTAGTTGATCACTCTATTGGGATATTTCAGGGACTGTTGTGTTGGGTATCACACTTGGAAGAGACAACTTGCTTTGCTTTTATTTAGTTCTGTATGAACCTATTTGAGACTTTCAGGAGCATCGGTGAGAGAGGAAAGAACAGAGATCTCCTTGCTAATTCTTATCAACAGCTGATAACTTTCTGTTTCTTAGGATACCCATGGCGCAAAATGGTGCTTAAGTGGGTACCATGCAGTTTTCCTTTTCAGTTTGCAATTATGTCCAGATCTCTCACCCAAAGCCATTGTGGAATGAGGAGTAATTATCCTCTGATGAGGTGCCCGCCTGCAGAGCCATTCTTGATGCTTTTGCAATGTAAGAGTTGCAAGAATAAATATCTGAAAGCAATTGGCTTCCAGACATCCTTATCCAAGTACCTGTCTCTGATGATTCCCCCAATGCTACTAAGGTTTCTGAAGCTTAAGAATGCAGATAATGAGGCATTTATTTAGTTCTTTGTGTTTCCTTATACATTATAGCCTTCAATCACACAGTATCAAAGTACAATATTAGTGAGGTTGGAAAAGACTTTTGAGATCATCAAGTCCAACCTATAGAATAACAGAATTAGTAAGGTTGGAAAAGACCATAGAGATCATCGAGTCCAACCTATCACTTGTTACCTAACCTGTTGGCATCCTGCTACCAACACACCATCCAACAAATAACACACTATCCTATTATCTAGGTCATGCTGCTAAGTACAGCATTCAGCCTTTTCTTAAAGACCTCCAGGGACGGTGACTCCACCACCTCCTTGGGCAGCCCATTCCAATGAGTGATCACCCTCTCTGTGAAAAAATTCCTCCTAATGTCAAGCCTAAATCTCCCTGATGCAGTTTAAGACTGTGTCCTCTCGTTCTATCACTGGTAGCCGGAGAGAAGAGACAGACCCCCAGCTGGCTACAACTCCCTTTCAGGTAGTTGTAGAGAGCGATAAGGTCTCCCCTCAGCCTCCTCTTTTCNAAAGGACTGGAGGACAAGCCCTATGGGGAGCGGCTCCGGGAACTGGTGTTGTTCAGCCTGGAGAAGAGGGGGCTCAGAGGCGACCTAATTGCTGTTTACAATTACCTGCAGGGAGGTTGCCGCCAGATGGGCGTGGATCTCTTCTTTCAGGCTGGGTGTTAGGAAGAGGTTTTTCACAGAGAGAGTGATCGCTTATTGGAATAGTCTGCCCAGGGAGGTGGTGGAGTCACCATTCCCGGAGGTGTTTAAGAGAAGACTGAATGAGGAGCTCAGTGACATGCTCTAGTAGGTGGGGAGTTGGACTGGATGGTCCTGTGGGTATTGCCATGGTTTAGACAATAGGTTTGTGTTGGGTTACAGGTTGGACTTGATCCAAGGTCTCTTCCAACCTTGCTAATACTGGGATACTGTGAGAATCTCAACATCCCTCTTATACTGAGGGGCCAAGAAATAACCAAAAAAAGTATCAAAATGTTGCTTTTTGATGTCAGGCTGGAAAGCAAAAAATGGTGTTGTAACTTGCTATTTATACAGCTCATTCTCTCCTGTTGGCTCTATTGAATATCTACGCTTGAACACAGTTGCAATGATTTCATTTGCTCCTGTTTCAGGTTTCAGAGACTATTTCAAAAAGCAGAACGGTACTCAGGATAAGGGAATGCATCACCCTTATTGATATGCTGTGGCAGGCCACAAAAATGAACAGAGGGCTGGAGTACCTTTCTTACAGAGAAAGTCTGAGAGTTGGGGTTGTTCAGCCTAGAGAAGAGAAAGCTCCAGGGAGATTCATTGCAGCCTTCCAGTATTTAAAGGGATCCTCCAAGAGAACTGGAGGGGGGCTTTTTACAAGTTTGTGTAGTGATAGTGATACAAGGAAGAAATTTTTTATAATAAGGGTGATGAAACACTGACATAGGTTGCACGGAGAGGTGGTGGATGCCCTAGCCCTAGAAATATTCAAGACCATGATGGATGGGCCTCTGAGTAATCTGATTTAGTTGAAGATGTCTCTGTATATGGCAAGGGTTTGATTAGGTGACTTTTGAAGGCCCCCTACAGTCCAAACTATTCTATTATTCTACATTTGCAAGAATATTCTAAAGAATTATTCATTGTAAGTTTCTGCTCTTTAATACAGTGATCCCCCGTTACTCACGGGCTGTTGGGTCTGATCTGTCTCACCCGAGTCATGAAATCTGCAAAGATCGTGAACCCACTACGTAGTCCAGTATACCATGCCTGTAGCCACGTCCCCGCCCCTAGTAAGGTTTGGAGGACGGTCCTGAGAGCGGGGCTTGTCTCAGATATCTGGCTGTGCTCTGCCAGGGTGGGGGTCGTGTGGTGAGTGGAGGAGTCCCAGCACCGCGGCTTGTCCTGGCGCCGTGGCTTGTCCCAGCGGCTCGCGAACAGTGGGGCCATTGGCCGATCAGACTGAGGTCGCGGTAGGTTCTGTGCACCTATCATGAACATATTTCTGTTCATGAACACAATTCTTTCCAAACGCTGATAAATTATATTTTTCTGATCTAAAATAAAATAACCTAGATTAAAATGCACATTAGCACAAGAAAATTAATCATTTTGAAGTGGTTTTTTTTAATTACTGTGATGTATTTTAAAATATGTCTTGCAAAAACATGGGGGGGAGAGGGGAAAGTAAAGATAAAAAAATAAATTGGAAGGTTTTAGCAGCATTGTTCACCCCCTTCCTCCCTGCCAAATTCTTCAGATTTCATCCTGGACTGAGTTCTAATTGTGTTTTGCCTTTGTTTAGTGTTTATGCAGGAAACATTTGGTCTTTGGCAGTACAGATTGTAGTCTGAAGAGGTAATAAGGGTTGGAAGGAGTAGGCAAACTACATAATCTGGGCAGTAAAAATTATAATCTACCTTCCCACCTTTACTCAGAAAAGCTGCTGGAGCTGCCAAGCTTGCACCTTAGGAGGGACTTGATGTATTCAAGACCTGCAGTGAATTCCTTAGCAACAGATTCGGCTGCTTCCAAACCCTGCGCTGTGGATGGACCTTAATTGAAAGGAGGTATGCAGAGACAGAGGATCTTTTCTCCTCAAAAGGAGAACAGCAGCTGGTAACTTGTGGAGAGGGTAGAGAAATACATTCCCTGTCATCTGCACCATGTTTGCTTTTTTCCCACCCACCCTTGGTCCCTGCTCATACACCCAGATGTCCTTGCTCCAGAGGGAACTGAAATCCCCAGACCGGGTCCTCGGAGCCCAGCACAAGGAAGAATTAGACTTTCATGTGTTGTGCTCCTCAAGAATTTCTCTGCTACAGTGTTACTGATGTGCCATTCCCCAACAGCATTTCTTCAACAAGATAAAGAAAAAATATAATCTTGGAGACTAGCCGCTGTGTTGTCAGGGAGAATTAGCCTGAAGAAATTTGGAGGATTAGGAATGCTTATTAAAAAGTAGATTTAAACTGTCTTTGTAAAATGACAAAAACAAGTTGAGGCTTTCTTATTCTGTGTCATCTGAAGTTTTGATGTCTTCAGCCAATCATTATTTAAAATAATTATAAAGAACTTTAAATAGAGAAGGAAAGTAGACCATTTGTCCATGTTTTGTTTTGTTTCTGTTAGTTTACAAACTGCTTTGTAAATTCCCAAGCAAGGAAGTGGAAGCCTTGAAGCTTCAAGGGAGAGAGGAACTGCCTCTGCAGCAGTGAGCCACTATCCTTCCATTTTGGCTGGCTCCTGAGTGGCTAAATAGAAGCACAGGACACCAATAATTTTCAAGTCTTAAGGCAAAAGTAGGTTTTTAAAGGATTAAATACTTTAAATATCATCTGATGCCACAGGAATAGATGTGTGCCTCTCTCTTTGATACCTGCATTTTTAGAATACGGAAAAAGGCTCTTCTGCAACATGGTCAGCCATCATGAGCTGAGGAAGGATATGATAGTTATTTAAGTTCATCTGTTACAAATAGTAAGAGCTGGAGAATAAAATAAAAAAATTTGAATAGCTGGAGAATTTTAAATTATGATGAGAAAAGCAGCTGGATTACTGGAAAGAGACACTTTGCTATCTCTTATTAGTTGCTTTGCAGAGAAGTGTTGGCCCAGTTCTTGTCAAAGTCTGTGGTGCCTTGAGGTGTGTGAAGAATTTTTTTGTTATGTCTTTTGTTGAATTTTCTGTCATGGTTTTGGTATCTGGATATTTCAGTGAAAGGTAGAAATCAACTCTTTAATCTGCTTTAAGGAATATGAATTTTGTTTAAAATATTTGGAATATAAAATATGTTGAAATACACAGATTTGCTTTCAGTGTTGTATAAACCAAGGGTAGCAGATTCTATGCTATTTGGGATTTATTCAGGTGAAATACCAGTGTGGTTCCATAAGCTGTGTAAGATATTTGCTTGGTTGCTCACTCTGCCAAACTAAAAGAGCAGCTATCTGGAAAGATGGGCTGTTTCAATAGTATTTCCATAACCTTTGTTTGGGGCAGGTGGGAGTGGGACCCTGTCAGCTGCTGCTGGGTCATTCTGCTTAGCCATTTAGTGTCTCTGTCCCCTTGAAATTGCCTCTGTCAAAGAGTTTGTTCCAACAGAAACTTAACCAGAGAAGCAAACACTATTGTTTGCTAGGGGGCTTGTATCTGACTCATTAACAATGTGGGAGGTGCACAAACCAGCAGATGAAGGCAACTAGTCCCATAGTGCACCTCTCAGGCTTTACCATCCTTGGACTGGTGCCCTCAGAAACCAAGGTCCCACTCCAGGGCTCGGACTTGCTTCTCTCATTATCTTCCCTACACTCTCTATGTCAGTTCACCCTTTGTCAATTCAGAGGCAATTTTTAAAAAAAGCAACTCTGCACAATTTGGCCTGGTCTTGCTTTTCCTGATCCAGCCTTTGCCTGGCAGCCTGGACGGGCAGAACCAGTTCTGCTATAAAGCTCTACCTACCCCATTTTGCCAACTTTCTTTCTGCAAATAAGGTCACTTAGGCTGGCTACATGATTGCTGTGCAAGTCAGTAGTTCTAGGCTGTGAATAAACATTTTATTCAATTGGTGTCAAAGTCATTCGGTGATGAAGCAATTTGACATCATCAATTCAGAAACTTCTGTGAACTTCTCAACGAGTTATAGCCTTGATCTCAGCATAGCTCTTCTCAGCCAAAAGGAAAATTCAGATTGTTAGTTCCATCATACACTGGAATGAGAATTTCTTTTTTATTTAATCCCTACAGTTCCAATTATATGATGGAACTGCACTTGAAAACAGGCAAGTGCCCAGTAAGCCAAGCATTTCATTGCAAGTCAACCTTCCTGTCATCTCCTTTGCCTGCCCCTGGTTCCCAGTTTACTGCTGTACATTACCAGGACCATGGAAGTTTGACCTCATGTTTCTTTTTCCCCTCAGGATATAAGATAAACTCTCTAACTAAACTGTAACTCATCTACATTTTCAGTAGAAATTATTGAAAAAAAAAAAAAAGTATGAGGTTATGATTCATCCATTTGCAAACATAGCTCTACAAAAAAGGGCTAAGGGGGTATTTCATAAACCATGCACAGACTAGAAGAGTCTTGAAAACCCAGAAATATTATGTAAAGACCACAAGACTAAATGAAAGTAAGAAAAATATTTGAGGGGAAGAGATTAGGTAGGGGAAACAGAGAAGGATCTTTCTATAGCCTGTGCTGTAGAGAAGGGCAGAAACAAATAAATATATAACAACTGTAGGTCTGAGAGACTGGATGTGACTGTGGAGGGTTGTACTGAAAAACAGCACAATGCAACATTATTCTGGGCAATAAATGGTGGCTGACTGTTACCCTGTACAGATGACTTAAATTTTGGAAATTGCTTTTCTATGAATAGCCTTCTGAAGCTGGCCTTCTCTACAGCCAGAAAAACCATCTTTGCTGTTGTTGTTTCACAGCTTTTGGAGGGAAAAAAAACAGAAGCTGTTCTGCATGTTTTTTCATTTGATTCCTGAGAACTCAGTAGTTTGGTGGAGTCATTTTGGCTATGACTCTAGGGAAGTGGTCAATTCCCTGAACTTTTATTGACTTGCCAGTTATTTTCTTGTTTTCTGGGAGAGCTCCATTTGGCACAAAAACTGGAGGACTGGAGCAGGAGCAGGACATGTTAGGAAGCCTTGTGAAAGGATTAAGAAGACCAAGGTATTGTCATCATGGTAATATGAAGAAATTGAGATATGCAAGCATAGTTCAGCTTGGCTACAGTTGGCATAAGACAAAATGTATGCCAGTCTCAAAATCCTAGACACTTGGCAAGTCAGATATTTTATTAGATCATATTCAAAATTTCAGGAAGGCATAAACATTTATCTGGACAACATCATTAAGGTTGCAAAGAGTCAGAGGGTGTTGTATTTTAATTACTTTTGGTAATTACTTTTATGCCTCATCTCTGCTGTTTTGTCAGGAAGGTGCTAGTGAAATATGAGCTGTTCCCAATGCAAATTTGTTCATTTGTGCTTTTCAGCATGATTTCTCTGCACCAAAATCATATCTGCAATACACTTGGCCCTCTTCCACTTCGCTCCCCCCATNTTTTTGAACGGTGTGTGCAAAATACCATGGGAGGTATGGACGGTGTAGTAAAATCTTATGCTAATCTGACTTGTTGCTCTTTGATGCCAAGGACACCTTGAATATTTTCATGNTCAACCTGCACAGCTGCTGCGGTGGTTCTGCTCCCAGTAGAGCGGGTGCAGCAGCAGCTCACCCGCTGCCGGCACAGCCGGGCACCTGCCCCACGCCAAGAGAGGAGGCTTTGTGCAGTTATGAAAGATTTACACACTCTCAGGTTAGATATGGTGTCCGAGATTTTCTCGAATGACTCTCTGAGACATACTCGTCTACCTCGAGTATGGAGAGACCATGTCTACCCATGTGGAGAGACACCAGCACAGCGGTGCGGGCGGCTCCCCTGCACCAGTGTTCCCAGCCGAGTTAAAAAGGGGTTTTTCCTGGTGTGGGGTGGTTGTGGGCACTGGGAAACATTGACACAAACACCAATACACAGCAAGGCAGTGCCAAAACAGCGCTGGAGTGCCGGGGGCGGTGTGAGGGTGCATGGCAAATTTGTATATTAATGAGCTGCCAATTAATGCAGAAGGAGGGCTTCGCGGGAGACGAACAAGACCGCAGTGCCATGGTATAGGACTGTACTCCTATTCTGTTGGGATATTTCTAGCAAGAACTCTGGACCAAGAACTCTGTGTTCTCTGCTTGTATACAGCAACATCAATCCCCAAAGAAATGCAAGAACATGACTCTTCGAGACTGATATTTTTTGAACGGTGTGTGCAAAATACCATGGGAGGTATGGACGGTGTAGTAAAATCTTATGCTAATCTGACTTGTTGCTCTTTGATGCCAAGGACACCTTGAATATTTTCATGTGGCAAAAACCTTTTTTTTTTTTTTTTTGAGACAGAAATTTGGATTGGCCTTCAGTAATTGTTTCTAAAGGGTAAAAGGAGGAGATTCCTGTGTCTTTCCTCATTAGGTTTTGCCATGTAGATAGAGGATCTTTTGATGAGGTCCTTAACAAAATCAGACCAAAATCATTTAAGGAAGGCAAAAAGTACAAAATTATCAAATGCTTTATCAGGAATCCATTCATCTGGCCAGAAATTCCTGAGCACTAAAAACTCCACTTGGGGTTTGTAAATCAAAATGAGAAAGGAGAATGCAAATTTTACACCATTTAACTCAGTCTCTAATACAAGCTCTTTTTAGGAGTTTCTTCTTGTTGGGATTTTTTTTTCTGACTAATGCAGGGTTGTAAAATTTTCTGCAGATGAGCNAAATTTGGATTGGCCTTCAGTAATTGTTTCTAAAGGGTAAAAGGAGGAGATTCCTGTGTCTTTCCTCATTAGGTTTTGCCATGTAGAAAGAGGATCTTTTGATGAGGTCCTTAACAAAATCAGACCAAAATCATTTAAGGAAGGCAAAAAGTACAAAATTATCAAATGCTTTATCAGGAATCCATTCATCTGGCCAGAAATTCCTGAGCACTAAAAACTCCACTTGGGGTTTGTAAATCAAAATGAGAAAGGAGAATGCAAATTTTACACCATTTAACTCAGTCTCTAATACAAGCTCTTTTTAGGAGTTTCTTCTTGTTGGGATTTTTTTTTCTGACTAATGCAGGGTTGTAAAATTTTCTGCAGATGAGCATTACAGGATACATATTCCCCACTGGGCTGAGTTGTGCTTAAGGACTGTTAGTCATTATGATGCTAATAGTACTGATTTGCTTTTAATAGGTGCCAAAGTACCTTGAGTGTTTACTTTACGCAAGTTGCTGTGGGCAAGGGGATGACACAGACTTAACAGGATGGCACAAGACTGGGGCTAGTCTGGGCTAGTGCATGGGCATCATCTTCAATGAGAACAAGTGGGTGACAACAGCACCTCAGAACTGTGCTGCTTCTGAGGTAGTGATGGGGAAACAATGAATTAAATACAGTCGGGCCTCCTATACCACAGTCTTGACCCCTCCCCACGCAGCCCTCCATGAGCATTGAGTGGCAGCTCATCAATATTCAAATTTGGCCCTGGTCGCCCCACCCTCCCAGCTCCAGAGTGGCTGTGGGGCATTCCTGGAAGTTCCTCATGTGGTTGGGGGAGCAAAGCCAGACTCCTCTGCCACATGGGGCAGCTGCAGCGGGTGGAGTGGCACCGTGGGACTGTATGGACTTCTGAGCTCTGCTTGCCATGTTCCCTCACAGGGAACATGCCTGGCATGGCACAGCTGCGGCTGGGGCCGGCGTACATAGCTCCACTGCCCCATGGGGCAGCCGCAGTGGGTGGAGAAGGCCCTGCGGGGCATGGGCATCCAAGGCACGGGCGGCTGCCATGGCATGGGTGTCGGGAGGAATTTGCATATTCATGACTGCCTACTTTGAATATTCATGTGCATCAGGTCATGTATGCACAGTCCTGAAACGGGCCTCCTTAATCACTGAAAAATCACACAGCGAAGATGTGAAATCGCTATCTCGGGGGCACACAGTGGAAGAGAGCTGACTCTAATCCCAACAAACCAACAACACAAATCAACAAATCCTGTCTGCCTGAAACTTGGGCAACAGCCTAGCAGTACAATCTGAAGTCTGAAATGCTGTGACATTCCTACTTAGGCTCTCTTTTCCCACAGAGAGGATCAGAATAACCTGGACAACATCCATACCAGTCACCATATTGGTGACATTCTTCCCACCAGATTTAGGAGCGCATTTTAGTGACACACAGTGCAAGATATGCTTAAGATCTGCAGAGGCTGTCTTGGAAAACCCTCAAGGATGTTTTTTCAAATCATTAGTCCAGAAGCAGATTTATAAAAAGAAAAAACAGGTGACTGTAGATGTTCCTTGCCTTAGTGGTGATGTACTTCATACAGAAATTTCTGACAAGAGGCTACGAGCAATAAACTAGCAATTTGCAGGGAAGTCTGGGTTTGGACTGCAACCTCACATCCGACCAGGAGTAACAAGGGTATGGTGTTAAAGTATCACAGAAGTTCCTGAAAAATGCTGAGGAGTCAGACTCTGGTCTATTCTTAGCATTGTGAAATTACAGTACAGCACCAACAAACAAAAGTTCATTACTCATAGACCTATTTAATGGAAAACTGAGTATTTGACTGTTGTAATAAGAATAGAGAGAGATGAATGAAGCTAGACAAACAAACAAAAAGACATTATGATTTTAGGTCTGTGATGAAATGCCACTACTTACTGAAAATGACCCATTGTATGTCTAGGTTGGAAAGAAGCAGTTAACAACAGCATTGATGTTACATGAGACTTCTGAGGTTGTGACCACAGATGGATATGTAGTGTGACCACCTTCTCCAGCTTCCAGAGGGTTTGGAGAGAGTGATGAATTCACTGCTTCCTTGAGGAACTCTGCTTCAAAAGCAGAACCATTATGGGCCCAGGTATGTGAGCTCCAGAGTGTTATGCTACCAGAACAAAATGTTGATCTCACTAGAGTGGTATTTTTCTGATTGAAGGAAAGGGGGAAAAGGAAAAAAACCCAACAACTAATCAACCAACTAAACCAACAATAAAATCAAATGTTCTTTTCCTGCTCTGAGATAGTGTATGAAAACATTACTTGTCTTCAAAATGCTGTATCATAAAGAAATCATGGACTGTGAAAGAATTTTGTTTGCAAGGTGCTTCGCGGGATCCATCATCACACAGCATCACCTAAGTCAGCTGCTTGAAATCTTGGCACCAGCAGAGCTTTTAAAGCAAAAACCNGTTTCTGGGCTTCAAAACCATCAGCAGTTCGTCCAGCGTTACCTCTCCATCTTCAGTCGTGATGCTTAGACGGATTCTGCGATCCTGGTTCTCTCTCTCTCTGGTCCATAGGTTTTCACCATGGTCGGTCCAATTCACAAACAGCAGTGGGATGCCTGGAAGAACATCTCTACCCCTTCACTCGTGGGCCTGGGGGCCTTCAAATTTCTCAGCCTCCCGACGCAGGTTCTGAGCCGGCACGCTACATCTTACTACTGAACTTTTTTTTTTCTTCTCTCCCAAGTATGTTATTCACAGAGACGCCTCTATCTCTATAACCTTGAAGGCCATGGCAGCACGGAGAGCTCAGGCAAGAACTGAGCTGTTAACCCCCTTGCTGCCAGAGCAGCAGAAAACCCCCTAAACCATAACACCCAGTCTTTTGCAAAAATGCACCCTGGGGAGGCCTCTGACCTCCCTTGGGAAGGATGCTTGAGAATAATATTTTGTGCATATGTATTCCCATATTGAGATTGTGCAAAAGCCACTGCCCTTATATTTAATAGTTATGTTAATAGTGTTAATGTGCAATTGCTGACAAAGTCTGGTTTGCACACACACTGGAGCTGCTGGCTTTGTGAAAGGAGCACTCCTGTTAATTTACAGCTTGTAGACTGGCCTGCAGGAGTGGAGTTTGGAGCTGTTTTCCTATCTTTATGCTTTCTCCTCACAGAAATCTTCTTTTTGGGAGTGGGGCAAAGACAGCCTCAGCTTTGGTTGTGTCTGTCTATAGAGGAGTCAGAGCAGGGAGGGAGGCTCCCTGTCTTCTTTTGCAACCTCTTCCCTGCTTTGCTCTACCTCAATCGTGAGCTGACCATGCAATCTGAGCTGAGGTAAATTTAGGAATCATGCAATCAGTCTTGATCCTCATATTCAACAGTAAATGTTTTCCTAAATTAAAATATACATTAAGATATTTTTTTACCTGTCAGGTTTTCATATTAAAAAGCTGCAGCTCCTAGAAATTTAAAGCAGGTTTAGCTACCGGAAGAGATAGTTTCTTTTTTCCACAGCCCAGTGATGTTTTGTCAAAATGGGATTATCTATGTATTTTGTTAATATCATGCCTTGTGGTTAACACAAAAGGAATTAAAGCTTTGGTTAAATCAAAAGCCAGCAAATAGGCTGATGCTTCTGCATCATCTTCATTCTCCCCTCACACCCATGCAGCTTAGCATTCCTGAAGTCATCTGATGACTAATAAAGCAAACAGGGACCCAAACTCTTAAAACCAGTAGAAAGTGTTAAATACAGTTCCTTCCAGAAGTACTCACAAATAGTCTGTAGTTATTGAGCTTAGCTGGTTGAAAGATTTCTTATATAAGTCTGAGTTTCAGGCTACAGTCTCATGGGTATATTAACAAACCTACCATCGCTAAATATTCAAATAACATGTATTCTTGCTTTGGATTGGTATTGTGTGCTCCAAGCAATGATTTGTTTTGCTATGTTTGGAATACCTTAGCTTTCTGAAGTGAGCTCTAATTTGAAACAAAATGTGCCTAGGAACATCAGTCAGCTGCAAATCTGTACAGTAGTGCTCCTATGAAAGCATTAGACAGCTATTTTTCTCCTGATGATTAGAAGAAACATCTGCAATCTGCTCTAGTCTGGACTTAAACTTTCTCAAAAAGTCTAGAAGTCTGTCCATCATGCCCACTGTTTCTTCTGCAACACTTGCAGAGTGTCTTAGAAAAAATGCCAGTGATTCATAAAATAGGATGTATTGATAACACTGTATCCTCAACATAGATGATTTATAAAAGAATAGGAATGCAAGAATACAAATGATACCATTAGAGTGACTCTTAAATTACCAAACTGAGCATCGGAGAAGATTTAACCAGATACAACATTCTCGTATGGTTGTAAAATATCTATCCAGATCCTCTCTAAACAATCAACTGATGAGATGGTGAATGATACTCCAAAGCAATTACAAGACTACCTCATACAATTATGGGCCAGTGCTGTATAACAAACCTGGAAAAAAAAAGTGAAGAAAAAGTGAAAAAAAGCAGTTTCTTGTTTAAATAATAAAGAGCTAAGCTAGTTTAAAAACTTTAAAAGCATGGTTTTGGGGCAACGTGTTTGAAAAGCGTTGGGTTAGGGTGTGTTTAGGATAGTGAAGCAAGGAGAAAACTCAGTGTAAAGAAGGAGAGATGGGAGAAAAATGGTGATGGTGAACATCTGGGATTTGGCTGGGAGAGTAATCTTTTTACTCTTTGTATTCTTTTTACTCTTTTGTATTGATTGTATTGAGTTGAGTAAAATCTCTTGCAATGATAGCTTGTCAACAAGCCTTGGAAATTAGCTTTCTGATAAAGCCTTTTTATTTAAAAATTATGTCCGGCTATCTCCTGCCAATGTAAAGGCCAGAACAGTTACTGCAACTCTGATGTCATATTACCACAGAATCATTTAGGTTGGAAAAGACCTCTTAAGTTCATCATATCCAACTACGTATTAACCCAGCACTGCCAAGGCCACCACTAAAGCATGTCTCTAAAATATTGCCCAGAAATTTTGAGTCCCATGAAACATTACCCAGAAATTTCTGCTCCCAGTTCATAGCTCTGGGCTATGGGTCACATACCTGCATATTAGGACCATGAGTCCTGCCTTGAAGCCTGCAGGGCCTGACTATCCACCACATCTTTTGGGAAGCTGATCAAGCATTTATGCTTAGTTACCATGTAACTTTTCCACAAAGTTGTCCTTCTTGTTTTGAATTTGAATGGTTTTTGCTTTCAGTGGTGCAGTTGGATTGTATCTTCATTTCCAGATAATATTTTTTACTGTAATTTTATCCGTAGCTATTTACAGACTGTAATCAGCTTATCTCACCTTTGTCTCAGATCTAAGACAAAGAAGATTTTTATGGGCCTCAGTGCATCTTTAGGTAATTGTTCAGTATGTTTTCAGTTTCCTGACTGCCTTTTCAGTGTGTGGATCCTGGCATAGGGTACAGACCACAGCAATGCTTGCCTTCTTCCCTGATGGCACAGCCAATTCTCCTCTCTCTAGTTGTTTAACACAGGAAGTTCCTGCTTGGTAGATTATATAGCAAGATGCCTCAGTCTTTTTCAGCATAACACTTTCCAGGTTACCTTTCCTAGCATACACCTGTGACTTTTTCTTTTTTTAACACTTAATCCTATGGCCTTGCATTTTTTATTCCTGCTTTGTGTCCACTGATGTTAGTCACATCACTAAGGTGATGTCATCAGTTAATTTTAGGGATTTTAATTTAATTGCTTTATGTTATATTCATTTTACTTTCATAATAACAGATTGGAAACTTGACAAAAACATCTATGACAATGGTGAGCAACTCAACAAATGCAGGAGAAAAATCCAGACATTTTCATGATGATCCTGTTGAACATCATCTTTTGGAAATCTTACAGTAAACTTGCTGTCAAATTAGCAGGTAATAATTTCATTCCTCAATGTGTGTACAGTTTATTTACACAGACTTTATTTGTAAGCTTCACATTTAAAAAAAAAATTTCATTGCTTAAATACAAGCCGTCTTGTGTGCCTGTGTTTGGTGTGCATAGGGGAAAGGGTATTGTATATACAGGAGTAAAATATATTGCATCAGTACTAAGTGAAAAAACTCAGCAGAGAGAAAGTTTTAGAGATGGGTATTTTTTTTCCACTATAGAATGTTTTCCTTCTCAACAGCAAGGTTACATGTTTGGATTGGGAATTTACCACTGACTTCAGTGAAAACAGGATTGGGTTCAGTAATTTGCTGTGTTGAAAAATTCTGTAAACCTTTTCATCTGATGGAGTAACTTCAAGCTAATTAAGAAATTAAGAAGTAATTTGTGGGGAAGACATGCTACTGTTGTTGTTCAAAGGTTGCAGTCATTTGGTACCCTCTTTCTGCTACATTTTTGTCTCTTGTGTGTATTTATAGCTTTGTTTGGCTATGCAGGGTGTTTGCACAGAGGGCAGGGCATGGGAATGCTCTCCCCTTCTGCCGAGCAACACATCCCCCCAAAGGCACCACGTTTCACCTCCTGTTCTCCTTCTGTTTTATGTTTGTTCTGCTAATTTTAGCATTCTAAATAAGAGGACAAAACTAAACCCAGAGGTAAATTATGCTCTCTAAATCCATCTGTTCAATTAGGAAAAAAAAGTAGAGCTTGTTTTTTAGATTTAGAAAACTGGATACCTAATAAACTTTGTGAAAGCTGCATAGGAGGGGTGGGTTTTAGCTTCTTACAAAGTCATATAGGTTAAAAACCTATATCCCCAGATGGTTCCTGAACTAGATTAAGACAGACAAGAAGACAGTGAGGGGATAGGTACGAGGAAGTGCCTTCCTCCCCTCCAAGAGCAGCTGTGTTGGCTTCCACACAGTCAAAGAAATACGTCAGATTGCTGAACAGGAGTTACAGGCTTAAACTGCCTCTTCAAAGATCAGCTTGACAGAGCTTTCTAACAGGAAGAATGGTGATGGATTTGAGTTAGTTCTATCCAAAGGGAAAAGGAGAAAGGAAAAGAGAATAAAATTAACACTGATGGACATCATAATGAGGAGGCTTGACAGACCTAGCTTAGGTCTGATAGCTAAAAGGAGATCCTGCCCATGAGTTAGAGTTTGGCTTAGGTGACCTCAGGAAGTTAATTGTCACCTGGGAATTGCATTACTTAAATAGAGTTTCACTTTGATTTTAGTCAGCCTGTTTTAAGAAAAAAAAATTAAATCAACAGGTCTATTGTCAATATGGCAACTTTTTGACAGCCTGCATTATTTACTTATTTTTAGTAAAAGAGGTGTTAATATTAATTCATTATTAACCCATGAGCATATACTCTGTGTGTCAGAAATTTAGTATTATTTGGAGATAGCAAAAGACAATACAGTAAATCTTCATTACTTTGTGGTTCACTTCTACATGAGGTTATTTCTCTGTGAAGACAGCACTATGTTTCGCGGTGCATTTGTGACTGTGCATGTGCTGACTTAAAGTCATGAATGTGCAAAGATAGACAGTCATGAATATGCAAGTTATCCTCCCCCAGGACTGCCAGGGCATGGCTCCGCCAGCTCGCACTGGTGCTGGCAAAGCTGTTGCAGCTGTTGCTGTTGAGGGTTGTTGGGGTAGGGACAAGCCACTTTTCCTCTCAGGGTCTGCTTAACAGCCAGCAAGGAACCCAAGCCTAGCTTGAAGCTGGCGCTGCACTTGCGAATGGTCATGGTGCGGGTGCATTGCTTGGTATCACTTGCGAGGGGGAAGGCGTTCCAGCTCCTCCCCCACAAGCTGAGCTTGCAGCTGCAGTCTCCGGGCCAATAAGACAGGGACAACAGACACAGCCACTGATCGCAGCCCTGCCAGCTTCCCGCCAGCCTCCAGCCACTTCAACAACAACAGCTTTGCCAGCACTGGCATGGGCGGGTGGAGCTGAGCACCAGCATTCGGGGTTGTGGGTCCTGCGTGGTGCAGACCAGTGGAGCCGTGCTCCAGCGGTTGGGGCCGTGAGTCCTGCGCAGCATGGGCTGGTGGAGCGCTCCAGATCTGGGGAGGGTCAGGAGGGTGTGGGACTAATTTGCATATTAATGAGCTGCCTATCTTCATGGAGTGAGGGCTTCGCAGTGGCCTTGGAGACCCGTAGCCCCGCAATAATTGAAGGTTGACTGTTTAATTAACTGATAAAATTTATGGTAATCTCTCTACAATCTTGTTATAACCAGTAAAAATATCAGTTAAATTTGCTTTAAGATTTCTACTCGTGTTTGAAATTGCCAAGACACAGCAGGAAGGAGCATTTTGATTCTATTTTATTAATGATATCTCTGTGGCAAAAGTCCACCTGGCAACAGGGCTCTTCCAGGGTCTGGCTGGCTTTTTGCTCCCTGACTCTGCTCCAAACAAATGGATTTATCTGGCTATGTGAGATGAGGAATATAGGAGATACTTTTTTGATGAAGAAATACTAGGGGAGGAATTATTTTACAGTGTTTAATCCAGGCAGGTGTTTATTGCAATCACCAGAATCTTTGAAATGGCCTTGTAAATGAGAGTATGAGAAGAAAATTTAGAGGTGTACCATACACTCCCTAAAACCAGAAGCCTCAGAATCTTCATTTGTTTTGAAAGAATCATTTTATACAACTCTAAATTTGATTTTTCAGCTATAGTTTTTGTGCATTTGAAATAAGAGAGATTTCTCTTCGAACTACATACTACTTTCATACTTATTTTGTATAATAATTTTATCATTTGTTCAGGGCTACACATTACAACAATAACCTCTGTACATAAACTAAATGTGGCAGGGTTTAGTGCTGTGTGGAATATCCAGGTTTAGAAATGGTAACAAGCTCTGGGAAGTAAGAGATGCACTTTGCACCCTGGTGCTACCCTATTGAGGCTGCCCCCAGGTGTTGATAGGAGCTGGAGAATGAACAGAAAAGATCATAGAATTATAGACTGGTTTGGGTTGGAAAGGACCTTAAAAATCATCTAATTCTAACCCCCCTGCCTTGGGCAGGGACACCTTTCACTAGACCAGGTTGTTGAGAGTGCCATGCAACCTGGTCTTGAACACTTACAGGGATAAGGCATCCACCGTTTCTCTGAGCAACCTGTTCCAGGGCTTTGCTTTAGCACTCTCACAGTAAAGAATTTCTTCCTAATATCTAAATATTATATGTCTATATATGTATCTAATATTGAATGCTAAAAAGGATTTAAACTGTATGTCCTGTGTCACAGATAGATGGACAGACAGGTAGAATTTTGATTATGTGTATATTAACTTATCAAACATATATATGAAGTATAGGTAACCATTTTAAAATAGTACTCATCCTTAAAGGTACATATGTTAAAAGCTATTCCTCTTCAGGGAACATCAGCACCAGAATAAATAGTCTCGGTGAGAAGTAAAAAAACCTGAGGTTAGGTTGAATTCAAATGAAAGGGAATGAATTTTTCTCCACACCTGAGGAGATCTGACTGTGTAAAAATGCCATTGCTGAGGTATCCCCTTGTGGGATTTGCTGTGAATCAGTTCTCAGCATTATACTGCATGACTGACTGCAGCTAAGTGTCTCCTTTTGCAGAGGAACTCGTAAAAGAGGGGAAAAGACAACAACCACAACCAAGAGAAATGAGGAACTCTTTGTTGTAAATCCTGTTGGCTTTTCCAACTGGTCTAATAAAACTCTTGCTCTCCAATTTGCTCTCCCAAGAGAAGCAAGAAGTTTTTATGAACTTAAGTCAAGGTATTTGGAAATTTGGCAGTGTCTGCAGAAACAAGCCTGATGATTAGGAAAAGAAAGCTAAATCATCCTGCTGCTGTCCCAAACACAGTTGGGAAACTATTTTTTTTCTAACATTGATTTTATTTTTCTGTCCTCAGGCAACTAATTTAAAACATCAACAGACATGAATCCAAACTCATCATAAGAATAGCTGAAAGCATACTAGTCTTTATTTATATTAGTTTGAGATTAACAAAACATTTAAAATGTAGGTTGTAGGTAGCACAGAACAGCTCCAAAACTATCTTAACTTGAGCCAGACTCAGGCTTCTTCAAGAAGAGAAATGTAGAAATTATCCACCTCTGTACTCACAGGTCCCAAACTTCGCTTCCAGCTCTGGTGATTAATGTATACTACTTCATAAGAAGAATTTGCATCTCCTCAGTATGTCTATAGGAAAGCAAAAGCAACCATGTATTTTCTACTGCCTCAATTCACAGAAAAAAATTCAAAAGGCCATAAAATGGAAAGAAGGAAAGAAAGAAAATTAAAGACTTCTAAAAGCCTTCATACAATTACTCTGTTTACTGTGATACAATTAAATTCTCCATTTTCCACCTTACAAGGCAAAAATAATTCTCAAGTATTTAGGAAATGGTGGGGGGTAGGGGGAGAAGGACAAGATGGAAATAAAATTTTAAAGACCAATACACAACTTCTGATGAAGAGGTTTTTTTCTCTAAGATAAATACTTTAAACAAATGTTTAAGAGCAGCCAGATTATCATGTATGCCTGAGGAAATGTTTGGTGCTGATGGAGGCATAGGTGGAACATTTCCACCTTCTTCTTCTTGAAACAATTTTGGACTTGGATCAAGACAGTTTTCCAGTTCCTCTTACCTGTGCTAGTAGTAATATTCCCTAGCAGCCTGTCCTGCTGGCTCAACATTCCAGAGAAAACATCAAGTTCAACCCATAAGCTTTTCTGCTTTCTGGCCCCCATTTGCATTGAACACAAACAGGATTGTCAGTGAAGCTGCTTTTATTCTATGTAGGTATTACCCCAATGTAAAAAACTGGAAATTCGATCTTCAAGTGGCTTCTCTAATGTTTTTGCATTACATCGATGTCAAAATCTGGATTTATATAGGTCATTCCAATGGGGAATAGAAATCATTGGATTAAAACTGTAAATAAAATATGTTTATTTTCATTTTAGTAGGTGAGATGGAATTCTTGTTACCCTCTACTAGCAAGACGGTGTTACTATTGGCTAGCTAGTTTATAAAAAGTTTATAAAAGACTTTGAATTAATTAATAATGTATAGTCAATATTCAATATTAATGAATTTCCTTCATGTAAGCTAAATTGCATAAGAGAAGAGTCAACAGACAATTAACTCATAGCATGTCACAGAGCACAGGCTACATTAAAAACAGGCTGAAACCAAACCTTTTTATGCCTCTGATAAATCCTGCTGCCTGCAAATGGACAGGGCACATAACTCTTGCTGGACTGCTCTCTCGCAAGGACACCTCAGTGCCAGAATTTAACAGCCCAGGTGAAATAGGTATTATGTCATTAGCCATGATCAGGCTAAATCCTCATAATTTATTGACTCATTAAGGAACAAGAGGAGGGCATACACTTGGAGGACGGGATGCCATCCAGAGGGACCTGGGCAAGTTTGAGAAATGGGCCCATGGGAATCTCATGAGGTTTAACAATACCAAGTGCAAGGTGCTACACCTGGGTCACAGCATCCCCTGGTGNAGAAGAGTCAACAGACAATTAACTCATAGCATGTCACAGAGCACAGGCTACATTAAAAACAGGCTGAAACCAAACCTTTTTATGCCTCTGATAAATCCTGCTGCCTGCAAATGGACAGGGCACATAACTCTTGCTGGACTGCTCTCTCGCAAGGACACCTCAGTGCCAGAATTTAACAGCCCAGGTGAAATAGGTATTATGTCATTAGCCATGATCAGGCTAAATCCTCATAATTTATTGACTCATTAAGGAACAAGAGGAGGGCATACACTTGGAGGACGGGATGCCATCCAGAGGGACCTGGGCAAGTTTGAGAAATGGGCCCATGGGAATCTCATGAGGTTTAACAATACCAAGTGCAAGGTGCTACACCTGGGTCACAGCATCCCCTGGTGTCAATACAGGCTGGGAGATGAACAGATTGAGAGCAGCCCTGCCAAGAAGAACTTGGAGATGCTGATGGATGAAAGGCTGGACATGAGCCGGCCATGTGTGCTTGCAGTGCAGAAAGTCAGTTATATCCTCGACTGCATCTAAAGCAGCATGGCCAGCAGGAAGGGGAAGTGATTCTGCCCCTTTGTTCCACACTGGTGTGACACCACCTAGAGTACTGTGTCCAGCTCTGGGGTCCCCAGCACAGGAAGGACATCAGTCTCTTGGATTGGAGGGTCACCAAGATGATTTGAGGGAAGGACTACCTCTCCTGTGAGAAAAGGCTAAGATAATTGGGATTGTTCGACCTTGAAAAGAGACAATCCATCTGGTACCATCCAGTACCTGAAGGGAACCTACAAGGAAGATGGAGAGAGATTTTTTACAAGGGCATGTAGTAACAGGACAAGGGGGAATGGCTTCAATATGAAAGAGTATAGGTTTAGATTAGATATGAGGAAAATATTCTTTACTGTGAGAGTGGTGAGGCACTGCAACATGTTACCTAGAGAAGCTGTGGATGCCACATCCCTGGAAGTGTTCAAGGTCAAGTTGAATGGGAATTTGAGCAACCTCATCTCATGGAAGGTGTACCAGGAGGATTGAAACTAGGTGATCTTGAAAGTGATCTTGAAGGTGATCCCTTCAACCCAGAGCATTCTATGTTTCTACGATTTTTTTAATCAGTACTTCTGTATGTGAATCATGTAGGGCATGTGAGGGAGCAATGGGAAAGCTGATATTCATTAATTATAGTAAGAAATTTTAAAAGAAAAACGTTATGTTTGGTTAGGTGACTGCCTTCCTTAAGAACTAGTGAAACTGAGTTCAGCTTGGAGAAGGTGATAATCTGGTGTTGCCCTGTGCTCCCGCCATTAGCATTGCTTCTAGGCCAAGGCTCAGATTCAGGCTGTGTTTTCTTTATATGTTTGGTACCCTTATGATGCAAAATTTTCTAGTGAAGTCACCAAAATCTCTTAATAAGAGTTTTGGGAATTGTACTGCCTTGCCAACTAAAGGCCTCTTCTAACTCTAACTAGGAAGGTTTTATTGTAAGTGTATTGGTTTGGGGATTATAAATAGCAGCAAGTTGAAATAGGTTTGTTTTGTAACAGTATTTGTAGATTAAGTGTGCAGCTCTGTAAAACTGCTTGGATAGTTAATTTTAAGGGAAAGATATTTGCTGGAAATTGGAAAGCAGTAAGACTGCTATTTCTGCACTTCTACTAGTCTAAATGTTGCCAGCACAATGGGGTGAGCAGTGCTGCTAGGTGTGCTATATTGCTGGAAGAAAGGTTACCAGCACCCCTAGGTTTTGGTAAAAAGTCATAAGGGTTTAGGAATACAGGCTTCAGAGTTGCTGAAGAACAGCAGATCTTTGAGCCATGCAGAGACAAAATCATTCAATTCCATATGAGATTGCAAGAAACTCAAGTCATGTTTCCATTCCATTTTAGCCTCCAAAATGCCATTTTCCCCCTCAAATGAAAAGTAAAGCTCAGGAGCAATCTGGGGTTAGCTCCAGAGCTGCAGAATAGCAATCCCTTGGCCACTGGTTGAGCCAGCCCAGGACATTCACATGCGGGGTTGGGCAGGAACTGCCCATCCTGCAAGGCCACTGCAACTCATCAGAAACAGCTCAGCTGTTTTCTGTAGCACCACTTTCACCAGACCCACTATAACAAATTTATGGCTTGTCTTGTCTGAGATACTGCAGTTTGTCCAAGTCACTAGATGATCCTGCTGCTTCGGCTTTTGGCTGGATGACTGGAATGATCCCAACCAATCACAAGTTTGAGTTCACTGCAGTTTTCTTTCTGTGCCTATTTGCTGTAGGAGGAGCAGGGAGTTGAACAGAGGTGCAGGGAGCAGAGGACAGCCTCTCATATATGGAGAGGTGTGTAGCTTTTATCTATGACAGCCTCCACACTGCATACCTTTCTCCAACTTCACTTCCTTCATAACACCCACATCCAGGCTAGCTGGGAAACCATATTTCTGCTTGCTGTGCTGTACAGTATAGCATGCTCTGTGGGAGAGTCCATCATCCTGCCCTATACCACAATATCTCATGTTGTGTGCAGGCTTCTAAAATGTCATCAGTGCCATCATTACCAAACTGAGATTGTGCTGGAGCACTTTAAAGTGAGTATTTGCACTCTTGTACAAATGCTTATACAGTACAATGCATGCCACAGGAAGCACTAGTTGGACTTCTGTGACCACTGTTGTGTTTTAAAAGCAGCAATTTTTGTACCAGGTGTATAATTCAATGGTTCTAAGTGTGAAATTGTTGTGTGATCTTGTAATCTCAAGTGACCCTTTATCTAAGGGTTTCTGTTATGAAATAACATAATATACAGTCTTGCAAGAAAATTAAGAAAAAAATTAATTTCAAGAAACAGTCTTCATTCATTCTTCATCCTTGCCCTCAGAAAAGATAAGCATGAATTTTTCAAGTCTCCTAAGGTGCCTTGTTTAGCACACAGTTTTATAAAGGTGGTGTCCCCCCAGTTTGGCGCTGAGCTAACAGCTTTGGCCTTCATAGGGCCTATCACACAGTTGTGATTTCTCCTTAATTTAGTCCATATCCACTTGTAGGTGTTAGCAATTTTTTAGAAGAGAATCTAAACACTCAGCATCTTACCATTTTCTGTTTTATCAGTCATTTCACTTTGTACCTTTGAAGTTACTGCTATAGCAATTGGAAGACAGGTCACACTATTCTATTTAAAGATTACTTTCATTTCACCAATGTCTAATTATTGTTTTTCTCTCCTTACGGTGCTTTAGGTAAAAGTAACTTTTGGTACCTATCCTAAATACATATTTTATTTTCTAGAATTTGTTTTGAAATTTGACTTATCCCTCGCACCACAGTAGGTGGTGATATTCTGGAAGCCCCAGTGATATTTCTGAAATATTTTCATGCAAAAGCCAAAAAAGGAAGCATTACTAATTTCCCTAATGTACTAGTTTAATTGTTTTCCACTAAATTAATATTTCCTTTTTAGAAATACTCTTTTTTTTCATTTAAATCTGAAGAAATCACAATTCAAACAGCATAACTTTATTTGAAAACGATTTTGTATTGCTTGGAGATTTCAAGGACCAATAGGGCTTCTTGTGGACCTTCAGTTTCTCGTTCTGAGTGCTGTTATTTTTTGTTTCCATCCAGATTTGCAGAGAGCTGTGAAACATTCCTCCAAAACCATCTTTCGGATAATTGCTCTGCCCCCGCAATGGCAGTGGGTGCTTTGCGGAGGAGGGAAGGGGAGGCAGCTCCGGGTACGGCTGTGTCGGGGACCGCATGGCCAGGCTGGCCGGGTGCCCGTGGCACTGGGGACGGCTGCGGGGGAGTCAAGGGACACGACTGGGGGTTTGAGCTGCACTTTTGTAGCCAGCTCAGTACAAATCACTCGGAGGGTCCTTGTTTTCCTTATGAACCAAAAAGAACTCTCCCGACGGCGGATCTCCTGCTTCGCTCCATCCGTCCGCCGCACCGTGCGCTTGAACTAAGTGAAAGAGCGGCCGAGAAAGGGGAATCGCTCGTTTGCCTCCGGTCTTCGTGCCTCAGAATTCTTCCACCGAAGTTAGGGCTGCCGGGAGGCTGGTGGGAGTCTCCTATCCGCCACCTTCCCGCTGCTTCCCCCATCAGGAGGAGGATTTTCCCTCACTAACGCGAGCTCCGAGCAGCTCCCCGGAAAGCCCCCGCGGCGAGGGCATGGCAGGTGCTACCGGCGCGGCGGGGTCGGGCCCGATCCGTCCCGTCCCGTCGGGGGAGCAACCGGAGACGGCCGCCAGCGNTGGGTGCTTGTGCTAGGCGGGCTGCTGTGTGCCTCTGCCGATGCGGCCGGTGCCGGGTCGCTGCGGAGATACCCCCACAGCGCTGTGCTGGACGGCGCGGGCGCCTACCGCCTGCGCTGGGGCCGCCGCGGCAGCACCCTCGCCTTCCGCCTGGAGGTGCGGACCCGCGGCTACGTGGGCTTCGGGCTCTCGGCCAGCGGCGGCATGGCCTCAGCCGACATCGTAGTGGGGGGCGTAGAGAGGGGCCAGCCCTACCTGCAGGTAAGGCCCGGCTCCTTCCCCTCGACCGCCGGCCCGGGGCCAGCGCTGTGCACACCCCGCTCCCGCCCGCGTGCCGGGTCCTCTTTGTTCGCCCACCTTCCCCTCGCTGCTTCTCTTTCGGGATGCCCCTCTTTTCTTTTGCAGTCTCCTCGCCCCGCACGTCTGTACCTCTTTACTTCTTCCCTCCAACCTTTTGGTTTTCCTTGTTCTTCGGCGTCCGTTTCCCCTGCAGGAGACACTCCTTTTCGATCCACTCCCTGCCAACCTCCCCTCTAAACTTTCTACATTGATGTAATTTAAAGGTGTCAGGTTTCTTTCCTCTTTATGTAGAAAGTGCAACAGCCTTTTCTCTCTCCCTGGGCACTCTCTCTTCCTGCCCACTAAGCCTAGACCCGCGAAGCAGAGGGGAGGGATGGCAGAGTCTCTTCCAAGGAGATGTGGCACCTCTCCCTTCACCCTGCCAGCAGCTAACGGAGCTTGGCCGTCCTGGTGCCGCCTGAGCTTCCTCTTTTTAATTCCACTGGCATGAGGGCACGATCCCACCAGCTTCCAAGCCTGCTGACGTCCCCGTCTGCTAGGGCACAGCCGGTGCTCCTCCTGTCGCTGGTGTTCCTCCTCTCCTCATCTGGAAGTGTTTTCACCTGATATTTGAAGGAACTTGCAGAGTAACCACAGGGACTCGGTACACATCCTTGATCTGGTAAAGCAACCTCAGAAGTGCCCAACTGTAGAGGCATAATTTTCTTGGAGTTTCTATGGTAGTCTAGATATTGTCAGGGCTACGTCTGGGAACAAGGGTGTGGACAGAGGCTCTGATGGTGCTGCCAATGAATGGTGCTGCCCTCCAAGAAGCACTGGTGACTGGTGAGGTAGGACCCATGAGAGGGGAAGGGACCCACACTTTTGGTCCCTTCTCATTAATCTGAGATACCACCTGAAGGAGTTTCTCTGGGTCCAGGGGAGCAGGGACAGCTTGTCCCATGGGTGAGTGAAAGGGGATCAGGCCTGGAATGGCATCTTTTCACTGCGAGTTGCTTGAATAATGACTTTCAGAGAGGCAATTTAAGAGCAGAGCTGTTGGAACTCAGTTGCTGGAGTATGGTCTAGCAGAAGATTTCTGTCTTTGTATCATTGTGTTGGAGGTAGTTGATCTTTGAAGCTGCTACTTAAATTTTAAGAGCTTTTTCTATAAGAATATGGATTTTTGTTAACATTTCACCATAAGAAAACTAAATGCATAATATGCACTCCCTACTGTTTGTCAGGATTTTATAGAAACAAGAACTTCCCCAGAAAAAGGGAGCTTTTAGCATAAATGTTT